>OZ010646.1:33848108-34205722 GCA_963932195.1 Empis livida | reverse complement strand
AAATATGGAAATTTAATGAGATTCAATACAAAACATCAGAATTTGTAGCAAAAAAATGAAAACCCTTAAAACTGAAATTTAATGAGATTCAATACAAAACATCAGAATTTGTAGCAAAAAAATGAAAACCCTTAAAACTGAAAGCTATCCCCACATATTTGGTATTTCCGTGTAGGGAATTTAATTTCTAGCGCATTTCCGAAGACCTTTTCGAAAAATATTCAAATTTGTCCGAGAAATCGAGAAAATATGGAAATTAATGAGATTCCATACAAAACATCAGAATTTGTAGCAAAAAAATGAAAACCCTTAAAACTGAAAGCAATCCCCACATATTTGGTATTTCCGTGTAGGGAATTTAATTTCTAGCGCATTTCCGAAGACCCGAGAAATCGAGAAAATATGGAAATTTAATGAGATTCCATACAAAACATCAGAATTTGTAGCAAAAAAATGAAAACCCTTAAAACTGAAAGCAATCCCCACATATTTGGTATCTCCGTGTAGGTAATTTAATTTCTAGCGCATTTCCGAAGACCTTTTCGAAAAATATTCAAAATTGCCCGAGAAATCGAGAAAATACGGAAATTTAATGAGATTCCATACAAAACATCAGAATTTGTAGCAAAAAAATGAAAACCCTTAAAACTGAAAGCAATCCCCACATATTTGGTATTTCCGTGTAGGGAATTTAATTTCTAGCGCATTTCCGAAGACCTTTTCGAAAAATATTCAAATTTGTCCGAGAAATCGAGAAAATATGGAAATTTAATGAGATTCCATACAAAACATCAGAATTTGTAGCAAAAAAATGAAAACCCTTAAAACTGAAAGCAATCCCCACATATTTGGTATCTCCGTGTAGGTAATTTAATTTCTAGCGTATTTCCGAAGACCTTTTCGAAAAATATTAAAATTTTCCCGAGAAATCGAGAAAATATAGAAATTTAATGAGATTCCATACAAAACATCAGAATTTGTAGCAAAAAAATGAAAACCCTTAAAACTGAAAGCAATCCCCACATATTTGGTATATCCGTGTAGGTAATTTAATTTCTAGCGCATTTCCGAAGACCTTTTCGAAAAATATTCTCGAGAAATCGAGAAATTGCTCGAGAAATCGACAAAATATGGAATTTTAATGAGATTACATACAAAACATCAGAATTTGTAGCAAAAAAATGAAAACCCTTAAAACTGAAAGCAATCCCCACATATTTGGTATTTTCGTGTAGGGAATTTAATTTCTAGCACATTTCCGAAGACCTTTTCGAAAAATATTCAAAATTGCCCGAGAAATCGAGAAAATACGGAAATTTAATGAGATTCCATACCAAAACATCAGAATTTGTAGCAAAAAAATAAAAACCCTTAAAACTGAAAGCAACCCCACATATTTGGTATTTCAGTGTAGGGAATTTGATTTCTAGCGCATTTGCGAAGACCTTTTCGAAAAATATTCAAAATTGCCCGAGAAATCGACAAAATATGGAAATTTAATGAGATTCCATACAAAACATCAGAATTTGTAGCAAAAAAATGAAAACCCTTCAAACTGAAAGCAATCCCCACATATTTGGTATTTCCGTGTAGGTAATTTAATTTCTAGCGCATTTCCGAAGACCTTATCGAAAAATATTCAAAATTGCCTGAGAAATCGAGAAAATACGGAAATTTAATGAGATTCCATACAAAACATCAGAATTTGTAGCAAAAAAATGAAAACCCTTAAAACTGCAAGGAATCCCCACATTATGGTATTTTCGTGTGGGGAATTTAATTTCTAGCGCATTTCCGAAGACCTTTTCGAAAAATATTCAAAATTGCCCAAGAAATCGAGAAAATATGGAAATTTAATGAGATTCCATACAAAATATCAGAATTTGTAGCAAAAAAATGAAAACCCTTAAAACTGAAAGCAATCCCCACATATTTGGTATCTCCGTGTAGGTAATTTAATTTCTAGCGCATTTCCGAAGATCTTTTCGAAAAATATTCAAAATTGCCCGAGAAATCGAAAAAATATGGAAATTTAATGAGATTCCATACAAAACATCAGAATTTGTAGCAAAAAAATTAAAACCCTTAAAACTGAAAGCAATCCCCACATATTTGGTATTTCCGTGTAGGGAATTTAATTTCTAGAGCATTTCCGAAGACCTCTTCGAAAAATATTCAAAATTGCCCGAGAAATCGAGAAAATATGGAAATTTAATGAGATTCCATACAAAACATCAGAATTTGTAGCAAAAAAATGAAAACCGTTAAAACTGAAAGCAATCCCCACATATTTGGTATCTCCGTGTAGGTAATTTAATTTCTAGCGCATTTCCGAAGACCTTTTCGAAAAATATTCAAAATTGCCCGAGAAATCGAGAAAATATGGAAATTTAATGAGATTCCATACAAAACATCAGAATTTGTAGCAAAAAAAATGAAAACCCTTAAAACTGAAAGCAACCCCCACATATTTGGTATTTCCGTGTATGGAATTTAATTTCTAGCGCATTTCCGAAGACCTTTAATTTTTAGCGCATTTCCGAAGATAATTTCTAGCGCATTTCCGAAGAGAAATCGAGAAAATACGGAAATTTAATGAGATTCCATACAAAACATCAGAATTTGTAGCAAAAAAATGAAAACCGTTAAAACTGAAAGCAATCCCCACATATTTGGTATCTCCGCGTAGGTAATTTAATTTCTAGCGCATTTCCGAAGACCTTTTCGAAAAATATTCAAAATTGCCCGAGAAATCGAGAAAATATGGAAATTTAATGAGATTCCATACAAAACATCAGAATTTGTAGCAAAAAAAATGAAAACCCTTAAAACTGAAAGCAACCCCCACATATTTGGTATTTCCGTGTATGGAATTTAATTTCTAGCGCATTTCCGAAGACCTTTAATTTCTAGCGCATTTCCGAAGACCTTTTCGAAAAATATTCAAAATTGTCCGAGAAATCGAGAAAATACGGAAATTTAATGAGATTCCATACAAAACATCAGAATTTGTAGCAAAAAAATGAAAACCCTTAAAACTGAAAGCAATCCCCACATATTTGGTATTTCCGTGTAGGGAATTTAATTTCTAGCGCATTTCCGAAGACCTTTTCGAAAAATATTCAAAATTGCCCGAGAAATCGAGAAAATATGGAAATTTAATGAGATTCCATACAAAACATCAGAATTTGTAGCAAAACAATGAAAAGTCTTAAAACTGAAAGCAATCCCCACATATTTGGTATTTCCGTGCAGGGAATTTAATTTCTAGCGCATTTCCGAAGACCTTTTCGAAAAATATCCAAATTTGTTCGAGAAATCGAGAAAATACGGAAATTTAATGAGATTCCATACAAAACATCAGAATTTGTAGCAAAAAAATGAAAACCCTTAAAACTGAAAGCAACCCCCACATATTTGGTATTTCCGTTTAGGGAATTTAATTTCTAGCGCATTTCCGAAGACCTTTTCGCAAAATATTCAAAATTGCCCGAGAAATCGAGAAAATATGGAAATTTAATGAGATTCCATACAAAACATCAGAATTTGTAGCAAAAAAATGAAAACCCTTAAAACTGAAAGCAATCCCCACATATTTGGTATTTCCGTGTATGGAATTTAATTTCTAGCGCATTCGCGAAGACCTTTTCGAAAAATATTCAAAATTGCCCGAGAAATCGAGAAAATATGGAAATTTAATGAGATTCCATACAAAACATCAGAATTTGTAGCAAAAAAATGAAAACCCTTAAAACTGAAAGCAATCCCCACATATTTGGTATTTCCGTGTAGGGAATTTAATTTCTAGAGCATTTCCGAAGACCTTTTCGAAAAATATTCAAAATTGCCCGAGAAATCGAGAAAATATGGAAATTTAATGAGATTCCATACAAAACATCAGAATTTGTAGCAAAAAAATGAAAACCCTTAAAACTGAAAGCAATCCCCACATATTTGGTATCTCCGTGTAGGTAATTTAATTTCTAGCGCATTTCCGAAGACCTTTTCGAAAAATATTCAAAATTGCCCGAGAAATCGATAAAATATGGAAATTTAATGAGATTCCATACAAAACATCAGAATTTGTAGCAAAAAAATGAAAACCCTTAAAACTGAAAGCAACCCCCACATATTTGGTATTTCCGTGTATGGAATTTAATTTCTAGCGCATTTCCGAAGACCTTTTCGAAAAATATTCAAAATTACCCGAGAAATCGAGAAAATATGGAAATTTAATGAGATTCCATACAAAACATCAGAATTTGTAGCAAAAAAATGACAAGTCTTAAAACTGAAAGCAATCCCCACATATTTGGTATTTCCGTGCAGGTAATTTAATTTCTAGCGCATTTCCGAAGACCTTTTCGAAAAATATTCAAAATTGCCCGAGAAATCGAGAAAATACGGAAATTTAATGAGATTCCATACAAAACATCAGAATTTGTAGCAAAAAAATGAAAACCCTTAAAACTGAAAGCATCCCCCACATATTTGGTATTTCCGTGTAGGGAATTTAATTTCTAGAGAAAATATGGAAATTTAATGAGATTCCATACAAAACATCAGAATTTGTAGCAAAAAAATGAAAACCCTTAAAACTGAAAGCAATCCCCACATATTTGGTATTTCCGTGTATGGAATTTAATTTCTAGCGCATTCGCGAAGACCTTTTCGAAAAATATTCAAAATTGCCCGAGAAATCGAGAAAATATGGAAATTTAATGAGATTCCATACAAAACATCAGAATTTGTAGCAAAAAAATGAAAACCCTTAAAACTGAAAGCAATCCCCACATATTTGGTATTTCCGTGTAGGGAATTTAATTTCTAGAGCATTTCCGAAGACCTTTTCGAAAAATATTCAAAATTGCCCGAGAAATCGAGAAAATATGGAAATTTAATGAGATTCCATACAATACATCAGAATTTGTAGCAAAAAAATGAAAACCCTTAAAACTGAAAGCAATCCCCACATATTTGGTATCTCCGTGTAGGTAATTTAATTTCTAGCGCATTTCCGAAGACCTTTTCGAAAAATATTCAAAATTGCCCGAGAAATCGAGAAAATATGGAAATTTAATGAGATTCCATACAAAACATCAGAATTTGTAGCAAAAAAATGAAAACCCTTAAAACTGAAAGCAACCCCCACATATTTGGTATTTCCGTGTATGGAATTTAATTTCTAGCGCATTTCCGAAGACCTTTTCGAAAAATATTCAAAATTACCCGAGAAATCGAGAAAATATGGAAATTTAATGAGATTCCATACAAAACATCAGAATTTGTAGCAAAAAAATGACAAGTCTTAAAACTGAAAGCAATCCCCACATATTTGGTATTTCCGTGCAGGTAATTTAATTTCTAGCGCATTTCCGAAGACCTTTTCGAAAAATATTCAAAATTGCCCGAGAAATCGAGAAAATACGGAAATTTAATGAGATTCCATACAAAACATCAGAATTTGTAGCAAAAAAATGAAAACCCTTAAAACTGAAAGCATCCCCCACATATTTGGTATTTCCGTGTAGGGAATTTAATTTCTAGCGCATTTCCGAAGACCTTTTCGAAAAATATTCAAAATTGCCCGAGAAATCGAGAAAATATGGAAATTTAATGAGATTCCATACAAAACATCAGAATTTGTAGCAAAAAAATGAAAACCCTTAAAACTGAAAGCAAACCCCACATATTTGGTATCTCCGTGTAGGTAATTTAATTTCTAGCGCATTTCCGAAGACCTTTTCGAAAAATATTCAAAATTGCCCGAGAAATCGACAAAAAATTTGGAAATTTAATGAGATTCCATACAAAACATCAGAATTTCTAGCAAAAAAATGAAAACCCTTAAAACTGAAAGCAACCCCCACATATTTGGTATTTCCGTGCAGGGAATTTAATTTCTAGCGCATTTCCGAAGACCTTTTCGAAAAATATTCAAAATTGTCCGAGAAATCGAGAAAATACGGAAATTTAATGAGATTCCATACAAAACATCAGAATTTGTAGCAAAAAAATGAAAACCCTTAAAACTGAAAGCAACCCCCACATATTTGGTATTTCCGTGTAGGGAATTTAATTTCTAGCGCATTTCCGAAGACCTTTTCGAAAAATATTCAAAATTGCCCGAGAAATCGAGAAAATATGGAAATTTAATGAGATTCCATACAAAACATCAGAATTTGTAGCAAAAAAATGAAAACCCTTAAAACTGAAAGCAATCCCCACATATTTGGTATCTCCGTGTAGGTAATTTAATTTCTAGCGCATTTCCGAAGACCTTTTCGAAAAATATTCAAAATTGCCCGAGAAATCGAGAAAATATGGAAATTTAATGAGATTCCATACAAAACATCAGAATTTGTAGCAAAAAAATGAAAACCCTTAAAACTGAAAGCAACCCCCACATATTTGGTATTTCCGTGTATGGAATTTATTTTCTAGCGCATTTCCGAAGACCTTTTCGAAAAATATTCAAAATTACCCGAGAAATCGAGAAAATATGGAAATTTAATGAGATTCCATACAAAACATCAGAATTTGTAGCAAAAAAATGAAAACCCTTAAAACTGAAAGCAATCCCCACATATTTGGTATCTCCGTGTAGGTAATTTAATTTCTAGCGCATTTCCGAAGACCTTTTCGAAAAGTATTCAAAATTGCCCGAGAAATCGAGAAAATATGGAAATTTAATGAGATTCAATACAAAACATCAGAATTTGTAGCAAAAAAATGAAAACCCTTAAAACTGAAAGCTATCCCTACATATTTGGTATCTCCGTGTAGGTAATTTAATTTCTAGCGGATTTCCGAAGACCTTTTCGAAAAATATTCAAAATTGCCCGAGAAATCGAGAAAATACGGAAATTTAATGAGATTCCATACAAAACATCAGAATTTGTAGCAAAAAAATGAAAACCCTTAAAACTGAAAGCAATCCCCACATATTTGGTATTTCCGTGTAGGGAATTTAATTTCTAGCGCATTTCCGAAGACCTTTTTGAAGAATATTCAAAATTGTCCGAGAAATCGAGAAAATACGGAAATTTAATGAGATTCCATACAAAACATCAGAATTTGTAGCAAAAAAATGAAAACCCTTAAAACTGAAAGCAACCCCCACATATTTGGTATTTCCGTGTAGGGAATTTAATTTCTAGCGCATTTCCGAAGACCTTTTCGAAAAATATTCAAAATTGCCCGAGAAATCGAGAAAATATGGAAATTTAATGAGATTCCATACAAAACATCAGAATTTGTAGCAAAAAAATGAAAACCCTTAAAACTGAAAGCAATCCCCACATATTTGGTATCTCCGTGTAGGGAATTTAATTTCTAGCGGATTTTCGAAGACCTTTTCGAAAGATATTTAAAATTGCCCCAGAAATCGAGAAAATATGGAAATTTAATGAGATTCCATACAAAACATCAGAATTTGTAGCAAAAAAATGAAAAGTCTTAAAACTGAAAGCAATCCCCACATATTTGGTATTTCCGTGCAGGGAATTTAATTTCTAGCGCATTTCCGAAGACCTTTTCGAAAAATATTCAAAATTGTCCGAGAAATCGAGAAAATACGGAAATTTAATGAGATTCCATACAAAACATCAGAATTTGTAGCAAAAAAATGAAAACCCTTAAAACTGAAAGCAACCCCCACATATTTGGTATTTCCGTGTAGGGAATTTAATTTCTAGCGCATTTCCGAAGACCTTTTCGAAAAATATTCAAAATTGCCCGAGAAATCGAGAAAATATGGAAATTTAATGAGATTCCATACAAAACATCAGAATTTGTAGCAAAAAAATGAAAACCCTTAAAACTGAAAGCAATCCCCACATATTTGGTATCTCCGTGTAGGTAATTTAATTTCTAGCGCATTTCCGAAGACCTTTTCGAAAAATATTCAAAATTAGCCGAGAAATCGAGAAAATATGGAAATTTAATGAGATTCCATACAAAACATCAGAATTTGTAGCAAAAAAATGAAAACCCTTAAAACTGAAAGCAATCCCCACATATTTGGTATCCCGTGTAGGTAATTTAATTTCTAGCGCATTTCCGAAGACCTTTTCGAAAAATATTCAAAATTGCCCGAGAAATCGAGAAAATACGGAAATTTAATGAGATTCCATACAAAACATCAGAATTTGTAGCAAAAAAATGAAAACCCTTAAAACTGAAAGCAATCCCCACATATTTGGTATTTCCGTGTAGGGAATTTAATTTCTAGCGCATTTCCGAAGACCTTTTTGAAGAATATTCAAAATTGTCCGAGAAATCGAGAAAATACGGAAATTTAATGAGATTCCATACAAAACATCAGAATTTGTAGCAAAAAAATGAAAACCCTTAAAACTGAAAGCAACCCCCACATATTTGGTATTTCCGTGTAAGGAATTTAATTTCTAGCGCATTTCCGAAGACCTTTTCGAAAAATATTCAAAATTGCCCGAGAAATCGAGAAAATATGGAAATTTAATGAGATTCCATACAAAACATCAGAATTTGTAGCAAAAAAATGAAAACCCTTAAAACTGAAAGCAATCCCCACATATTTGGTATCTCCGTGTAGGGAATTTAATTTCTAGCGGATTTTCGAAGACCTTTTCGAAAGATATTTAAAATTGCCCCAGAAATCGAGAAAATATGGAAATTTAATGAGATTCCATACAAAACATCAGAATTTGTAGCAAAA
Source organism: Empis livida (assembly GCA_963932195.1). Classification (NCBI taxonomy): domain Eukaryota; kingdom Metazoa; phylum Arthropoda; class Insecta; order Diptera; family Empididae; genus Empis; species Empis livida. The sequence goes on along the minus strand of OZ010646.1, from coordinate 34,197,024 downwards.
AAATGAAAACCCTTAAAACTGAAAGCTATCCCTACATATTTGGTATCTCCGTGTAGGTAATTTAATTTCTAGCGGATTTCCGAAGACCTTTTCGAAAAATATTCAAAATTGCCCGAGAAATCGAGAAAATACGGAAATTTAATGAGATTCCATACAAAACATCAGAATTTGTAGCAAAAAAATGAAAACCCTTAAAACTGAAAGCAATCCCCACATATTTGGTATTTCCGTGTAGGGAATTTAATTTCTAGCGCATTTCCGAAGACCTTTTTGAAGAATATTCAAAATTGTCCGAGAAATCGAGAAAATACGGAAATTTAATGAGATTCCATACAAAACATCAGAATTTGTAGCAAAAAAATGAAAACCCTTAAAACTGAAAGCAACGCCCACATATTTGGTATTTCCGTGTAGGGAATTTAATTTCTAGCGCATTTCCGAAGACCTTTTCGAAAAATATTCAAAATTGCCCGAGAAATCGAGAAAATATGGAAATTTAATGAGATTCCATACAAAACATCAGAATTTGTAGCAAAAAAATGAAAATCCTTAAAACTGAAAGCAATCCCCACATATTTGGTATCTCCGTGTAGGGAATTTAATTTCTAGCGGATTTTCGAAGACCTTTTCGAAAGATATTTAAAATTGCCCCAGAAATCGAGAAAATATGGAAATTTAATGAGATTCCATACAAAACATCAGAATTTGTAGCAAAAAAATGAAAAGTCTTAAAATTGAAAGCAATCCCCACATATTTGGTATTTCCGTGCAGGGAATTTAATTTCTAGCGCATTTCCGAAGACCTTTTCGAAAAATATTCAAAATTGTCCGAGAAATCGAGAAAATACGGAAATTTAATGAGATTCCATACAAAACATCAGAATTTGTAGCAAAAAAATGAAAACCCTTAAAACTGAAAGCAACCCCCACATATTTGGTATCTCCGTGTAGGTAATTTAATTTCTAGCGCATTTCCGAAGACCTTTTCGAAAAATATTCAAAATTAGCCGAGAAATCGAGAAAATATGGAAATTTAATGAGATTCCATACAAAACATCAGAATTTGTAGCAAAAAAATGAAAACCCTTAAAACTGAAAGCAATCCCCACATATTTGGTATCCCGTGTAGGTAATTTAATTTCTAGCGCATTTCCGAAGACCTTTTCGAAAAATATTCAAAATTGCCCGAGAAATCGAGAAAATACGGAAATTTAATGAGATTCCATACAAAACATCAGAATTTGTAGCAAAAAAATGAAAACCCTTAAAACTGAAAGCAATCCCCACATATTTGGTATTTCCGTGTAGGGAATTTAATTTCTAGCGCATTTCCGAAGACCTTTTAGAAAAATATTCAAAATTGTCCGAGAAATCGAGAAAATACGGAAATTTAATGAGATTCCATACAAAACATCAGAATTTGTAGCAAAAAAATGAAAACCCTTAAAATTGAAAGCAACCCCCACATATTTGGTATTTCCGTGTAGGGAATTTAATTTCTAGCGCATTTCCGAAGACCTTTTCGAAAAATATTCAAAATTACCCGAGAAATCGAGAAAATATGGAAATTTAATGAGATTCCATACAAAACATCAGAATTTGTAGCAAAAAAATGAAAACCCTTAAAACTGAAAGCAATCCCCACATATTTAATATCTCCGTGTAGGGAATTTAATTTCTAGCGGATTTTCGAAGACCTTTTCGAAAGATATTTAAAATTGCCCGAGAAATCGAGAAAATATGGAAATTTAATGAGATTCCATACAAAACATCAGAATTTGTAGCAAAAAAATGAAAAGTCTTAAAACTTAAAGCAATCCCCACATATTTGGTATTTCCGTGCAGGGAATTTAACTTCTAGCGCATTTCCGAAGACCTTTTCGAAAAATATTCAAAATTGTCCGAGAAATCGAGAAAATACGGAAATTTAATGAGATTCCATACAAAACATCAGAATTTGTAGCAAAAAATGAAAACCCTTAAAACTGAAAGCAACCCCCACATATTTGGTATTTCCGTGTAGGGAATTTAATTTCTAGCGCATTTCCGAAGACCTTTTCGATAAATATTCAAAATTGCCCGAGAAATCGAGAAAATATGGAAATTTAATGAGATTCCATACAAAACATCAGAATTTGTAGCAAAAAAATGAAAACCCTTAAAACTGAAAGCAATCCCCACATATTTAATATCTCCATGTAGGGAATTTAATTTCTAGCGGATTTTCGAAGACCTTTTCGAAAGATATTTAAAATTGCCTGAGAAATCGACAAAATATGGAAATTTAATGAGATTCCATACAAAACATCAGAATTTGTAGCAAAAAAATGAAAAGTCTTAAAACTGAAAGCAACCCCCACATATTTGGTATTTCCGTGTAGGGAATTTAATTTCTAGCGCATTTCCGAAGACCTTTTCGAAAAATATTCAAAATTGCCCGAGAAATCGAGAAAATATGGAAATTTAATGAGATTCCATACAAAACATCAGAATTTGTAGCAAAAAAATTAAAACCCTTAAAACTGAAAGCAATCCCCACATATTTGGTATCTCCGTGTAGGTAATTTAATTTCTAGCGCATTTCCGAAGACCTTTTCGAAAAATATTCAAAATTAGCCGAGAAATCGAGAAAATATGGAAATTTAATGAGATTCCATACAAAACATCAGAATTTGTAGCAAAAAAATGAAAACCCTTAAAACTGAAAGCAATCCCCACATATTTGGTATCTCCGTGTAGGTAATTTAATTTCTAGCGCATTTCCGAAGACCTTTTCGAAAAGTATTCAAAATTGCCCGAGAAATCGAGAAAATATGGAAATTTAATGAGATTCAATACAAAACATCAGAATTTGTAGCAAAAAAATGAAAACCCTTAAAACTGAAAGCTATCCCTACATATTTGGTATCTCCGTGTAGGTAATTTAATTTCTAGCGCATTTCCGAAGACCTTTTCGAAAAATATTCAAAATTGCCCGAGAAATCGAGAAAATACGGAAATTTAATGAGATTCCATACAAAACATCAGAATTTGTAGCAAAAAAATGAAAACCCTTAAAACTGAAAGCAATCCTCACATATTTGGTATTTCCGTGTAGGGAATTTAATATCTAGCGCATTTCCGAAGACCTTTTCGAAAAATATTCAAAATTGTTCGAGAAATCGAGAAAATACGGAAATTTAATGAGATTCCATACAAAACATCAGAATTTGTAGCAAAAAAATGAAAACCCTTAAAACTGAAAGCAACCCCCACATATTTGGTATCTCCGTGTAGGGAATTTAATTTCTAGCGCATTTCCGAAGACCTTTTCGAAAAATATTCAAAATTGCCCGAGAAATCGAGAAAATATGGAAATTTAATGAGATTCCATACAAAACATCAGAATTTGTAGCAAAAAAATGAAAAGTCTTAAAACTGAAAGCAACCCCCACATATTTGGTATTTCCGTGTAGGGAATTTAATTTCTAGCGCATTTCCGAAGACCTTTTCGAAAAATATTCAAAATTGCCCGAGAAATCGAGAAAATATGGAAATTTAATGAGATTCCATACAAAACATCAGAATTTGTAGCAAAAAAATTAAAACCCTTAAAACTGAAAGCAATCCCCACATATTTGGTATCTCCGTGTAGGTAATTTAATTTCTAGCGCATTTCCGAAGACCTTTTCGAAAAATATTCAAAATTGCCCGAGAAATCGAGAAAATACGGAAATTTAATGAGATTCCATACAAAACATCAGAATTTGTAGCAAAAAAATGAAAACCCTTAAAACTGAAAGCAATCCTCACATATTTGGTATTTCCGTGTAGGGAATTTAATATCTAGCGCATTTCCGAAGACCTTTTCGAAAAATATTCAAAATTGTTCGAGAAATCGAGAAAATACGGAAATTTAATGAGATTCCATACAAAACATCAGAATTTGTAGCAAAAAAATGAAAACCCTTAAAACTGAAAGCAACCCCCACATATTTGGTATTTCCGTGTAGGGAATTTAATTTCTAGCGCATTTCCGAAGACCTTTTCGAAAAATATTCAAAATTGCCCGAGAAATCGAGAAAATATGGAAATTTAATGAGATTCCATACAAAACATCAGAATTTGTAGCAAAAAAATGAAAACCCTTAAAACTGAAAGCAATGCCCACATATTTGGTATCCCGTGTAGGGAATTTAATTTCTAGCGCATTTCCGAAGACCTTTTCGAAAAATATTCAAAATTGCCCGAGAAATCGAGAAAATATGGAAATTTAATGAGATTCCATACAAAACATCAGAATTTGTAGCAAAAAAATGAAAACCCTTAAAACTGAACGCAATGCCCACATATTTGGTATCTCCGTGTAGGGAATTTAATTTCTAGCGCATTTCCGAAGACCTTTTCGAAAAATATTCAAAATTGCCCGAGAAATCGAGAAAATATGGAAATTTAATGAGATTCCATACAAAACATCAGAATTTGTAGCAAAAAAATTAAAACCCTTAAAACTGAAAGCAATGCCCACATATTTGGTATCTCCGTGTAGGGAATTTAATTTCTAGCGGATTTTCGAAGACCTTTTCGAAAGATATTCAAAATTGCCCGAGAAATCGAGAAAATACGGAAATTTAATGAGATTCCATACAAAACATCAGAATTTGTAGCAAAAAAATGAAAACCCTTAAAACTGAAAGCAATCCTCACATATTTGGTATTTCCGTGTAGGGAATTTAATTTCTAGCGCATTTCCGAAGACCTTTTCGAAAAATATTCAAAATTGTTCGAGAAATCGAGAAAATACGGAAATTTAATGAGATTCCATACAAAACATCAGAATTTGTAGCAAAAAAATGAAAACCCTTAAAACTGAAAGCAACCCCCACATATTTGGTATCTCCGTGTAGGTAATTTAATTTCTAGCGCATTTCCGAAGACCTTTTCGAAAAATATTCAAAATTGCCCGAGAAATCGAGAAAATACGGAAATTTAATGAGATTCCATACAAAACATCAGAATTTGTAGCAAAAAAATGAAAACCCTTAAAACTGAAAGCAATCCTCACATATTTGGTATTTCCGTGTAGGGAATTTAATTTCTAGCGGATTTTCGAAGACCTTTTCGAAAGATATTTAAAATTTCCAGAGAAATCGGGAAAATATGGAAATTTAATGAGATTCCATACAAAACATCAGAATTTGTAGCAAAAAAATGAAAACCCTTAAAACTGAAAGCAATCCCCACATATTTGGTATCTCCGTGTAGGGAATTTAATTTCTAGCGCATTTCCGAAGACCTTTTCGAAAAATATTCAAGATTGTGCGAGAAATTGGGAAAATATGGAAATTTAATGACATACAATACAAAACAACAGAATTTGTAGCAAAAAAATGAAAAGTCTTAAAACTGAAAGCAATCCCCACATATTTGGTATCTCCGAGTAGGGAATTTAATTTCTAGCGGATTTTCGAAGACCTTTTCGAAAGATATTTAAAATTGCCAGAGAAATCGGGAAAATATGGAAATTTAATGAGATTCCATACAAAACATCAGAATTTGTAGCCAAAGAATGAAAACCCTTAAAACTGAAAGCACTCCCCACATATTTGGTATCTCCGTGTAGGGAATTTAATTTCTAGCGCATTTCCGAAGACCTTTTCGAAAAATATTCAAAATTGTGCGAGAAATTGGGAAAATATGGAAATTTAATGACATACAATACAAAACATCAGAATTTGTAGCAAAAAAATGAAAAGTCTTAAAACTGAAAGCAATCCCCACATATTTGGTATCTCCGTGTAGGGAATTTAATTTCTAGCGCATTTCCGAAGACCTTTTCGAAAAATATTCAAAATTGGCCGAGAAATCGGGAAAATATGGAAATTTAATGAGATTCAATACAAAACATCACAATTTGTAGCAAAAAAATGAAAATCCTTAAAACGGAAAGCAATCCCCATATATTTTGTATCTCCGTATAGAATTTACTTTTCTTATCATGGTATTTCCGTGTTAATTTACTTTTCTTATTAATGTGTGTTATTAAAGCCAAGAAAAGTGCTTAAGGCAAATAGGTTTTAGATATGTTTGTGAATTTTTAACTTTTAAGCACAATAATTTGAACATATACTTTAAATAAGATAAGATTAATGAGAAAATTGATTTAGAAATATTATTTTAGTTATTTGCATTTCAACGCAGCACTGTAATTCAAAGCAAACAGGGAACAGATGGAACAATTTTTAGTTAATCTTGAACCATTTTACTAGATAGAAATAAATCAATTTCCGCAAAAAAAATTTAATTTGTAATTTAGAAATATGTCGAACAATAAAACTAAAATTAAAATTTGTCCATATTGTAAAAATGAAATTATACAAAATTTGGAAAATAAAGCAGAAAAAAAAAGAAGTCTTATATTAGTTACAATTTCTTTAATTTTGTGAGTGGAATTATATGAAAATATTTAAAAATGTTACTTACTTTATATAGTAGTTGTTGTAGGCCAAAATCCACAAATAGTGATGAAGAAAATAACGAATGTTCAAATTGTGGTCCTTTTTTTGAAGTAAATTTATAATTTTGGGATAGCTTAAAATAGCATTCATGGAAAATTAAGGAATTAATATAAAAGAAATTATTTTTTTAGTGTAATATTAATATGTATTAATAAAAAATTTAATAAAGAAATTTTATTCCGATATATTTAATCTAATTATTTCATAATTGCAAACATTAATCCACAAATGAACTAGCTTAATTCTATTACTATTACTATTTCACTATACAGTAAACCCTCCAACTGCGCGGTAGATGCGTCCCACTAAAACAACGCGCACACCGAAACCGCGCACTGTCAACCCGATTATGGGGTTAGGTTGCAAATATTAGAAAAATTGCGAAAAATATAATAAAAAGTCTTCATTCAACGACTAATATATTTACATTAATATAAACATAAAAACTATAGAAAACAGTCTCAATTCAACGACTTATACATAATGAATATGTACTATAAATATTAATAAAAATTGAACATAAATTAAAATTATATAATTTTACATCCTCATCCTAACGCGACCACTAGAAAAGTGATACTTTCAATATTTTTTTTTAAATAAAAAGTATATATGCATCGAAATACGGATAATCACTATTTTCCGTTTCAAACATATGTATGATTCAACAATATGAATTAACATGATTTTTTTTTGTCAAAAACAGCAAAAAATTTTGCAAATGCGTGGCCAAGTCGTAGAAGTACCTAAATTTGTATCGCGCAGATAGAAATTTAGGTATTTAAGACTTGGCCGCGCAATTGCGGAACCGTACAATGAAAAACCGCGCAGTAAAAGTATTAATTTGGTATATTTTGGTCCTCAAAAGGTGTTGAAAATTATTAATTTCAAAATACATATAAGAATTATTTAAAATTTTTATTGGTGCTACTGGTCATGAAGAAGAACCTTGGTCTTTCTTCACGGATTTCTTGATATTCTATTGCAATTTGGAGTTACTAATTTTCTATGGATTCTGAACGATAAATTTCGTTATAGTGAAATTTTAATTGGAACAAATTAAAGGCTGAATTAGTGAGACATTTAGCAAATTGCCTCGACTTTTAGTATTTTTCCTAGTCTTAAATTACATTTAATTACACTTTTATTACTGGTACACATTTAAATCTAGCAAACTAAGACGAACATCGATGTCTCAGACTGCAGTTGAACCTCTTTCAAACAAAGTATAAATTACTCCATAAAACAATTTTGAAGATATTTTTTTTAAAAAAAAAATTTTATTTTCTTTAAAATACAACAAATAAAATTGATTTTAAAATACCCGTTTCGTAGGAATAAAAAAAATCGTTAAAAATTACCGTCTTTAAGTACCATTTTCATATTAATTTGCCAGCAATAAGTTTTTAATACCAAATCTTCATTTGAATTACTACATAAGAACATTTTTTTAAATTAAAATTAGAAAAGTGTTACTATTAAATATTTACATAACTTATTTTCGTGCATACCTGTAGGCGCGTATAGTATGTTATTGTCAATAATTTATTTTATCGCCTCTCCAATAAAAGACTAAATTATCTCACAATTTCTAGTTAATTAAATATATATATTTTTTTTTGTCTATTAAAAATGCTCTTTTTTATTAATTAATTATCTATTTTAATCTTTTTACGATGACAAATAATGGGTTTATTTGAAAATGTGGCAGTTTCCCTTTTTAAAAATATTGGATTTTAGGGTTCGGCAATTAGCAATAAAAAAGGGGTTTTAACTTTTACAAAATAACATTGTTGGTATTAGTATTATTATCTACTTATGGCGTTATATTATTAAGGGTTAAAATTGTATCAAAAAACTTAAGTTACTAAAACTAGGCAGATTTCAACCTAACATACATATATGTATGTATGTCTTAGCAAAATGCTGATAATTCTTAGTTTAATTACGCTATATAAATAACTAAAAATTTTAATTTTTTTGCATAATGCGGTCTTTTGTTGACTGTACCATAATTTTAACTACACCTTTATTAATTGAAATCAAGAATATAAGGAATTTTATCGTTGAACTCTTATAAATTTCAAATATTTAATAAAAAATTATATACTTATATAATTTTTCGAACTACTTTCATTAAATTAATTACAAATATAGATGATCAAATGAAATTACAATTCAAAGTTTACGAATACGTCAATTTTGAGATTATCATAAAAATTCAAAATTTCAAGTTAATATGATATATTTTCATTTATATATGTTTTAATATCTAATAATTATATAATTTTATATTTTTTTTTTTATTAATAATGGTTCATGAATTGCTTATCCTTGGTACACGACCAGTTGATATAAATTGCCCAGAATGTCATGATGATATTCGAACAGTAATTATATATAGACCGGAAAGACCATCATGCTGTACATCACTTTGTGCACTTTGCATTTGTTGTTTGTGGTAAACTAAAAATATAATCTATATAAAAAAGAATTTTAATTAATTAATATTTGTTTTGTAAATTTAGCTGGCCATGTATATGTTTACAGATATGTTGTCATATATGTTTAACTGGAATACATTCATGTCCTAATTGTAATGCTCAGATAGGACAATCAGAAGGTCATCGACCACCGAGACCTCGGGCTTCACTTGGCCGAAATACACAACAGTGAAATTTAATTCATAATAAAAAAAAATAATATGTATTATAGTTTTTAAATTAAATATTTTTCATTTTGATTTATACACAAAAACATTAATTTTTGATTATGATTTTTGGAATAACAAGAACTTTACATACTAAACGATATGTAAACTTGATCATTAGAATTTTGAGTGAAGGTTCAACTTTTTGACATTTTCAAAATATAATTTTTTTTTCTCCTTTTTCTTCGAAAATATATTTACTCGACGGAATAATAAATTTACAATTAAATGCATGGTTTTAAATTAAAATTTCGATTATATTTCATTTTTGTACCAAAGTATACAAAGTTCAATGAAAAGACTATAATGTGTATTGTATCGTAATAGTTAATATATTTTCTTCGTGATTTTTCTGGTTATATTCGTTTTAATATCCTTTGTCCCTAGGTGTCGGGAAAATTAGTTGTCGCATTGACATTTGGCCCACATAATTCTGTTAAACATGTCGTTTTTAATGTTTTTGTTTAAGCTGACAAAAAATTAATCCACAAAGACATGAAAATTGTGAACTGGTCAGTTGTGTAATTGTTGTAATTTTCCACAAAACTTCATTTTTTTCTTCTATTATTTTATAATTTGAATGTTGATTATCTAGGAACTTAAGATTCTAATAGAAAAATTCATATAATATCTTACAATCAATCGAAATTTTATAAACACATTTGATTAATAAAATAAATTAGAAATAAATTATTTAATAATAATAAAAAAAAAATCTATTTAAATTACCATCTGCTGAATTTATTAGCATATTCTATATATATTTATTTAGTTATACTTTATTACTCTTTTTTGCACACAACTTTTACAAAAATGACGTCATCTCACTATAAATTTACATACAAATTTTTTATCAACTAAAAAAAAAATATTTTTGAATCAATTCCAAGAATATTTTTTAAATTTTAAAATAGAACGACATTATCGTATATTCAACAAGGGCACTAGGCCGGAACAAGTTTATCACTTTTCTACATCAATTATACACAGTGTTCCAATTGTCTTGATGACCAAGAATTGTATTGATGTTCCAATCAAGAAATAAATAAGGATTTTACATCTTCATTATTTTAATATTTTCTAGTTCATATAAAATTATGAACGAAACAAACCAGAAAATTTATTAGTCACCCTGTAATATTAACAACATAAATTTATGCTTATATAGATTTTGTATATTTTATTTTTCGCATAAAAAAATATTATTTTCACCCGCATAAGTAAACAATGAATAAATTTTTAAATGAATTACTAATTAAATATGAGAATAAATGAATATTAGTAATTATCAAAATTACTTTATATACATTTAAACGTTAAATTCAATTTTGTCACGTTACAGACTGAAACAAAATAAGAATATTAATTGGCTGCATTCTAACAATCAACTAATACGTATTAGTTAAATAATAATTAGCTAATACGTAATCGTAATTAATTCAATTCAATTTAATAATATTCTATTATATACTACGATTTTCATTATTTTATACTATAAAAAAATTCAATTTTATTTAAGTATATTTTCAATTGAATTATCATATCCGATGTATTTAACCCTATTGCGATCTGAATAAAATATTATTGTTTCAGAAATATTAAAATTAATTAAAAATTAGTTCTATTCAACATTATGTTTGAAGACTTTTAATCTCTTTATTGGAATGTGTGAGATATGACATTAACAGTAAACATACATACCAGAGTGGTCAAATGCCTGATTATTAGACTTTGATCAAAAATTTTAAATCCTATATCTGCTACTTTATTTTTCAATATCAAAATATCTTTCCTTCTTTTGTTTTTACGAAATTCTTATGTTACTATACACTTACATACCAGACCACTAGAAAATGTAACTTTTATGACGTTATCAGCACTGAAACCTCAAATTTAATACAATAAGTTTTCCAAGGAACATGTCATTATATTATAAGTTTTAGGTACACAGCACCCCTATAGAAAATTACTTGAACTCATAGCGTCGCATGTATACATTTTTAGCACAGTGATATTTTTAGCATAGTGGCGACGCGATAAGTTCAAGTTGAAAAAATAATGGTTCATAACATCCAATAATGTATGGAAAATTTTAATTTATAAAAATTGTAATTAATGAACAAAAGTGAACCAAAACTAAGAATAAGAACTAGTCACAATCTTGCTTTTACACAATCTTTTTTTCACAAATTTGATTTAACACGACCTAGAAAAGACAAAATCTATTCCCTCTTCACACGATTTGATTTTGAAATGATTTTAAAGAGGCAATTTTTAAATCAATCACAGTGGCATTGCATTTATGAACAAAAGAGGTATTTCGATTTATGTATGAAATTTTTAAAACAATATTTTGTTTTTACCTTAAATTTTTTATCATAATATTCATCTAATGTCTAATCGTTCAAAATTTATTTACCTTTTCATGCATTAATCAAAGTACCTCTTTTGTTCATAAATACAGCTGTGCAAACAATTTATAAAAGTAAACCGAACAAAAAAGTTCGGTGTACTAAGTTCAAAGCACAAATTTGTCAAAAGAGAAAAAACAGTACCTGTAAACGATTGCATTTTAGTTTATTATGGGTATGACTGATCAAATGGCTAGGAAATGTAGGGCAAAATCTAAATCTCGTAGATGGCGTGTTCAATATTGTTGATTTTCAATATTCTTGATTTAACTTCAATGAATATATAGGGAATAGAACCATATTTCATAATCTATATTTACAGGAACAACAAACAAAATGTTTTAACATATTCTACTATAATTTCTAAAACTAAAATAAAAACTTGTCAAATTGTACAACTTATGTTGTATATATGAAAAAAATATGTTTACTCCAGAGACCTGGAATAAAAGTAATCTAAATTACTCAATTACAAATTAATTGAGTAATTTAGATTACTTTTATTCCAGGTCTCTGGAGTAATCATAACAATAATTTTAGAATTTTATATAATATTCGAAAAGTTATTATATAAAATTCTAAATGCAAAATATTTATATTTAATTTTATAAAGTTCATTAATCCTTAAAGATATTTCGAAAATCCTTACGAAAAAGTCTTGTCATTTGAACTATATAATTTTTTATTTAATTTTTCTTTATAAAATTTAGTTTGGATTCAGGAACTTCTTTCGACAAATTTCAAAAATGTTATTTGCTAATTTTTTTTGTGATTTTTTAATGAGTGATATTATCAAAAAAATAGGAAAATATAATACAATTATATCAAAAGTTAAAGTTTGCAATTAATTATGTTTTAATATTTCGTAAATATTAGTTAAAAAAAATACCATAATTTGTAAATCAAAATGCATTTTCTAAACAATTTTCCATAAATAATTTACGGTTTTTAAATTATCTAAATAAATTAAAATCTAATAATCTAAAACCTTACTAAAATCATTTTTCTAGTATATACTAAATTATTTAACACATTTGAAGCATATTATTAAATTTTCTTCAAGTTTATTCAGATTTTAACATATTATAAGCTTCATACGAAATGTATAAAAAATCTAAATTTATAAGTTATTTTCGTTCATTGACCAATTAAATAAATTAAAATTTTTTTTTATGTCTAGTTAACAATTTCTATGTATTATAAAGTAATGCACTATTAATAAACTTTCATGTCCTTTAATTTAAGATTAAGTTTTTTTTGTTAAATTAAACATAAAAGGGGACAACAAAAATAAAATTTAATTTCAATATTGCGTATGCGTACTACCAATGGCGCCTGTCTGAAGTATATTATTTCTTTAACAAAACTCAATCAGAAAAATAACGAAGAATCCTCTAAAAAGCTGCTACTTAATTAAAAAATAATAAAAAAAAACTTATAATTTTAAGGCGCCAGAAAGTTAATTTCATTACCTTTTACTATTAAATAATAACAACATCAAATTTTATAAAAAAAAAAAAAAACCAAACAGAATTTTATTTACATATTAATGTAATGTTTATCTCCCTCCCACGGTGTCACATCAACCCATCATTCTATTAATTATTCTCATAAATTCTATACTATTTTAATTATTTTTCATTGTGTTTAACTGCTGATGTTCTCATCATTATAAAATTATTGAAGTATATGGTATAGCAGATAATATTTGAATTTAAGCTTTTCCGAATTTCAAAAAAAAAACCTAATTTATTGTGCGCCAAAAAAAAAAAATATCCTAACTATTTGAGATTTTTTTTTTTAGTCTCATTTAGATTATTCGTGGATAGACACCAAAAAAAAAACAAAGTAAAAAACCACTCAGTACTACGGCATAAGATTTTGTTTTGGTTTTGCTTCGGCTTTTTATTTTATTGATTGTGAATAAATTTCCATAGGTAAAAATCAAATTTACGAATTATACCAAAATTTTTAGGAAAATTAAATTAATTCAATCAAAAAGAAAAAATATGTTGAATAAATATTTAATTATTAAAAAAAAAATATTATAAATTTATTTGAAAAATATTGCAAAAAAAAAATAATGAAAAGTTTTATAACCGGAAAAAAAAATATGGAATAACAAAAATAGAATTTTCAAGTGCTAGAAATTCAAAAATATGCTTTTAGAAAAATGTGATTTTGTTAAAAAAAAAAAATATTTAATTTAGTTTTCCATTTCCTCATTGTATACGTTTTTTTTAAAATTAATTTTACATTCGATTACAAATGTTATTGTTTATTTTCTTAAATTTTTAGTATCAATAAAAAATTAATTAAAATTTAATTTTGTTGAATGTAAAAAGTTAATAAAATCTTTAAATTATTTTAAAAAAATTACTAAAACTAATTTCTTTATCTATAATTTATGTATATACAATACTAACAGTTGAATTATACAAAACCTTCAAATGATGCCCAAGTCAGTCACGAACTTTAACGAAATCGTGATGAAGAAGAAAAATCTAATACATATATATATATAAATTTTATATTGAAAATTAATTATAGAAAAATCAAATTATATTAATTTTTTTTACAAATTATACCAATACTGTAAATTTAATTAGGTATTTAATTTAAATTGGAAATTAATTTAAAAGAACAATAAATTTCGATTATTAATTATCTTCAATTGATAATTAATAACCTCAATTATTCGACCAACTAATGTGAAAAAATTGACGAGCTTACTACAAGTAAGATTGTCATTTTGAATAAATCATGTTTAAAATTTTTTTTTTTTTTCAAATCATAAAACATTGTAACTAAAAACATAACAAAATTAAAATCTTAATCTTTTTAATAAAATCACAATTTACAAAAATGTCACTTAACATCTTTATCCACTAAGGGTTTTCAATAATATTTTAATTTATATGTTTGTCTATTGACAATTATTGATAATTTTTTACAATGTCCTTCAAAAAAAAAACGCATTAGTTAAAATTACCTGAAATATCCTTTTTAATTATAATACAAAAAATTTAAAACTCAGCCTTAACATTGAAAAATTGTAATTAAATTCGAATTGCATGTTCATAAAAATTACCGATTTAAATTAATTTTTTAAAACGAAAAGTTCGCAATTATTTATTTATCAAATATAATTTAAATCAACATTTTTTTTATGGAATAACATTTCATGACAACAAAAAAAAACTAAATTTAAAAAAAATTAGCTTAGAAAAAAGATATGTAGTTATTATTATTGTAATGTTTGTCGTAACATAACATAAAAAATGATACTGGCACACGAATTAGGTTACTGGTAATTACTAATAATTTCCTGATAACAAAGATATGATTGTATTTTTTTTTCATATGTTTACATTAGTATTTTTTTTTATGAAATAAAGTTTTTTGAATACATGTCACAACAAAATTAAAAATTTATTTTAATTAGTTTAAATTCAACTTCATAAAAAGAAATAATATTCCAAAACCTAAAATAATAATTTTTTTTAAAATAAATACAATAATAAAAATAATATTGTTACTTGTTGTCCTTATACTAACATTAATTTAATATCTTTAATTTTCCAGCTGTATCTCTCCAGAATTCAATTTTCCAATTAAATCAACTCTAATTAAAATCAACTACACAAAATGAGTGGTAAAAAATTTTTTTTATGAATATTATATTTCAAATAATAATTTATAATTTTTTGAATTTACCAAATTAGTACCACTTGGACCAGAACCTTGCAATGTTACATGTCAGGCATGTAACCGACAAGTAACTACAAAAGTTGAACTTCAAGCAACAAATAAAACTCATCTAATTGCACTTTTACTTTGTTTATTAGGGTAAAATGTTTTTTTTTTTTAAATTAGTTAATTTAATTAAATATTTAATAATTTTAATAAATTTTCCATAGATGTTGGCCATGTGCTTGTGGTCTTTATTGTACAGGATGTGCACGTGCTAAAAATCATCACTGCCCAAATTGTAATGCATTTATTGGCACGTATGATGTTTAAAATTTTAATTAAAAGGAAAAAAACAAAATATATTGTAAAAATTTAAACATTATTTTATGTATATTCATTTTTAATCTCAAAAATATGTTAAAACAATTTATGTAATTATTATTATTATTATTATTTTTTGTTTTTGTTTTGTAAATCTGTATGGTCAATAGAAAGTTTACATATATATATATATATAAATTTATATATACTGAGTGTTCATGTTTATTTTTTAAATATATTATTAATATAAATAAATAAATGCTTTTATCAAAATGACTGAAATTTAAAAATTTAATTAAGCAGAAATTTTTGCTTTAAATATACAATTCAGATTCAAGATTCTTAATTAGGCTATTTGTACTTATCAAGGATCGTAGAAATTAAAAAATCGTGTAAAACAAGTTGTTGAATCCATTTGACATTAACCCATTTTTCACCACATGTACCAGATGTTTTAAAAAATAAGCAATTTTTAGTAAATTCTATTTATTTAGTAAACTAATAAAACATTTCAATAAATTCTAAAAAAATTTAGATTCTCATGCTCTTTTGAAAAAACGATAAGTTTAAAAATCATTTTTCTTACGAATATCAAAGAAAACATTCGGAATATAAATTTACATTGCATTTCTTCCAAAATTTATCTACTTTATTTGTAGCTATGTGTTTACGTTTATCCTCATAGTTGGAAATTATATCATTATTGTCCCAGCAGAATAAGCTATGTTGCTTTCATGAACGTCGGACAGAGGGACAAAAGGTGGATAGCAAATTAAAGTTCTAGTATTTTTTATATATTTCATATATTTACTTGGTATTTCAATCCATAAGCTTGACTTCTATATGCAAATTTATCAAATTAGATTTTTAATTAAAAACAAAACTAAAAAAAAAGCTAGTAAAATACGTTTATTGAACCATGTAGTATAATCGGTGTGCAGATATTTATACGACCTCAGATTTAAAGCTTTATTTAATTTGTACAATTTTCCAATTTTAGTTTGAAAAACTATTAGTTCACTATGAATAATAAACTTTGGATAAATCAAATAATTAATGATGATGATATTTCGGTTAATTTATTAAACCAACACTTTTTATAGCTTTTATATTTTATTATAGAATTTTTTGTAAATAATTAATCTTATTACAGAATCATTTTTAATTAGAAATAACTTTTTATTTACTTGAAAAATTCTTCATAAATAATTTCTTAATTTTATTTTCTAAGGTTTCGTCATAATTCTTGTATCTTGTATATAGCATACGAGTTTTTGATACTAAAAATTTACTATCAAAAACTCGTATGCTATACAAGATTTTTACTATTTATATGCCTTTAAACCAAACCTTGAATTCGAATTCATGCAAATTATTTATTAACTTTATTATTTTATAGTAAAATAATCTTTACATCAGGTTCGTAAATTCTGTTGAAAAATAAAACTAGTTCTATACATAATTTACTGCAATTATTTTTTCTAAATATCAAAATTCAGTCAAGTTTTAACATTTTTAATAGCAAATAATATCTTTTTAATTTAATTTTTCTAGAAAAATGTTAATGAAGTGAATATTCCGCTGTGTTTTATATACAATTTTGTATAGTATTAAATATCTTATAATTAAAATTTTAAATTACATGCTTCAATTAATTACATAAGTAATTATAAATACAATCACGATTTTCTGTTGAAAAAAATTAATAAATAAGTTGAAAAGGTTCAAACCTAATCTCTCATTCATATCTTAACAAAATTAATTTTTCTCTTAGTTATATGGTATTACAATAACTTAATAAATCGATATGCAGAAACTGTCAAAATAAAGTATTTGGGATAATTACAACTTCCGCAGCTGTGAAAAAATTTGACCGACTTTTAAATATTTTACAAACGCATTGAAAGTCAATACAATTTATTAATTGAAACTATGTATGAGACTATAAGCACTGTTTAAACATTAGTAACATTCGCACGTCCCAAAATCAATTTAAATAACATATGTATAGCGAATGCACCAAAATCCGACTCAGTAGACAAAATTTAAATTTATTTAAAAATGACAAAGTTCAATGTCACTAGTCTTATCGTAGGCTGAAAAAAAATAGTGAGTTAAATCACAATTTTTTTCAAACTAAAATTATTCCTTGAGATTATTTATGCTTTTAACCAAATCAATAAATAGTAACATTAATTCAGAATGCATCTGTGGGAAAATATCTAAAATTACACGCACTAGGAATTTGAAGAATCCTAAATTTCTATTAAAAGCATTCAGATCCAATTATTGCGTAAATGAGTCTTTTCACAGTTGTTTTAGAACTTTTAATAAATTTTTCAAACTCCTTTTTTTTCAAATATTTTTTCCAAAATCTCACAATGTCTAATATTTTTTAAAAATAACACAATTTATAAAAATTCATTTAAAAGCCACCATTCAATGATTATAAAATCAGTTTTAGTATTATTAAGTAATTTAATTAACTAATTTTATTTTATTGGTATAATTTATAATATTCTGTTGCCTAATAGTGGCAAATTAAATAAAATGAAATTATAACAAATTGACTTACACGTCTAAAAAACTTTCTAAATTACAAAGCCTCAGGGCTAAATTTTTCACTTACTTTTAAAATTTGGTAAAAAAAAAACTTTTATTTCAAACATTTTTCTTTATTGATTACAATAAATTTTGTTAATTGAATTTCTATTCTAAACCCAATGGCTACAAAAATTACAATACACTTTATATTTATAATAATTTGGGATTGTCTGTATCTGTTGGAATCAAACACTATAGCTACACTATAGATACAATGTACAAGTTAATTTTAAAACGACAAAATTATATAAATAAAATAAAATAGTTTAGAAATGTAATTTATACTACCGAAATAAAAACTTTGTTATACCATAAAAGTACTATTAAACATGAGATTATACCATAAAATTACCATTAAACATGTAAAGAAGACCTGTTGAAGAAAATAATTTTTAATCATAAAAATTTCATTTTTTTTTTTGTTTCTATATTTCATTTTATTGAAATATCTAATAAACATGCAACAATGAGGTACGGTAAGTACTCTACTATTTTTTAAACTAACACACCTTATTGAGGTTACTTAAAACAAAAGTATTATTTTACGTTATACGCACACACCTTTCTTGACATCACTATTATATAGGATATATTTTAGAATTTCAAGGATAATGAAAATTCCTTCTCTATATAAATAAATACATGTTAAATGAAAACTAGGAAATTATAAAAGTAAAAGTTAATGGGAAACAAAAATGATATTTTTTGCAAAAACATATGAAACACACCTGGTTTTGCAAAAATCAACAGTGCCTAAAAAAGAAATCTCATCATAACAAGTTATTTATTGGAAAAGTGCTAATTAACTTTACTAATATACGAAACATAACAGAAACTCAAAGAATTATGTAATCTACGAAACTGTGATATAATTTATATTTTAAATATAAGTTGCTTTGACTAAAAGTTCTATGTTAATTTAGTTAAAGCGCTTTCAGTAAATCATGAAAAATGGAAATATGATTTTTTTTTTTGGAGAGATAGAAAACTTTTTGCCGTAAATTATTTTTAGGAGAAAATAAAATAGGATTTGTAATTTTGACATTTGAAAGTTTTTTTTTTAATTCATGGCTATTCAAAAAGAAAGTTCATTTTGAATAGCCATGAAAAATGGCTATTCAAAAAGAACTTTCTTCAGATTTTACAAGTTTATAACATGACCTGCGATATATGAAACCATTTTCTGTAATAATGGTTTACCTAATGCTTTGGCATACGTAGGAGCAATAAAATGCATATTTATATTGATCTGTTGAAAAAACACAAAGCCGTATGATGACAGCTAATTCAAAACAAGAAAGATCTGTCCTGAAGATTTAAAGCAGACAGAGAATTAGTAATACTAAATCAAACGAAATTCCCCGATGTTGAACAAAGACCAAACAACTAAACGTCAAAAATAGAATTGGGCAGGTCATATAATTAGACTGGATGACTACAAATGTAAAGAAAGAACACCTGACCAGAAAAGTTGAGCGTCAAATCTAAATAAGATCTTTACTAATATGATCATAGACGGCAGCAATTAGCAGAAAACGAATCTTTATAGAAAGTAACTGGGGAGACTCCTGATAATCATTCATCATTATGAGACAAAACTGTGTTTTCATTTAAGAGTATCGTAGCAAAATTTCTTAAAAAACCATAATTTTGTAAAAGAAACATTTCTCAAGTTTATTTGAAAAATATTTATGTAATTATTAACTTACATACTAGGAAATTATACAGATTTAATTTTGTACTCCACTTTGACATTCTAATAAGTAATATTCTTAACTATAAATACCTTTGACCATATAAAATATGGATTGCTACCAATTTGTCAATATATTTTTCCTAAGCAGTGCCGCAAATTATATAGTCAAAGATAAATACATATCAATCTTATGAAAAAACTCCAATAATTTAAAAGAATTTAATTCAAACCATAGACACAATTAATTAAAGTTTTTTTTCTATATTTCTAAAATGGTGTCACAATTTGCAAAGTATTATTTATGTAACTATAATCTCTATATCATCACTGAATTTGACATTGAAACTTTGTATGCTTTTAGCAAAAAAAAATATATATATTTCAGTAAATTTTTTTTGCAATAATAATTATCATTAAAAATTATTAAAAAAAACTAAATTTTTTTTATTTGCCAAATTTAATGCTAAATCATTACCAAAAAAACTAAAAAATATAATCATAAAACGGAAATTTATTATTTTAATAATTACTGAAAACAATTTAAGACAATATTTTGTTGATTATAACAAAATTTATTCCTTAAAAATTAAAATATTAAAAAATTATTTCTATTTTTATAAAATAAAAAAAAAATTATGATTATAATTTCCATCACATGGTAAAATATACTATTGCACCACTTGATATTTGAAATAACTACAGTGTTATTTGCAAGGTTATTTGCAAAAACTACAGTGTTATTTTTCAATTAAACGAAAACCGAGAAGAAATTATTCGATGCTTCTTTTTTTACGTAAAAAAACAACAAAATTAAAAGTGTTAATATCAGGTGACTGGTGGATTTTAATAACTGTTTGAATTCACAAAAAAAATTTTTAAATATTGGATTTAAAAAATCACATATAGAGGGACAGTCCCCGAAATTGAGCCAGTTTCTAAATCGGACTTGTACAAAATTTTCAAACTAAATATTATAATATTATTGACATATATTGATGGAAGATTGTGGTAAAATTTTTATAAATAAACGTATACCAGCAATACAAAATAATTGTCAACACTTCTATTTATTTATTGTCACTTTAAGTTTTACATTATTTATCTGATAATTATTTTTATGTAAGCGATACTAAATGTTAGAATTAAATAAAGATTTAATTTCTTTACGGTTAAAGTAATTTTTCCCTAAAATAAAAATATTTTTTTAATCGACTGTGGACGATTAAAAAAAGAGGACGATAAAACGTATACTTTTAGAGTTTGGATTTTGCTTAATGTTTTTAGAAAAATCAACTAAATCAGGTTTAAAGCAGATTTTTTTTGATTTAAATAAGATTTTTTTTATATTTCTGATTTTTTTTTTAAATGTAATCATTTGTATTTAGTTTTCAAAGATTTATTTTGTAAATCTTTGAAAACTAAATATTTGAAAACAAAATTCAGTCAAATTGAATAAAAAATAAATGCAAATAATAAAATTTTCAATAAACTTTATGAAAAGATTTTTTCTTGTAATTTTTAATAATTTTTTAACTAATTTTCTTCGTTATGTTTCAAATTATTAAAAATTACAAGAAAAAATTATATCGACACAAAATGTTACTATCATAAAATTTACAATAAATTAAACCTAAAATTATAAACAATAAAAATTATAGATTTTATTATCAAAATAAAATGAAAAAAATTGTAATTAAACCGTAAAAGTTGAAAATTTTCAATGAAAAAATTTATATGATTTAAATCTGATTTTAATCAATCATTTAAATCAATTGACATACATAAATCATCCGAACCATGTTTTTACTGCCACAGAATGACTTTTATTCTGTAGTAGCAAAAATAATATTAAGTTAATTCGGTTGTTAGTATCACAAAATATATACACGGGTACCCGGTTCAAAATATTAACTTAATGCTCTACTTAAACTGATAAAAGATTATTTTACAAAAAAAACAAAAAAATTTCAATACAAAAATTAATTAAAAATAAACAATTTTTTTTATTATATAAATTAATATAAAATAATTTAAGGTTATCTTTATGTTTAATGATTGTTTTTCTTCTCCACCATAAAAGACATATTTTTGTTTTTTTATTAAAATATCACATATCAGTAAAAAAAAATTTCACTTTAAAATGAATACAAAACATAAAAAAAAAACTAAATAAATTATTTAAATTAATTTATTATAATTGACCTTGCGAAATAAAAATAGATACTATAACTTTTTAAAAAAAAAAAAAAACTTTTACGCATTTGAAATAAAAATATTAAAGTTTTATATCGATACAATTTTTTTTTTTTTTGGATTTCTATAAACTTAAAGGCTATTTACACCCCAACCCCTCAACCTCTTCCGGTAAAAAATACAATAGAATTAAAAGCTTTTAATTTTAGTTTTTTTAGTTTTTTTTTTGTTTAGTCTAAAAAGAACCGAAATATTGCCGCCGCTATAAAAATAATTTTTTTTTTTTTTGAAAAAGTTCTGAAAACTTTTTTTTTTGAACGTTTTACATATTTTTGATCATGGCGCAATTTACGTGTTCTTGTATCTTTTCAGTTTCCACCATCATGTTTTGTTTTTTTATTACCCCAAAAATACAAAATATTTTTTTAATTGGATTTTGTGACTCCCAAGCCAAACACAACTAAATTCGAGTTTTTAAAAATATCAAAAATTCTATGCTAAAATCTAGACAACAAAAAAAAACACTGATCGTTCTATCTACAACAGAACAAAAAAAAAACACGAATTTAGCAAAAAACTCAAGGTGAAGGTTAAATTTTTGGTGAATTTTAAATTCATTTTTTATTCAAAAAAAAAAAAAGAAATCATTAAAATTAATAAGAATTTTTTTTATTTTATTATTTTTAGAATTTTTTTTATATTAATTAATTTTTTTTGGCGCCTTTTTGCCAATAATAATTTACTTTTCAAAAATGTGAAGTATCTGCTGGTTAATTTATAGACAATTAAGATAAATGAAATACATTTAATTTATTTTTGAGTAAAATATTATTTAGTCCAAAAACTAAGACAGTCTGCATAAAATAATTTTTATAAAATAAAAATTTTTTTCCGGGACGGCCCTTGTGTAAAAGAAATAAGTCAAAATATCAGTTTTTCAAGAGAGATAAAAAAAAAACTAAATAAAATTGAATAATATTTTTTTTTCATTTTAGAAATGTAAATATCATTATTATCATTTGGCACTACAAGGTGAATTTTGGCCTTCTTCACGACATCCCTCCATGCATATCTGTCCTGTGTTAGTATATTTCAATTTGTGACTTACATCTTTGGAGTATCAATTAGAAGTGTAAATATTTCATCAGAAACATAAAATGGATAAAAAGTACCTTATTCCGTTTTACACTCATATTTTATAATATATCAATATATGTAGTATATATTAATTAAAAACATAAATTTAAATTCGAATAAAATATATATTTAAATTTATGAAATAAAAATTCAGAATTTTAATTCTCGATCAGTAAAGCACACGTGAAACGTTTATGTTGCGATCATAAATATGTTAGATTGTTTTAAAAACAAACAAATGTTAGTTAAATTTATTCAAAAATTTACTATAGCCCTAAATTAATTGTAACTCTTAATACTATTTATAAATTCTTTAATAGTTCACTAAAATTTCTTTTATTATAAGTTACACAGGTAGATATAAAACCAAACTAAAGTTTGACTCTGACTTTGAAGCTAAAGCTCATTCAAAACTTATACACCCATCCCTCGCTTAACGGAAGGGTTCCGTTCCAGAAAAGTTGTCCGTAAATCGATTTTTTTTTAACATAACAAACTAACGTAATATGTGTACTAAAAGTTATATGAATTATACATTTTATTAAAAAAGGAAAAATATCCATTAACAGAATAATTTAAAAATTCTATTATGTATGTGCATTTGCTTATTTACATTACGACAATAACATAATTACATAATGTACATAGTTGAATATAAATACAATAAGAAAATGCGTACATAAAATTGTTGCTAGCAATACCTAAATATAAAAAATATAAAAATACACAAAAAAAACAAAAATTTATGTGTACTAGAACAAATTTGTGTACACTTCTATGTTTTATTTTTTTTCCGTAAATCGAATCTTTTGTACGTTAACAGAGACCGTTGAATAATTTTTATATTCCGTTATAGCGAAATTCCGTATAAAGAGTCTCCGTTAAGCGAGGGATGGGTGTACTACAAAGATGGATAGAACAAGATTATAGAATGTATTGGAATATACTTCCACGGCTCAAAGTATTCAAACCATAAAACAACTAATAAAGTTCAGAAAAATGGATTTCAGAACCTTAATCGGTCTAATGACAGGCTACAAGTCTCGCACTCAGGGGGACAGGCTGAAGACGATAGATAATAAATTGTAATAAGACGATGGATAATAAAGACCCTTTATGGGAGGCCCACGCTCTTCACGCCAAAAGAGAGAGAGAGAAAGAGAGAGAGAGAGAAAGAAAGAGGGAAGACGATAGATGTAGTCTTTGTCAAAACCACAGACAAACAACTGAACATATACAACAACTTGTACATAGGAGACAAAATTCCCTTTCCTATATGATTTTGTCTCCTACATGTACGTAGACCTCAGATAAATTACCTCAGATAAACTAGCCTACTCGACTGCCGAAAACATAATAAAGTTCTACAGATCTCTTAACATTAACTAGTGGCAATAACTGCACATTAGAAAGATCTACGACAAAGATATTGTAATGCTATCTGGCGTTCCTATTTATGAAAAAAAAAACTTTGAATATAAAGTTTAGCCCAATTGCAGATTGGTCGTTTTGATCGTGTTTATTATTACATAACTCATTTCTGTATTTAATTAAATAATGGTACAGTCGCCGAAATCTTACCATTTCCTAAATCCTACTATCCGAAATCAAATAAGGTTACTGATAATAATTGGGTAAACTTGTTTCATTGAGTTAAAATTATTTGAATATATTTTAAAATGACCGTACAACGATCTTGGTGTAAATTTATTCATCTATACATTAGTACTAGTAAAAATAATTACAGTACGATATACATAGTTTAAAGATTGGAAAAAAATGGTAACGGTGGAGGCCATGTGCTAACAAGAAACGACTCACAAATAAAAGCTGTAAGCTTATTTATTGTAATTAGAACCTGCATCTAAAATCTGTAAAAAAAACATCAAGTACAGATAATTTTGTATTTGTGCCAGGACAAGCTAAAATTATACATCAATTAATACAGTTAAATATTAGATATTTGAAGTCTCAAAAGCATACAAATTTAAATTCTTAGTTTAATTACAATTTCAATTAGTTGCAATTAATTCCAACTTGAACTTATTGACTAGATAATATAAATTTATTAGAATGATGTAATATCAAATGAAATCTTAATTTTAATATAGTAGCTCTTCAATGATTATGAATTTTAAATTTTTCAAAATTCTTAACTCTAAATACCAGCAAAAATATATGCTCAACTATAGATTTTGTGTATCCTCATCTGATTTATTATTATAAATGCTAAGTGTAGTAACGTGTTTTTTGAAATTACAAAAAAAATGAGCTTAAAAAAAAACTTTGAATAAAAATAATCTTCGATATATGCTTGCATAATTCAAAATAATATATAAATTTCTAAATAAAAGCTCCAAAAGATTTTCAGTTAACTTTGTGACTGCAAATAAGAAACTCGAACAAAAAGGAACAAATATTATTTTTGGTTATTTAATATTAAATTTTGGTGTATCTTTTAATCGGCAGTTAAAATTACAAAAAATATAAATTGTGAAAAATAATTAATTAATTTAGAATATATATAAATATATAGAAAAAAAATGGCTACCACATATAATGGTAATAATCCCCAAATGCAATTATCATATAATCCACCATTAGGACCACATCCAACTAATTATAATTGTCCAAATTGTGGTCAAAAATGTATGACTGAAATACGATATGAAAATTCATCAAGGACTCATCTTTTTGCTGCCTTAATTTGTCTTTTGGGGTAAAAAAAAAAATTTAAAATTCTTTACAAAAAATTGAAAATTAATTTTTCTTTAATTTTTAGTTTTTTTTCTTTAAATATGTTTTAAATTGCCTCCGAAAATTATGTAAAAAATATTTTCTTATAAATTTCAAATTTTTAAAAATAGCTAAAACATAAATATTAATGAAAATGTTTTTTTATAATTTAGAAAATTTTTCTTTTTATACATAAATTATTTAATTTTCTATTTTCCTGAATTCTGAATTATTATTATGGTTTTTTTTTTTTGCAGAGGTTTTTGCTGTGCCTGTATTCCATATTGTGTAGATAGTTGTAAAAATGCTAATCATTACTGTGGCAATTGTCAGACATTCCTTGGAACAAATGCAGCTAAATAAGTTTAAAAAGAAGATCCTACATTTTTATATGCAAAAGTTAACTTATTTTTTTTTAAGTGTTTACCAAAAAAAAAACAAGTGTGTACTTTTTATATTTTTTATCATAAAAAACCTTTTTTTTATCACACACGAGAACACGAAAATATTTCTAATTACAAAAAAAAAAATTTAAAATTTTAATTTAAATTTGGCTAATCATTAAAAAAAAAGTAGAACTTAAGTTATGCAATCTTTTTGGTATTGAATATTCATAAAAAAAAAGCTTAGATTTAAGCAGACAGAACTTTTTTTTTATTGCTATAAACCAGTTTTTTTTAGGTGAAATTCAATGAAATTTATTTTTAATTTATTATTAATTTTTGTAATTTTGGAAATATTTAGTATGTTTCTTATAAATAAAATAGATTTTTTTATACATAATTCAACATTTTTTAATATGATTTTAATAAAAAAAAAATAGTATATAAAATAAAATTTGAATATCGTATTTTTTTATTACTTTTAATTCGTTTAAACGATTTAAACTAAAATTATGCATAAAAAGTTTAGTTTAAATTACTGTCAGGTCAGAGTATATGAAATAATTCTGATTTCATATTTATGGTTTGACTGTTTCAGAAAATAAAGAACCAAGATCAAGTTTTACAAAGATGTTTTAAATGTATGCCTAGACAAATGAAGTAGACTCCCATTTTTTTTGTCCGTGCCTGACAAACCGTTCTATAACAACTCCTATTTTGCAGGATCGTTCTATTAAATTTTTAAATATATTATTCAATATGATAATAAAAATTTAAGTTTGTCCAATTATGCTGTAGGCTATGTGAATTAATTTTAAACATACCTAACTATTTTTGCTAAATTTTCAATATCGACCAATAAGAGAATTACGAATATTTGCCCTAAAAAAAAAAAACAATTTTATTCAAAACCTTTTTTTATAGGTCACCTAATTACGAAAATACTTAAATATGTCAATTAAAATAACTATTTCCCTAATCAAATATAAAGGATAATTTAATATCAATAATGGTATTAGGACAACTAATAATAATTAAGCCTTTACTCCAGGGAACATTAAACTTCAGCTGAATTTGAAAATTAGTAATTTAATGTTTTAGTAATAATAACAAATTGTTGTTACTGCTCTCTACAAAATTAATTAAATAGACATAATATATACGAACTTCATTTATAGCCCAAATAAACTAATATTTTTATAAAAATGGATTTATGATGCAGAATTCCAGTCAAATGTTTCACTTTTACTCCATTCCGAAATATTTTCAAATTCGCTAATTAGTATGCAATTAATGAATTTTTAAAATTAAAATTTATTGAAAACCTTTTTCGGATAAACATAAAAGATTAATTGCAAACTTATTTTATTGTTTCATTCATATAGTTTAATTTCTAATAATTTAAAAAATTTGTGATTACATATTTATAAACTTTTAGATTAAATTTTTAGATTTAATTGGCACGTTGCATGTTTGTAAATCACTGAATACCCAATTAAATTTTTATAAACAATTCCATTAATTTTCGTTACTTTAAAAACTAGAAAAACTTAACTGAATTTTTAAAAAGCTACTAAAATTAGTTTACAATTTTTTATGAAATACTAATTCTGCCAAAACTTAGTTCAACGACTTAATAATAAAAATATAAAATTACATCCCAACGTAATCAATATATTTAAAAAAAAAGATCTTCCAAATTCACTAATTTTCTGGAGACCCTACTGTCAAATTTGTATTATCCATGAAATAAAAATATTATGCAAACATAATGATTTTATAAATCAAGATTTTGATCAGATCTGTTAAAAAACTTCAATTTTTCGAATAATTAATTAAAATACGTATTAAATTTAAATAATAAAATATACTTTATCTAACATAATTCTAATATGACTAGTTTTTCTGGACATTTTACGTATTGCAAAAATATAAATAATAAAAATTAAATTATTTTAATTTTTATATAAATGTCAGATAAATAAATTTAACCATCTGATATGATACACACAACAGAAATTATGACATTGAAGTGAATTTTAAACAAAAAATATTAAATAATTTTACTTTAAATAATAATAAATAGTGAAACATAAAATATTCAAAATATTTTTAAATATCACCACAATTATTTAAATTTTGGCAGATTATCAAACTTTTCAAAAAAAATTTAAAGATTTTGATTCCGAATAAAAAATTCAATTTTTTTTTAGCAAATTTTATATTTATTAGTTTATTCTTAAAAAGTTTAATTTTTAAAAAAAATATAATTAATTTCTTATTCCAAAAAAAAAATTGATTATTGTCATATCAATTTTTTAGTAACCTTAATGCTAAGATAATTTTGCTAATAACATTTTTAAAAATTATTATTCGCTTTCCAAATTTTAATTTCAAGGCAATAGAAGAACAACGTTTGTTTTTTATAAACTTCTATTTTAATATTTTTTTCAAATAATTTTTCAAAAAATTATATTTAAAAAAGCTCTAGTTTGAAATAGAGCAATAGAAGATAGTCACCGAAATTGTATCATTTCCTACCATTGCTTATGGTTTTTTGTTTTCAGATTCAGTAGTTTGTTTACCGAGTTATTTTTAGATTTCTAAATAATTGATAACCATTGATGAAAGATTGTTGTAAAAGTATTATAAATAAGTTATACCACCGGTAAAAGTTTTCTGGTCACATTAGTATTTATTTATTGAAAGGAGTTAGTTTTTATACTATTTATACACAAAAATTACCGAAATACTGAAAATTATACGATTTGGGCGACTATCCCCTACATAAAAATTAATAAATTATAAATCTTTCATTCAGGTCAGAATTTTTTTTTTTTAGATTCGAAACAAAAAAAGTTTTATTTTTCGTTAATATTCTAATTCCTCAGAAATTATTCTTATATTTTATTTTGAAAATCTTTACGACTACATAAAAAAAAAATTTAAATTTCCAAAATTTTGTCAGGTTCATCTTAAAGGCTAATACTTTTTTTTTTTTGTATTTGACAATATTAATAGTTCAAAGTTTATAAAGCCAAATAAATATATTTAAATTATTGTCAAAGTTTTCATAAATTTTAAAAATTGTTACTGAAAAATATATAATATTAAGTGAACTTAGATGCACTCTGATAACA
This sequence comes from Empis livida, assembly GCA_963932195.1. Classification (NCBI taxonomy): domain Eukaryota; kingdom Metazoa; phylum Arthropoda; class Insecta; order Diptera; family Empididae; genus Empis; species Empis livida. The sequence continues at coordinate 34,167,503 of OZ010646.1, read as the reverse complement.
TTTTTTAATATTTGATTAAGTTTTTTTCCCATTTAAAATTTTTATATTTTATTTTACAGATAGATTGAATTTTATTAATATTTGCTTACTGAATATTGTTTTAAAAAAACCATTTGTTTTATCATTGTTTTAGATGAAAAGTGCATTTTTAGGATTTCCTAAATTCATTTTTTATTATTAACATATAATAGATCGTTAATATGTACATTATATATTATAACAATATATATGCTTCAATAATTGTATATGAAAGCAATCTTCAAATATTAATAATTCGAAATTGTATTCGACTGATAACATCTGTGAAACGATAAAGTAAAAAAAATCCCTCACACAGTAGTCATTAATTTTCTGATTATACAAACCAGAAATGTTCAAAAAATTACCGAAACAACCGGTCGCTATAAAGCCAATAATACTCAACTATATCTAATATTTTTTTATATTGAAAATTATTATTTATATTTATAAACATCTTTAATGGAAATTTATAAAGATTCTCAACTTTGAATCACAAATAAAGTTGAGGATCCTAAGAAGAAGACTATCTTTTCCGCCGGACGTTCTTATAGATAGTTCATGGATATTTAATATACATATAGGGCTAAAAAAAAGCGTATAGGGCTAAAAAAAAGTTTTTATTGCTTCCCAGTAGATAGTTTTCGTTATTGGAATATGTGTACCTACGGGCCTTCACAAATGAATCATTTGACCATAATTATTAATACCTTCTTTTAAAACCAAGATAGATGCCAATGCCACCATGAACGGAACTCAGTACCTTCTGTACGACAGTCATAGGCCACTACCCTGAAGGTCTAGGCAATTGTTAAATCAATTGAATATTTATATAAAAAAAAATTAGCACTGTAGGGCTGAGCAATTAGATTGATCAAACTAGAAGTCTAGCTGTCAGTCTACTTAGCAAAATGTATCTATAATATAGTAGCGACGAAAACTAAAATATCTCTATTAATTCTAGTTACTGTAACTATAAGGTCTAGTTCACAAGCTTGTTTGATATTTGTATTGTATAAGTATTTTGTGGCCACAGTTTTATGAAGGAGCTATTGTTAAAATTAGTTTCTAGTTAACGAAAAGAAATATTGTGATATCTAACTAGGAAATGGAAGTTTTATAAACTATTAAAAAAGGGTTTGTAGTTAAATAGCATAATTAATTATAAAATTTAATAAATTCTGATATACTTAACTTTCTGAAAAATTTTAACTAGGTACCTAAATTTCTTTAACTAGATTTTTTGCGGGTTCTAAGTAGCAATACTAAATATCCATTTACAATAATAATAAAAAAAACATTTGGAATATATTTCATAGTAAAATAGACGTAGCTAGTTCCCTACTAGATATTCTAGAGAGAACGATTCTCAATAAAAGTTTCATGAAATTCTGCATTTTATTCTTTAAAAAAATGCAATGTAAACTATATATATTCCAAATGAGAAACACTGCCGCATAGTTAGACTAAAATTGTCATAGTTAGACAATTTTAGTTAGACAATTTTTATTACCTTCATTGTGGTGTATAGGGCATTTAAATTAAATTTACCTTCAAATACTTCAACCAAAAAATACAAATTAACTATGTACTTAACAAGAATTGCATCCAACTAACTAAAATACAAAATCAGCAGATATTTGCATTAAAAAACTTTTGAAATTCTAACAAATGTTTTCAAATCCTTAGAGACAAAGTTATTTGATAAATTGAATATATTTTGAAATGTTAATAAATTTAAATTTTTGCTAAATTTTTAAACGAATACATTGAGTTTATATTCAAAGTAAAGAATGAATTAATCTATTTTAGAATTTCTTAGTATCTAATATGTACGAAAAATTTTCTGCAATAGCATAAGTTAGAAAATATAATATTTATAATTTATTAATATTTAGTGAAATTTATTTGTTTTTGCTTTATGAATTCTTTAATTATTACTATAAAATCATACAAGAAAAAGAACATTTTTAATGTATACCAGATGTTCCATCTTAGTCTCATAAATGACGTACGCAATATTAAGTGTAGTTAAATATAATATATTAAACTTTACCATACAGACTAAAAATAACTTGTTGAGCATTCTATATCCACATACCATTAATACACAAATTTAAACAAAGGAATTTTAAATTTTATTTTTCGACTTTTTTGCAATAGTTATTTAAGCACTTTATAATCAGATAGTCTGTCGGTCCGGTCCGTTGTATAAAAACTTTTTCAAACTATGATTTGACCCAGTAAATGTACAAATAAAATGTTGGTAAAGCTTCCTGTTAAAACTTTAAATAATTTTGTAACAGTAAGATTTAAAAAGTATTTTAAATGAAAAATTAAAATTTTAAATGTCACATATTTTAAAAAGCTGATCATATACCACACTGTTTGGAAAGGTTTTCCCAGAGTAGAGAACAGCAGCAGTTTTATTCGAAATTTCAGCCAACTGCAAAAAATATATTTATAATAAAAGCCCTTAATTATTTATTTACTGCACAGTAGTTCTGTTGCGCGGCATTTTTATATACATATTTTATTAAATTGTTGCTCAATGTTTAAAGGTCATTTTATACAAAACTTATATCTAAATTCTTTTTTTTTTCGTTGTGATTCCTCCGCTAACTAAAAAAAAAACATAAATATTATGTCTGTCATTTAAGGAAAAAATTAATGGTATTTCAATAACGAAAAAACTTAACTTTTGTTAAGAATGATGTCATATTTCTGTGAACACAAAAAAAAAAGCAACAGAGCCAAGAAAAATAGAACTTGTAGCACCCAATGCACAGTACAACTAAAAATTTTAATTACTAAAAAAAAAAAAATATGTTATGTTGAAAAAACCCAATTTCCAGATTTAAACAATTAAATTATACAATTTTTGGTAAAACGTAAATCATATTTTTTTATTGTATAAATAATTATAAACTTGTCTTCAATGTGTCAAAAAAAAATATACATAATAATATACTTTTGTAACCATTACAGAAAAATTTATTTTATCATTTCTTATTTTTTTTTATTATTTTTAGTTCTTACCCAAACCCCAACCACTTTCAGATATTTTGTTTTTGTTTTCTACGTGAAATATTATCGATTTTCGTCCTTACATAAAAATAAATTGCCGCCAAATTGACGCCTTTCATTTTTAATTTATATGACAATATTTCAGACGTTTGTAATAACAAATTTCTATCTAATATTATAAAGAGAACTCCTTCAATTATTTATTATTTGTTTATTTAATGATGAAAGGACATTTGTGAATAATAATTTGAGTATACAAAAAAAAAAATTGTATAAGTATTTTATTTTTAGTACCATTAGATTAATAATTGGAAATATATTCAATTATTAAATTTAACGTGTTCACCACAACAGGAATTATTCAAATATCTTGAGACATTTTAAATTTATAAAAGTTTAGAGAAATTATTTGCAGTGACTTGCAGTCCCTTGGAATTCGAAACTGGAAGACACCAGGACAGGGTCAACAATGGTATCGAATGGAAGAGCGTGGTGAAGGTGGCAAAGGACCAACTTGGTCTGTGAAACCAGAGAAGAAGTAGAAAAATTATAAACGTTGAAATTGACAAAAAAAATATTAGTTACCAAAAGAAATTGTCGAACTAAATGGCATTCGGAATAATAAAAAGATATAGTATAAGTTTTTTAAGGATTTATTATATTTTCTTTGTGAAATTTTAAAAAAAATGTTATCTTCAGTTATAAATAATCCAAGTGATTACATTCGTTTTTAAATAGTCTAATAATTTTCATCATTTTATTATTAATTGACCAATTAAATAGTGAATTATTATTGGTGTATAGAATAACTAAAATATTTCAAATAATTGTTGGCTTGAAAAAATAATACGTAATTCTGAACTTGAATTATATGTAAATTTATAATTTAATTATTTGAATACTAATTTAAAATTTTAAATCTGAAAGCTTTGGCTATAATTTATACACTCATAGTATATTTATGAAAATAAAAATATAATTGGGTGAATATTGGAAAAAGGCTGATTTTTTATGCATGAAATAGCATATTGCTATATTACAGTCTATAGAGTATCTGAATCAGTTAAAACGTTGGTTTTAAATTACGGTATTTGTATTAGAACTATTTTTAATAGTAACATTTTGTTTTAATTAACTTATAGAATTAAAATTATACCTCTAACCTGTTTACGTATCAAAATGACACATAGTCAATAAAATTATTTCAAATCACCAATTAAAATTCATATCATAACTTAATTATTCATTTAAATATTTATATTTTAATTTGTTCTGCTTATGGTCAGTTTCACAAGGAGACATTAAACTAAACTACATGTTCAGTTCGGTTCCACAATTCTAATTTTTTCTCAGGTTACTAAAATTAGTAATGTTTATTATTGTGAATGAATCAGAAATTATTATGTAGGTTGGTCAAGTGAAATCAGACTAGTTCTATAAGTAAAATTAAAAAATAGGTAATTTGAAGTGTTAGTGGATGGTGAATTAGTGTTCATTTTGTGTACTATACTGCGCGAGTCTGACTACTGCTGTATTATATTGTGGCTGAAATTAATTACCATACAGGTCGTGACCTGACTCCTACCGACCATTAATTGTCTTCAAAATATAAGTCAGTCTTAGAAGAATTAAATTTGACACCAAACATGAAGCTAAAGCTGTGGTTTGCTAAAATTTTGATGATAACTCTTTTAATAAAATTTAAGCATAGAAATATTAATAAAAACATTTGAAATATGTATTGAAATAAAGATAAATATCCTTTTTTTTTAATTGCACCTTTAGAAATAGGTTAGTTTAAGTTTAACTGAACCTATCTACGTATATTTTAATTTTCAAAAATGTTTATCAATTTTTTATAAATTTGCACTAAATTTGAGGTTTGGTTATCTACATGTATCTTGAATTAATCATGACTATAAACTTACACTGAGAAACTATTAAAATTGCCACTGTGAAACTGGGCAATAATATTTCTTTTAAATTTTGTAAATAAAATATACTAATTTAATGAATATATAAGCATGCAAAAATGTATTCTTTAATATCCTTTAAACAAAAAATAAAATGATGTCATTCTTGTTTGAACTATTTATAAAAGTATGACAAAATGACTAAGGATATTTATATTTATATCAGTTGATAATAAATAAATTTCTAAATTACTCTTCGATACTTTAACTTTAATAATATTCAATAATAAATAACTATATTGAATATTATTAAAAATAGAAAAATATATGAATTTCTTTTATGTTTCAGATATTTTAAATTCTAAGTAAATATAATACTTCAACTACAAAAACCTGTATAATTTTATAGGTCTATGTTGACAATAAATCGATAATTACTATAATGTAATTTAGACTTTTAAGCGCATTATTAACAAACTACTGTCTAGAATAATGAAAAAAATTAATTTTAGCACATATTGCTACTTAAAAAATTATTTTCATAAAAATATATTTGATTAATTACTGCAAATTCTAATTAAAAAATAATTAATTAAATGTATCTTTATCGAAATCATAAATAAAAAGAAAAGCTGATTAATTTTAATTATTAGTTCATTTTAGTGATACCAATAAATACTAAAAAGATAGAATATAAATTTTTTTATAAAATTTATACATTATTTTATTTTCAGAATTGGTATTTATAGCAATTAAAATAATTTAGTTATTTTGTATGTATTAGTTCAATGTACGCCTCCAATTTACATATAAGTCCAAAACAATTATTCAAATATTATTCTATTTATATTTTCATTAATTACTGTGACACCCAAGAATTGATTATAGATTCCATAAAAAATATCAAATTAATTACAATATAATCACAGCGAACACATTATATACGAAATTGATATTAAAAATTGAACACATTCGATATCTAAGAGTGAAGAACTTCCAAAAACTTTTTTGATATAGCTAGTATTTCAAAAAATTTCAATATCTTATTTCTGATAAATCGAAATTCTAGATTAGATATTATATGAATTAAATTATAGCTACAATATATATGAAATACTATAGCCAAGCTATGATAAAAAGAGTTTACACATTTGCGCTAAATATTTGAATAATAAAGTGTTGCCAAGTGTTGATGGATTTATGAACAGTAACATAGAAATCTATAAATACTAGCAAAAATCAATTACAATTAATCAATTACTTATTGACAAAGTTACGTAATATTTGCCAATTTAAAGCTTTGTTTAATCCAAAATATAGGGTATACAGCAATAAAGGACGAAATATGATTCACTGCATATTATCACTTAAAGAATTATTTTCATAACCAAGTATTGTAATAATTACGATTAAATCAGCTAAATAAATGATTGTTTTTTTATTACGCAATAATTAAAAACTATTCTTAAATATTCATGACATCTAAATTTTTGCACCAATACATTTTTTTTTCTTCGTTTAAATTTATACTATGCTGATTTATTGTAATATTTCGCTGATCAATCATAAATATGTTTCACAAAATAAACTTGGGTATTACAAAATTCATTGTAATCTTTACTGACTTTGTCAATGTTTTTAAATCTTCAATCTTGATATGTGTTGGATTGGAACTGAAAAGAAAAATAGATAAGTCCCAGTGAGTATAAAAATATTAGTCATCCAAGTAAATAGTCATCAGTTCATTGTACGTTATTTCATTTTCAACATAATTTTTATATGTGCGTCAACACAAATTATAAAAATCTTACAGAGAATCCACAATAACGTCATATTAACACAATTTCCTTTACGCTCAATAAACTACGAATAACGTATACACAAGTCATTTTTTAAATATTTGACGAAATTGTTGCAAATTAATTTTCTATTTCGTATCAAGTACGACTAAATTATTATTGTGAAAACTTTGTGAAAAAAAATTCAATTTTAAGTACAAGTCACAGATCATCATTTCATTGGCAAGTGTCTGTACAGGTTGTCATTTCAGGTATAATTTTAAATGGACTGCAGATATCATTCAACTCAGTGGCAAGCGGATAATATTATGACAACGTACTCGTTTTATCATGCAGGAAAATAATATTCTGGCGAGTATAACTCCACAAATGGAATGGGTTAATTTTTACATATTTATCCTAAATTTTTAGTGGTAAATAAAATTAATTCTTTTAAAATACAAAAATTTATCATTAAAATTTTACGATTAAACAAGTTTTTGTTTTTAAATCTTTAATTTCAAAAACTTTACTATTAGCTCCTTTAAAATAATATTTATTAACCACTCTAAGAATTTTTAAATATACATACATTTCTAAATAAAAATATGTAAAATAAGGAACAAAGGGTGGTCCTTAAATATTTATTAGACAGTGCACAATTAATTTTTATAACACATAGTTTTTATACAAGAGAAACTTTACATATTTAATTGAAATTCACCAAACGTCATATGCCCCTAATTACAGATTAATAAGTAAAATTCAAAAAAAGTTCTATTTTTATATTCGAATAATTATTTTAACATACATATATGTATAATATTTTTCAGATTTATTCGAAACAAGCAATAAATAAATAAATTTAAACTATATTATTATTAACGTACCACATATACAATAACATTTTAAAGTATTAGTTTTCAATTTAAAAGCTTTTTAAGCTTTTTTAATTAAAAAAAAACCGGAATCTGTAAATTTAAACTAAAGATATTTTCGAAAATTATTATCGACTATAAATATTTTTGTGTTTAAGAATGTGAGTTAGTATATTTCATAAATTAATTTTCGAAAGAATATAAAAAATTAAATCAACGCAAATAACTTAAATTTTATACAGATTTGTTTTTAAATACATAATAATTTTTTTTTATATTTAACAAACATAAAAAATTATTTGACCTTTTTTGACTTTAAATAGAAGATTATTTCTATAATTAATCAGTAAATTTTTTTCTGAGAATCCAGTTGTGAAATTATACAAAGATTATCGAAAAAAAAACAAAAATTAAAACTTTGTCTGACACATTAATTTAATTATAGTGACGAAAATAGATTTTAAATTACCATTTATTATCTGAAAGATAAATTTATATAAAAAAATTTTATACAAACTTTTATTACTGTGACACAATGAATCCAACAGCACCACCACCACCATATGAAAAACTTAATAATCCTCCAACACAAGAAACCAATTTTAGTCCTAGTTATCAGCCTCAACGTCCAACAATTTATGTACAGCAACAATATGGTCAGCATCCAAATGCAGTATTAGTTTCAGGTAATTAAAAATTAAATTAAATTATTACTAATAATTTTATGATTTTTATGGGATTTTTCGTAATAAATATTTACATTTTTAAGTTAGTCTAATAACAAAATATGCTTATATAAGCTATTTGTTTGTGTATAAACTGCAAATGTTATTAGTACAAAGTCAGCGAAAATTAAAAATGTTTATTTAAATTTCTAAATGTTGAACTGAATTATTAAACAATATTTTGAATTGTTTGTGAAAATATTTAAATATTTACTTAAAAATTAATAAGAATAAAATGTACACAGATAGTGTAAATAATATGAAAGTGTGTCAGAAAATTTCACAAGGCAGTTTGATCAGCTAGTAAAAGTTACACGGTAATATTTTCAACGTTTACCTTTTATTATTTATTTATTAAGCTAATGCTTGAAAATTGAAATATAAATTAAGTAAAAGAAATGATTAGTTTTACAATATGTGACCCCAATATTTAGCTTGAAAATTCATTGTGATTCATATCATTCACACTTAACTTTGATGGGTTTTTTTTTACGAAATTTATGATCTTGTTTTAGACTAACACTTAGCTTGTCCGATGAATGGCAATCATTATTTAAATAATTTAAATAATTAATATAACTTAAATTTTATAAAGAAATTGTAATAAATTTGCTGTGTTGTCTTTTAATTTATCCTTAACTTGACAAACTGTCAATTACTAAGAAATTCGTATTCTTTTTTTGTTGATAAGATCATAATATTTAAATAAATTCTTTGAAAAACTCTTATCTTATTTTTTTCCAAGTCTAGCAGGGTTAAAATATGATTCAAAGGATTTATTATGAAAATCATTTATTACCATTTTTTTTTTGTACAATTTCAAAATACCATTCTGTATTATATGTATATACATATGTATGTAAAAAGCTATTTAGAATACAAAAGCTTTCCAACACAAATTTCTCTGTTTTGTATGCACATAAATAAAATATGTATGTATATAATCAGTGGTTGTTGCTTCAAAAGTTCTTCTTTTAAATTAGTCTGAATTGTGGCACTGCTACGATCACATTTAGTTTCACAAAATTTTATAAATATTTTGGTGTTTTATTTTTTGTACAAAGTAAATACATTCAATAAAATAAAAAACAAAAAAATGGATGAAAAAACTAATATGTATCCTAATTTACCATCACAAGTACCTGATTCCCAACATGGTGGACCAATACCACCACCAACATATGATCAAACTTATCATGTACCTAGTTCACAACCGGTTAATATACCAATAAATCCACAACAACAAGTTCATACAATTCAACCTACTGTCGTAATCAGTTCTGGTATTTGGTTAAAAAAAAAAAAACTAATTTTAATTTAAATTTCTTTATTATTTTTTTCTAATTTAGGACTTCCACCACTGGGACCACAACCAGCTAATGTAACATGCCCAAATTGTGCCCAACAAGGATTAACTGATCTTCGATATGAGAATGCCACAAAAACACATTTAATGGCATTATTACTTTGTGTATTTGGGTAAATTAATTTTGAATTTTTTAAACATTTTTATTATCAGCAGGACTGTTTATCAATTTTATGAGAAACTGTTTTACACGAATAGATAATAATTTAATTAACAAAATAAAAATACATATGTATTTTCTTATCAATTCTAATTTTATTTGCATACTTGAAATCAGAGGGTTTCTAAACAAAAAATATTATTTTAACCTTGATTTTTATTTATTTATTTAATATTATGTAAAAAATTAAAAATTAAATTAATTAATATTTAAACAAATTTTAAATATAATTTCAGTTTATGTTGTTGTGCACCAATTCCATATTGTGTTGATAGTTGCCGTAATGCTAATCATTATTGTAAAAGCTGTGGTCAATATTTGGGTACTCATCTAAATAATAGTTGTTAAAAAAAAGAAACTATTTTAAGAAGTTTGCTGGAATATGTTAAGTTTGTTTCTTGAACAACCAAAAAAAACAAGAAACATATTTTAACGAGAACTATTTAATCAATATTTTATGATCGAATTTTGTTATACTTACTTAATTTTTCCTTTTTTTTTTGGGTAAATTATATGAATTATATTTTTTTTTATATTCTGATTTTATATTTGATATAAAATTAATAATAAAGAATAATATAAAAGTTTAATTTATAACCAGATTTATTATTAAATATTAAATTTGTTCATAAAGATTTTTATCACAAAAAAAAAATTAACAATGCATTTTAATTTTATATATAGATAATTTTAAGTTATATGTAAAACCCTCAATTTCGAAATACCAAAATGAATTATTTTTCTGATTAATGGCACGATTAATCAATTTAAAAAGAACTAAAGCTATTTTCTATAAATAATTGAACCAAATTTGTAAGCAAACAAATAAGTAATTAGTAAAAATTAATTACCACTACTAATTACCACTATATATGTATATCGAAGCTTACAATTTCAAATAGATTGAAATGAAGAAAAAAAATATACCTGTTGTACTAGTAAATTGTAAATTTTAATAAGAAAACTATTAAGTGTTAGATTAAATTAATATTTTGAATTTATACTTTTTCAGCTAGTTAATACTTCATTTAACCCTTTCTGATCTACAGGGACTTTATGTATTCCAGTAGAATTTCTGTTAGCCCTAAACAAAACCTTTGAACTTGGTTTCAAAGAATCCCAATTAGTTGTTTACATCGTAATATTGGCGTCATTATATCTAATTATAACTCACTATCAGTGGTTTGTTGCATAAGCCTGCACGTGTTAGTCGTAAATCTGCAATGTTGATTAATTTAGTTTCCATTTAAACTGTAGTAATTTAGAAAGTATTTTATATTGCTAAGTAAATTGTTTTTGTTAATTATAACTGAGTTAATATAGCTTTTTAATATAATTTACGATTTTTTAGAGTTTCTAGAAACATGACATTTATGCAATAATGATGTATATGTGACGCAACCAAACTGACATATTCTTTTCCTGGGGGCTGTAATTAACAATAATTATCTTACATGACTTCCAAACGCACAGCTAATTACATAATACCCATTCTGAACAACTTATTTGTTTCACGGTCCGAAAGAGTTAAATTAATTTAACAAAATATGCAATTTTTAAGAATTTTATTTTATTAAATTACGCGTTGTCTAAAAACTTATATAATTATTATTGATAAATAATTTGATAAAAAATACAAATACTACGTCAATTATCTGACCTTCAGATTAAATTTTAATATTTGACTGGGAATAACCAAATTCTACACATCTACTTTCAATTAATTCTGAGTAGCAAAACTTATATAAAATTAAGTTATGAGGAAAAGAACCTTAATATGATTTTATAAGTAATTTTAATACTTTGTGGCTTGCAACAAATTATTGAAATTACTTAATGTCTATCAATAATATATGGACATAATTCTTGCAATACTAAAAAAAAAATAGAGATATTTCAGATCAAATATAATTTCTTTTTGAAAGTTTTGCGCTTCAATTTAACAAATTACAAACGTGATCTCAGCGTTCTGGACTTTAAAAACTATAATTAAGATAGTAATTTCAAATTGCCACGATAAATTTATTAATTTGCTTTTTTTTTTCTCAATTCAAGTTTGTTTTTTTCCTCTGTAATTTATTTTGCAAATGATTTTTAATTTAATTAAAAATGGTTTAATAATAAATTTTCTGTACTGATAGCAAAGTTATATTAATTATATTATTTTATGAATTTTTTTTTACTGCAATTATTTCATGCAATATCAAAAAAAATGAAATCCATTCATTATGTACGTAATAAGAAATTCCGACTTTTAATATTTATTTTTATTATTATCAGTTAGCGGTATTGGGGAAAGTGGAGGGTGCAAATAATTAATCAAATATTATATGAATGCTTATCATCTAAAATATATATCAGTTTCATAATAATTAATTGCAAATTTATAAAAAATAAATACATATATAAAAATGAAAATTTTATTTTCAGATTCATAAAAATAAAAGAAATTGTAAAATATTACAATTTCTAAGATAATTTTTTCCTTCTTTGTAAAGAATATTGTAAATGTTCTTAAACCATGATATAAACAAAACTTTATTTCTAGACATTAAAATATACATTTAAGTATTAACACAAAAACATAACGAAAACATTAATTTAAAAAAAAATAACAAACACAAACAAAAGCAATACACCATAAACCAGCGACGGTCGATGACGTCATCCTCTAAGTGTGCAAAGTAAATTTAAAGACCGTGCAAGAATTCTTCTACTTTACTTTTCTCTTTTTATAAAAATTCGACACGTCTTGAAATTCTTCATTGAACATTTTTGTGGAATTATTTCAAAAATATATTTATAAGAATTATTATTTTCATAATTTATGTAATATTTAAAATAATATTTTCATTGAAAAATATTTTGTGATTAGAAATAATTAGGGTAGCATTGCCTGAATCGTATAGTTTTTCAGTATTCCAGTATTTTTTTTTAGAAATATTTCATAAAAAGTTTATATCTTGTAATAAATTGCCATTTTGATGTTCCCTCTTATTTAGGAAAATTATTTGTTTTCGGATGAAAAGACTAGTATTACCATAAAATTCGAAATAATAGTGTTTCCGCAATAATTCTGAAAGATTTTATATTTTAAATGGTACAATTTAGAAAACTGGTTTTACAAATCGTACCATTCAATAACTCAATGTATTTTCAATCTGTTTTAATTGTCCCGGTAAAATATAAAATAATTGGTAATAATTTATGTAAATACTAGACTCAATTTAATATTTTCTAATATAGATACATATTTAATTATACATGGCCTTTTAATGAAATAGAACTTTAAAATAATAATTTAACATATTGTTCGTTGTAAAACATAAAAAAATTAAATGTTAACTTAATTTTGAATCCAAAAAACCTTTAGGATAAAAACTACAGGAAAACTATAAAAAAATTACTAACAATTTTTCATTGGCTTGTGAAACGATTTAGAAATTAGTACGCTTTTGACAACTATCCCCTAAAAAGTGTAAAGAATGTGTATAATATACATTTAACATTTTAAAGAACGCGAAAATAAACAAGCTTATTAGTTCAACGAGCTATTTTGATACGCTTTAAATCAATTGCTGCTCAAAAATATGCCAATAAATATTTGATTGTCTTGTCTATGTTAATTCATATTTGATATTTTTTTGGGCCACGCTAATAAAATTATCAGTCGACTATAGTTTTTATACAACTCTGTACTTTCAATTACTAAACCATGAAATGTAGAAATGTTATTAAACAATATTTCAATTTTTACGCTTTAGTTGATTGTCTTTTACACAAATTTATTGTGGCTACAGTATAGTTGTTGTATAATGATACGATGGCAAAAAATGTAAGCCAATAATAGATATTGAAGATTATGAAGATTATTCAGATATGTATGTAATATAATTTTTCAGTTTGGACAGATAAGAATTAAAATTGTCCAAAAAATTGGCTGAGTTTGTATGGATTGTAGATTATATTTTTGCCATTTTGAAATTTATTTTATCCGTAGAAAAAAAAAAGTAATAAAGAAGTTAATAGATTTTTAAAAATTAGCAAAGCCGTAGCATCCTCTAAGAAATAATTCATATCTAAGTAACTAAGTTACTATAGAGCCGCCAGCGAGGTTTTCAAATTTTAACACCGCCAAAATCTCCAGATAATTCAAAATATATTTAAGAGATTTCACAGCTTGAAAAAAATTTGATTAATTTAGTTTTCTTATCTACCGAAATAATATTTGTTGGCCTATCCAACACATTCACTGAGAAAAAAAAAATTTGCACCAAATGTATTTAAGCATAGCAAACAGCCGAACTTTTATTTGCCGTAAAAGAACTTGCTATGAAGGAGAAGTTGTATAAATATTTAAGGAACACGATAATTACATACTTGGTTGGTGCAAATGCTTTAAAGGAATAAGGAAGTGGACCCCTTTGCTGCTCATGATTTGCTTTTGCTACAAATGAATGACCACTAAAATTCATTCACAGTAAAGACATATTTTTCTTTATTGAAATATATTTTTCCTTTTTATATTTGTTTTGAAATGGCCTCAACTGTTAGTTTAATTTTTCCTGGACTAATAAAAATTTAATATTGAGTTTTCATTAATTATATCCGAAAGCAAATTTCAGTAGGTGTGAAATTTTCGAAAAACAATTATTTTTAAGGTAATTAAATTACACTACTTGTAATTTAATTACCTTAAAATACAGTTTGCTTACTGCTAATAAATATCGTTTACAGCAAATGTCGTATTTTTAGAAAAATTTTCTCAGTGTGCTTAAGTTTAAAACCAATTTTCTACGAAATTTTTAATAATCCTAATAGAAACAATCGTAATAATATTGATAGAAAACACATACTAGTTCATATTTTTAGCAATTTTAAGTTTTTTTGGTACATTTCCCTTCTTACATTTGATAATAATTATAAAAATAAATGATAATAAAGAAGCAGACATTTCTTACAGACTAGTAGTACGGGTGTTTTACTAGTTCAATTCAGACCTAGAAACAATAAAGATTTCAATTTGAAATATTCTTCAATATATAATTTGTAATTATTTAACAAAATTTTAATTTTTTAATAATAAAATAGAAAAAAATAATTTAAACCTTTTAATAAATAGTTAAAAATGAGTTGTGACCCATCAGCACCGCCACCATCATATGATGATCTTCCTGAAACTAGAGATTGTGCAACTGAAAATTTGAAATGTCAAGAAATTCCAATTGATGTAATTGAATGTAAATCAACTAATTCAGTAGTTGACGTTGCATTAGAATTACAAACAAATCCTTACGCATATAGTCAAATGTGTTTGACTTCACCATGTGTAGTGGCACAACCAACTGATATACAAGCTCAGACAATTGTAGTTCAACCACAAGTAATTCAGGGAACAGGACTTATAGCAAATGCAGGTAAGATTATAAAAATATATATTGATTGTTTTTTCATTGTAATTAATTAATAGGAAATTCGAATTAATATTTGTACTGAAAAAATCGGTATTTTGGTGAGGTAATTCTGTTTATATTTTCATATCCTTGAAAGTCCTTTTTACAAAAAAAAAATATACTTATTTATTTTGGAATTAACTAAGTTGTAAACAATAAACTTGAACTGCTTGTTAATAATGAATTATCTTATTTATTTTATCTTCAATTTCATATCGAACTAATTAACTTTATTAACACGTTCTCTGCCAACGAGTATACAGAATAAAAGCAAGTTGCCAGTGAACGTTCAAAATAAAATATCCGCAACATATAATTTTATATTTAAAGAAATTATTTTTTTTTTTTTACGTATTCACAATCAGGCCAAAATTTACAAATTTTCAATAGGCCTTGACCTCGAAAGTCATACTAACTAAATATAGTCAACATAAAAAATAGCTTTATCAAAAAAATAGAAATATATTTAATTATTTTTATTCTATGAAAATAATTAAAATTGCATTTGGTATAAAAGAAGTTTTTAAATAACTAAATGAAACTGGTTTAGTAATTATAGCCTTAAGCTGTCTTAGTGATTAGAAAGTTTTCGAATAGTAAATCGCAAATGTCACCTTAACTGTCTGCGATTATAGTTATCAGTAAATAAGAAATGAAGGAAGTTCACGAACTATGTCCAAATTTATTATTTTAGAATTATTTGATTATATTATTATTTAAATTTTTTAAAAAAAGTTTCAAATTTTTGAAATTATAGATTAATTATAAATAAATTTAAATCAAGGTACGATTTTATGTTGACATTATTTCTTTATAATACGGATTCCAAATTTGTAATTAATTACAATAATTTTTCACATATACACATTTAGAAATTTCAATTACATTTACAATTTATAATTAACTATAAAATTAATTGGTGTATTTCAGATGGGACTTATGATTTTGGTCCATATCCATGTAGAGTCTTATGTCCTGAATGTCACAAGACTACACAAACAAAAATTAAATACAAAAATTCCGGTTTTACTCATATATTAGCCGGTCTTCTATGTTTACTTGGGTAAAGAAATTTTAATTTCAGCTGATTTACATTTCATATTTTTGATTTTTTTCTTAATTTTTAGTTGCTGTTGCTTAGCACCAGTGCCATATTGTATAAATAACTGCAAGAACAGTGTGCATCATTGTGGCGAATGTGGTAAATATTTAGGAACATATGTAAATGGATATAGTGTCAGCCGATATCAAAAACACAATAAGCATCGTCAATGTCATTTGAATGATAAATCTTCTGGTGCACAATGTTGTCATTATAATCCACGTTGTTAATCAAAATGCAAAAATTTCCTGATTTGAAAAGAAACTAAGGTTTTTAATAAATATATTGGATTTTAATATTAGTTCAAATATTATTTTATCAGGTGTTAAATATAATTTTTATTAAATTTTGTTTGTTTTTATTCATTTTTCAATATAAAATTTTTATAGTTAATGTTTTATTTTATGAATATTTAAATTCTAATCTAATATGAATCTAAATAAAAGTATTTCTGTACCAGTTTCATTGATAGGTTATCGAATAATACATCTAAACTTTAAATATCATTCATATTTATACTTTTGTATCAGCCAATTGGCTTAAATAGTTAATCTTTTACAAATATTTTATAACTTCCCAATTTATTTCCTTGCTAGCACGAAAACAAATAATATTTGGGTTGCCAATTTGTAAATAGATTTCTTAAGTTGATTATGTAAATACCTATTTAAAATCTCCAATATGTTAATATCAAGACCTTCACGCGAAAATGTATTAATCGACATTTTCAAAATATTACAGGAAACATAAAAAACTTCCTAATCAGATTTATTTGTATTATTTTGGAATATAATAAAAATAGATTTGTTTTTAAGCACGAAGGCGCCTAATTCAAAATTTCTAGTGGTTCTTACAAAATCGGGTTAGAACACTAATCTTTTTGGTAAGAAAATCTGGACCAAAACATGGTATTTCATTCAAACTATTAGTTTATTATAAAAAATTGTTTTTGAAAATTTTGTGTCTTAATACATTTTGGGGGGACAGTGTGGATATTATGGATAAACATTTTTTTAAATATGAATCTTATTACCTAAATTAGTCATTTTTACTAAATTTAATACAGTGATAAAATGTTTCATTTATCAATGAAAAATTAAATAAATATAAGCAATTGGCAATTCTATTGAAGTATTTAAAACATAGTGAAATTTGAGAGAAATTTCTAATCAATTGAATTACATAATTAATTTAAAAATTTGTTAGCTGTGAACAAAAAAGACATTAATAATTTAAATTAAAATTTACATTCATATTTCCGGCTTATTTTTCTGAATAACTTAATTAAATTCTGATAAATAAAACATTTGCAGTAATTACATTTTTTTCACACCATTTTTTTTAAACAGAAAAAATCCCTTATGTTAACGCTTTGGTGTCGGGCCATTCATGTGTAGGGTGTAAATTCTAAATAGTATTGAATTTGACCGCAAAAAATCCAATACTTACGAAACTATTTCACAATAGTTCTGCTTCACGGTATTTTTTTTATAATCCAACATTAAACACACACAACATTAAAATTCATAATAAACGGTGTTTTGCTTACGTATCCAAAATCCGAACTTCAAAGCTTTAGTTAATTCTTTCATCAGAAAATCAAAAATTACAAACAAAACAAAATTTCAGTATTTGATACAACAATGCTGATTTTGGGCTTCCGTTACTAAAGTTTATCTTTTTTTTAATATTAAACAGGTTTTAAATTTAAAAAAAAAAACACGCCAACTCGAAAAAAACAAAATTGCTTCAGAATTAATAAGAAATTGCGTCTCTATGGTTGTAAGCATAAATATTAGAAATGAGTAATTATCCATTAGCTCCACCACCATCTTATGATGAGTTACCTGAAAAAAGTGTACAAATTAGTGAACCTACAATGGGATTTCAGACATCTCCATCAAGTCCTGCTCAATATAATTATGGTCAAGTAGAAGTAAATTTGCACAATACACAATTTCAACAACCACCAGTACAAATACAGCCACTACCACAACAACAACTTCTAGTTATTCAAGGTATGTAATTAAGTACTAGATATCAATTATACAGCCCTCTTTACCTACAAGGTTACTACGGCTAAAAAAATTATTAGAAAAGTTAATTTTTTGTGGAAATATTAAAACTAAATTTTTTCATTCATAATTTGATTGTAAGCTAAGTAAAAAGTTCGAGTAGTGCACATGAATACTAATTATCAGTGTTGTTCATTATAATGTTTTACTAGGTGCACCTATGGTATTAGGACCTCATGCTACAAGATTCATATGTCCAGGATGTCAGAAAAATATTTTAACTCGTATTGAATACAAATCTAATAGTACGACACATTTTATTGCTGCAGCTTTATGTCTTATGGGGTAAATTAATTTACAAATTTTACTAAACAAATAAAAACAATACTTTTAATTTTTTTTCTGTATTTTCAGTTGCTTCCCTTTGATGGTAATTCCATATTGCCTCAAGACTTGCAAAAATCGTGAACATTATTGTACTGAGTGTGACAATTATTTGGGCACTTATTCTAGTGGCGGATACCGGGGATTTCGTTAATTTTAAATGAGAAATACTTTTGCTGTTTTTTTTTATATTATAAAAATTGGTATTAACACTTGTAAGTGCTTAGTTTAAATAAAATTCTATATTAGCATTTGTTAATTTTATTTTATTCAAATTGTTTACAAACTAAATTAATTTTATAGGACTTAAGCACTTAAGGGATGAATAAAAATATTTAAATTTAAAATTTGGATATATGTAAATTAATTATAATTATATATATTTAAATTCCTAAAATAACTGGAATATAAACTGCTTTTTTATGGAAAAATAAACTGGATTTGTAAATTCATTAGTTTTGCATTGTAGGCCATCAATTTTGGTAATATATTACAATCTACATTATATCTTCCATTTCATTTGAATGTAATTCAATTAATATAATTTGTTAAACTAGGAAGGGCGAATAAAGTTTTTCATAATAATAATAATAATATTAATTAAAACTGTTATCATCACCATTTTCCAAATAATTTAATAAGCGTTAATTGGTAAATAAAATAAAATTCTACCAAAACATTTTCTGAATTTGTTATATGTATTTCCTCTATGAAATAAAATATATATACATAAAATTGCTACCAATTTGTATTTGTTTTAATTATGATCAGTGCACCAAATACTTCTTAAACAAAAAATCTAGTTAATATTTTTCTTTGTTCAGATGGTCAGAAAATTACTTTAACACTTCTTAAACAAAAATCTTGTATTAAGTCTAAGAATTAAAGTAAAAGCATTTTTTCGCTCGACCTATTTTTTTAAGTTTTATCTTCTGCTTGATTGAATATAAACAATTTATGTTTAAACTAAACTTAATGAATCATCAAAAACTGTTTCCAAGATTTAAAGGATATCATAATTAAATTTCAATAAAAAAAAATTGATTTTTGAATTATAAATACTTTCTGTAAATAAATTAACAAATTCGAGTCACTGATTTATACAATTTTTCAAATATTTAAATTACATTTTCAAGCACCAAAAAAAAGCTCCTCAAACTACAATAACTATATTGCTTCTAGTTTTCTTGAGGGTGAAGTAACCAAGAGGTGAATTTTTTTATGAAAAGCTAACATTTCTCTGATTAATACACTCATATATTATTAAAATTGATAATAAAAATAACAAAAATTTATGCTGGTTTGCATAGATACACAAATATACAAAAAAATTTGCACTGGTGTGTAAAGCTTCAGTGAATTCTTTTGTCGAAATTCGAATATTTTCACGAAATAAAAAGTAACAAAACGAAATAATACTTTAGTATTTGATAGTACGGCGCGGAGTTGTGGCTTTGTTTACTAAAACAAAAAAAAAAATCACTAAAACAGGTTTTTAAATAAATAAATAAAAAAATGCCAAATTTTTTATCATAAATAAACTATAAATTAAGAAAGTTGTACAAATAAAATTATTGGACCCATTATTATTTTTCTCTAGAGAAATATAACTAATTTGGAAATAACTAATAAATTGTGTCCACCACGCATAAATAAATATATTAAAAATGAGTTATCACCCATCAGCTCCACCACCATCTTATGATGAATTAAATGAAAAAAATTCTCAAAATAGTGGAGCTCCAATGGGATTTCAAACATCACCATCAAGCACTGCCCAATATAATTATAGACAAGTGCCTTTGAATACTGTACAAGCTCAACAGACACCACCAGTGCATATACAGCCACAACCACAACAACAAGTTATCGTTGTTCAAGGTATTAAATTTAGATAAGAGTTTCCGTATATAAATTAAACGGCCCTTCTTTATGACCTACTAGGTTACTATGATACGGCTAAAAGTATAATTAGATTGAAACTGAATGTTTATGCAAATATTGCAGTTAAATGAATAAAGCATAAAGTCATTCAGTTTTCATTCATAATTTCATAATTTTGTAGCAAAAAAATTCGTTATCGTCGTCTATACATGATAATTCTCAACGTTTCTAATTAAAGATTTTTGTTATATATTTTTTTAGGCGGACCCATGGTATTTGGACCACATGCTACAAGATTGATATGCCCAGCTTGTCAGAAAAGTACTTTAACACAACTTGAACATAATTCTTCAGCTACCACACATATTATTGCAGCAATATTATGTTTTATGGGGTAAGATTAATTTGCAAATTATATTAGCAACAAATAATAATATTATAATTTTTTTTTGTATTTTAGTTGTTGCTGTTTCGCACCAATTCCATACTGCATGGATAGTTGCAAAAATAGTGTTCATTATTGTAGCGAGTGTGGCAGTTATTTAGGAACTTATTCGAATAGCGGATATCGGCGATAAATTAGATATTATTTCTTCTTTTTTTTTGTATTTTGTAAATATTGGTATTTGAAAATTGATAAACATTTATTTTAAGTGAAATTGTTTGTTAGTATTTGTTAATTTTATTATATTTTATTCAAATTATATATTTAATTTATAATATACACTGGAATATATGTTTTATTAAACAATAATTCCTATAAACTTTAATAATTTTATACGACCTTATGTAGATTATTTTACAAATAATTAAAATTTGAAAAATTTCCAATTAATTTTTTATACAAAATTATTTGCAGTTTCAATTCAGTGTTTTATTTTACATTTACATTTAATTAATTATTATTGTTAAACATTTATATGACTATTATTATTATCTAAAAGAGATAAGCATATTAATTCAATATGCTCTATAAATATAAGAAAATTCTAATAAATATTATATGAATCCGAATATTTCCTTAATTTACCCAAACAGTAATAAAGTGTAAGCAAAAATTCTAGTTAACATTTTTATGCCCTTATCTTGGTGCAGCGCCATAACACCCGAGTCTAGCTTGAAGCCTAGCTTTTACCACACAAAGAATAATATAGGCAACTAGCATTTTTTATCATTACACTGATGTTGTGAATAAGGTTTGATTTTGAATATCTAGTGTTAAATCATGTAACAAGTATATAAAACCTAAACTTAAGTAATCAGAAATTCATTTTAAATAAATTTAAAAATAACATTTGTAAATATATACACAAATCGGAGTAATTGTATACAATTTTTATAAATATTAAAATAAGAATTTTAGAACATTAAAAGCTCCTCTAACTATCATAATTCAGTTTTTTCAAGCTTTGTTGGTGATGAAGTAATCATCAGCTGATTTTTTTTTAAAGCTAACATATTTCTTTGCTTATAGACACATACTATTAATATTCATAATAAAATACCAAAAGATAATCAAGTAAAAAGTATATTTTCGGACGCATACAAATAATACAATTATATATATTCTAGTCTAGTAAAGATTTCGTGAATTCTTTCATCAAATTTGAAATTTTCCGCGAAAACGAAAGTAAAAACTAAAATTAAAGTTTAGTATTCGATTTTTTGGCATTCTTTACTGAAGAATAGCGCTAAACACGTTTCAATTAAAATATTCCGCTATTATTATTATTTGCAAATTTACTCTATTGCACGAATAAACTTTATTAGAACCGTGCTTTATATCTGCTCCAGAGAAAAATTATAAATTAATCAGTGAAAAATAAATTTATGTCTATATACAAGCATAAATATAATTATTTAAAATGAGTTATAATGCATCAACTCCACCGCCATCATATAATGATGCAAAGGCAAAAGAATCTGAAAATGGTCGACCTGATATAGGATTTCATGCACCACAATCAAATGACCAATATACTTATAATCCAGTGCCAATCAATTCTGCACAAATGCCGACACAACCAATGCAAATGCAGCAACAACCAGTACCAATGATGCAACAACAATTACCAATGATGCAACAACAAGTACCAATGATGCAACAACAAATACCAATGATGCAACAACCAATACTAATGCAACCAGTTGTTATTCCAGGTATTACAACAATGATTACTTAATTTAACTTTCGCAGGTAGTTTCATGACCAAATTTACTACAGAAAAATTTATTATAATGAGGCTAGTAACAAAGAAGTGTTGATTACAAAGCTGCTAAATTTAGCTTTATGTTACACAATTCTCTCACATAAAAAAATAAATTTTGGAATAAAATCCGACGGAAAGTAGCCGACTAATTCACTGTTCACTGCACATAACTGTGGTTACAATTCATTGTGGACAGTTCACTGTGGGGATAATTCACTGTGGAGACAATTCACTGTTGGGATAATTGACTGTGTCGAAAATTCACCCAACGTAAATTCGCTGCTTCGTTTTAGGATGTTCATCAAAAAAGAAAAAAAAATAGTACCGATGGCCCTTAGGTCCTCATCGTGGTTCCGGGTTAAGCATAAAGTGGCTCGTGGGAATTACAATTCACTGTGGGGACAATTCGCTGTGGGGACCAATCGCTGTGGGGACCTAATGTCAGCACTGTGAATTGCCCACAGTGAATTGTAACCACTGTGAATTGTTATTTCTAAGTGTAGAACTGATGCAAATGCTCAATATTACTAGATAAAATAATTAAAGATTATATGTTAACATTAAAAAAAACAGTGGTAAATAATTTCCTTTTTTGATTTCTCTAGCTATACCTGTCTATGGACCTCATCCTGCCAGACTGATATGTCCATCATGTCAAAAAAATATGGTAACACGTATTGAATATAAAACTTCAGCTACCACACATGTTATTGCTGGAATGTTATGTTTTATGGGGTAAATTATTACAAAGTTAAATTTGTTATCATGTACCAAATCATTTGGACAATAATTTATCGTAGACTCAGATAAAAAGTTTATTTACAAATTATAGATCAATATAATTTTTTGGATTTTAGATGTTGCTGCTTGGCCCCAATTCCCTATTTCGTAGACAGCTGTAAAAATAGTGTTCACTACTGTAGCGATTGTGGCAATTATTTAGGAACTTATGCTAATGGTGGTACATCTAGATATCGCGGACGCCGTCATGGATATAATGATGATTATTAATGAGAAATTCATTATCATTTTGTATAAATTGGCATTATTCTTATTTTTTATTTTAAGTAAATTTTGAAAGTATACATTTTTAATAATTTAATTTCTTCGAAATTTATTGTAACATTTAGATTATAAGGTCTATATATAATTTGTATCTTTGAAGCGGCAATGAAAAATGTAGCTTTTTTAGCAGAAAAGTGCTTAAATAATAAAAAAATTTTTATATAAACTTAAATAATCTAAAACGACCTTATAAATAAAATTTAATTGTAGTTGTTAATTTATATTTTGAGAGATACAATTTATTAACCAGTAATTCAAAATATATTATTCGATTAAAAATTATAAGTTTTGGTTTTGCTACGATGTGGAGCTTTCTTCTTGCGATTTTTAAGCCAACATTTATTTTTAAGCCAACTATACTTTGCTAATTTCGCGAATTGAAAATATTGAATATGCAACTTGATCTTCTTTTTTCTACTGACAATCTGTGTAGAAATTTTTTGATAATTATCATCCTTCATAGCCTTCTTTTTTGTGACTAATTATTCCAATCAAGCCGTAATGTCACTTATCGTATACTGTAAAGCGGACTTCAATAAGCTAAATGAGTT
The DNA here is from genome assembly GCA_963932195.1 of Empis livida. Classification (NCBI taxonomy): domain Eukaryota; kingdom Metazoa; phylum Arthropoda; class Insecta; order Diptera; family Empididae; genus Empis; species Empis livida. The sequence goes on along the minus strand of OZ010646.1, from coordinate 34,142,974 downwards.
ATTAACTTAATATCGACAAAGTTGATAATTTCGATTTAACAATTTCCAATTACTATTTGGAAGTTTTATATGTTTTGAACAATCTTCTCCGTTTTCACCTCTTAGCAGTACACATCTTTCTCTCATACATGGTACACAATGGCACAAAAATATTAATTCTGAATTACTAAGTCAGAATTTCGGCTTTACAAACAGTTATTTTGTGACTGCCGCACTTTTCATACATACCCTATTCTGCTCAAATGTCTTCGTGGATAAAATAGTCAAATTAAAAGACGACAATTCGAAGAATTTCTAGTCCTTCCTGCAATAGTACTAAAAAAATGATTCATAACTTAGTACAACCACATACCACTTTTTTCATAGATCTCTGTCAATGAGGATTTTTCCTAGTTATTGGAAAGACTCTTTTATTTCCCAGTTCACAAAAAGGGATGTCAAAAATTATAGTCCTATTGCTAAGTTATTATATATTCTTAAACCTTTCAAGATTCTCTCTACTTTCACTGCAAATCCCTGATTTCGCCGAAACAACATGGGCTTTTGAAAGGCAGGTTCAAGACGACTATTTTAACAGAATTTATTTCTAGTAGACTAAATGCAACGGAAGCTGGTCATGACGTGGATGCTTTTACTATTGACTTTATATAAACTTTCTAATCCTATCTTACTTTTCAAATTTCAAGCTTTCAACTTCCTTTTTAAACAGTCTTATATGATCTATCGTCAAGAGCTTTTTCGGACTGTTTTGACCGAAAGCTTGTCCTTTTTAATATTTTAATTAATTCTTTTTTTTTTGCATTAATTTATTTATTTTTTTGTGGCTATTGCAGGATTATTTAATAATAAGTATCGCTGTCATGACAATTGCACTGTGCATAATTCTCTTTGTATATGTTAATTTTCAAATTTTTTCTGCTTGAATGAAGTGGTGGCAGTGAAGTAGTCGCGTTTTTTCAGAATTGAGAAACCTGGTGTAAGCGGAATTTCTTTATTCAAGTGTTGTCTGTTATTATTTATTTATATTTTATTTTGACGCTGCGACATCAATTTAAATTATTTCTATTTCTCATATATTTAATTTTAAATTTTTTTAAATTAAATACTATATGAGAAATAGAAATAATTAGAGTTCTTTTCATAACTAATTCTAGTAAAAAAACAATAAGTTAATTTAATGTAACTTCAGGAAGTTGTAAAGTCTGACAGAATATCCGACTGCCTTCTAGTCAAAAATATATGCCAAAAAATGGAACAATATAAAATAGAAATTAAAAACAGGTAAGTGGTGCAGTGGTTAAAGCACGTGCTTACCAATCGGAAGATCTCGGTTTCAAATCCAGTCACAGGCTTATGAACTTTTCTGCGATTTTTGTATTAGCTAAACGTCATTCAGATAAACTTAATGGTAAAAAAGAATTAATATCCTAAAATTACCGAACTTAAAAAAAATTAGCCATCCCTCCCCATAGCCAAATACTGTGTGCTCTGGTCACAGTTAATGGCAAATATCTTCAATATTTGGCTATGAATATATAAAAAAAAAATAAAACAATTCCATCGTCAAAATACAATTAACTCATGCCTCAATTAAGAGGCCACCATATGCATCGTGCTTCCTGATGCATCGATAATTGTTAAGAGATTGAATTTTATTACCTTCTCGAAAAATTAATTTAATTTGATAATTTTTTCAATAATTCTTGCAACAAAATATTTCAATTTTAATTTGTAATTTTAATTTGTAAATATAAAAATACTGAAATTTTCACCAAATTTCCATTAAAAACAAAAATAATTCTAGGTAAGTAATATTTTGTGTTTTTATCGGTTAAATAAAAAATTATTTGTAAAGCTCTATAAATGAATTCTTTGAATCTAAGCTTTTTTGGTAATAAATAAATTTCCGAAAATTTTTAACCGTCAAACTATTAAAATATTAACTTTTGGTGGCTAAAAATTAAAAAAAAAAAGTGTATTAGTTTTCCTGTTTTATGAAAATAGCCATTAGCTTGATGGAATTAAAAAGGTTCTTCACTATAAAGAAAAATATTTAAGATGCTTCAAATACGGAATACTTGAAGTTCTATGCTACCCACAGCAGTGAACAAAGAAAAAAAAACTTTAGTCGTCAATATACTATGTCATTATCTTGAAACAATGTTACCCTTGTTACTAAAAAACAAGTAAATTTTTGCAAAAATATTTAGGCTAAATAATTAAAGAATAAAGTTGTTTTCCTTCATAGTAATTTCAGTAAAAATTCCAGCAAATTTATCTATGCATGGTAATTATCACAAAGTTTTTCCATTAAAACTTTAATAAGTTGTTTTTTTCGTTCCAGAAATACTTACATGTACTGAAAGTGCCTGGGTGGACCGATGGGATTTGGATTTATATGTCCAGATTGTCAGAAAAGTGCTCTTACACAACTTGAACATAATTCTTCAAATCGCAAAATAATTTTTGTTTTTTGTAAATATTGGTATATTTGAAAATTGATAAACATTTATTTTAAGTGAAATTGTTTGTTAGTATTTGTTAATTTTAGTGTATTTTATTCAAACTATGTTTAAATTAAAATATGTTTTATTAAACATTATTTCCTATAAAAAATTTTGTAATTTTATACAAACTTATGTAGATTATTGTATATAGTTACATAAAAGATTATGTTTAAATTCAGTTTTTTATTTTCCATTTAATTAATTAGTATTGTAATCCATTTTACCTGAAATCAGTACATACTACCTAAGCATTCAATATGTCCTGTAAATATATGAAAACTATAATAAATATTATATGAATCCGTATATTTCCTTCATTTATGAAAGTTTATATGTTCACAAACAGAAATAAAGTTTAATCAAAAACCTTATATAACATTTTTCTTCAGTTATTTTATACGTATTAAGTCTGGTTTTTATCACTTCAATGTGCGAACTAGCATTTTTTTATCATTTGACTGATTTTATGAGTATGTTTGTTTTTATTGAGAGTCCAGTGTTAAGTCTTGTTACAAAAACCTAAACTTAAGTACTCAGAAATTAATTTTAAGTCAATTTAAAAATTTAAGAACAGTAAAAGCTCCTCTAACTATCATAATTCAAGTTTTTCAAGCTTTTTTGATGATGAAGTAATCATTAGCTGAAATTTCTTTTAAAAGCTAACACATTCCAAAAGATAATCATGTAAAAAAAATGTTTGGACGTAAAACTAATAATCCAATTTATATATATTCTAGTCTAATAATGATTTCGTGAATTCTTTCATCAAAGCTCAAATTTTCGGCGAAAACGAAAGTAAAAACTCGAATTAAAGTTTAGTATATGATTTTTTGGCATTCTTTACTGAAGAATAGCGCTAAACAGGTTTCAATTAAAATATTCCATTCTGCTATTATTTATTATTTTTTGCAAATTTAGTCTAAGAGGGAACTTTATTAGAACCGTGCTTCATATCTGCTCTAAATTAATCAGTGAAAAACAAATTTATATCTATATAAAAGCATAAACATAATTATTTTAAATGAGTTATAATGCATCAGCACCACCGCCATCATATAATGATGCCAAGGCAAAAGAATCTGAAAATGGTGGATCTGCTATAGGATTTCATATACCGCAAGCAAATGACCAATATAATCAAATGCATTTGAATTCTGCACCAATGCCACAACCAATGCCACTGCCGCAAGAACCAATGCCAATGCAGCAACAAACAAAACCAATGCAGCAACAACCAATACCAATGCAGCAACAACCAATACCAATGCAGCCACAACCAATACCAATGCAGCAACAACCAGTACTAGTGCAACCACAACAAGTTCTTCTTGTTCAAGGTATTATATTTGATTAATTAATTTAATTTTTGTAGGTTGCTTAATGATGTCCAACAAAGGAATTTTTATGCGGCTAAATAATAAATATATTATGTATTGAGCATTGATTATATATTGTTAAAAACTTATATTAAAATTCAGTATTCGGCTTGTAATAAGACACGAAAATTCGCTAATTTTGGGACTGAAATCCGGCGAAAGCTTTTTTCTAATTAGTGGTGCCAAAATGGATAATATTTCTCATTACTACTTCATAAAAAAACAATCATAAGTAATTTTCTTTTTAAATTATCTGAAGCTGCTCCTGTATATGGACCTCATCCTGCCAGACTGATATGTCCATCATGTCAAAAAAATATTGTAACACGTATTGAATACAAAACTTCAGCTACCACACATATTATAGCTGGAATATTATGTTTTATGGGGTAAATTATTAAATTATTTTGACCATAAGATATCGTATAGTTTCCGATGAAATTATTGATCAATAAATAAATATATTTTGTATTTTAGATGTTGCTGTTGCGCACCAATTCCATATTTTGTAGACAGTTGCAAAAGTAGTGTTCATTATTGTAGCGATTGTGGCAATTATTTAGGAACTTATAGTAATAGCACTCCATCTAGATATGGTGGACGACGACGTCATAGACATTATCATCATTAATAAACATTATCAATATTGATGAGAAATGATTTTTTAATAAGAAATTCATTATAAATTGACATTATCGTTATATTTTATTTTAAGTGGATTTTGAATATTAATTTTTTCATATAAGTATACTTCCAAATTTAAACAGGGCAGTCAGATTTAAACTATAATATCTGCATAATTTGTATATTTTTGAAATGCGAATGAAAAAATGTGTTTTTTTAGCAGACAAACTCTTAATTAACAAATTACTTTATATAAAGTTAAATATTGACATACGATCTTATAAATAAAATAATAATTATATATAAAATTTAATTGTAATTTTTAATTTACACTAAAAACCGAATTAGTTTTTCGGGTTATTTAACCAGGTATTCAAAATATTCTATTTAGTCGATGAAAAATGAAAAATTATGGTTGTAAAAAATAATTAAATTTATTTAATATTTTTTATAGGCGAAACTTTATTATTACTAGTTTTAACCCTTATTTTCCGTCAGATTGAATATATCCGGCTAATAATAAAAGTGGTATATGTACAACCAAATTTCGTGTAACACGCACATTTATATATATTTACTAAATTTTAGTTAATATTGCGAATTGTAGATATTCCATTTGTATAAAATTATTGCTAAAATAAGACAGAAAATAGCACTTTTCCACCAAATCCACTTCACGTAAGATAACAATATTTTACGAAATAGTGGAACAACAAACTTTAAGTTGTTAATTTGATGGTTACTGGCCAAACTTACATAATTCATTGACAGTTGGCAGTTTAGTAAACTTATTTTACTAAAATATAAATTTAGAAAGTTATGTCAGTTAAAGTTGCCGATTATTATTTAATTAATAATAATTTAAAAATAATTATTTTTTATGAAATTTTTAATTTTTGCAAAAAGATATTTAAATTTAAATTTGTAATTAAATTATATGAGTATAACTATATTTTATGAAAATAAAAAAATACTGAAATTTTCACCAAATTTTCATGAAATGAAAAAAAAAATACATTTCTTAATAATTATTATTGTGTTTTTATCGGTTAAATAAAATCTAATAATTTTTTTTTTTTAAAAGCTCTAACTATAATTAAATTCTTTCAAAGCTTTTTTAGTAATAAATAAATATCCGAAAATTTTTAAAGGCCAAAGTTTCTCGCACACACAAATAATAAAACTTCAATCTAGAAAGTAGCTCGCACTAACTATTAAAATTGACTTTTGTTGGCTAACACAAAAAACTATTTTATAAAAAAAAAAAATAAAGTTCATTAGATTTCTTTTTTACTTCTTTCTTCTGATAACTTACCAAAAATAAAATTACAGAGAGTTAGTTTAGTATTGAATAGTACGTCATTGCGTTCTCTTGAAACAATGTTGCTTCGAACATAAATTTTAATAAAATTACGTCAATCATTTATTTTTTTTTGCCTTGTGGTAGAAATAAATATAAATTAACATATGAATCATAGTTTTTCCAACTAAATTAACAAAAAAATTAATGGTATTTTTATCATTATTGTGAAATTTTTGTAATAAAAGTTGTAGATGATCATAAAATACAGAAGAAAAATAGTATAAAGATCATTTGACATAGTAGAAATGAGTTATTCAAATCCAGCAGCTCCACCACCATCATATGATGATTTATTTAATGGTGAATCTGAAAATAATGGTCTGACTGCAACAAATACTGATCAACGAAATAGAAATAAGCCTTTGGACTTAAACACATTACATCTGCCAGAACAAACTTCTCTCCAACCACAGCCACAAACACAACCACCAGAACCTCAAATTGTTGTTATACAAGGTATGTAAATAATAATAAAATATCTTTTGACAATTCATTTTCATAAAAATTATTAATAATTTATGTAAAATTATTATGATCTTCAGGTTTGAACTTTATTAGAAAAAGCTTGAAATGAATTTTAATCTATAATCGAAACAGTATAATTATTTTAATTCTTAAATACTTTAATATTATTAATTAAATTTTAGGTGGACCATTGATATTAGGACCATATCCAACTAGAATTCAATGTCCAAATTGTAATAAAAGTACTCTTACTCGTATTGAATATAGAAATTCATGTACTACACATGCTATTGCAACATTGCTTTGTTTAATGGGGTAATTTAAAAGATTTTGTTTATATAACTGAGAAGTTTAAAGGATGAAGCTGTTAACTAATATTTTGATTTTCTGTATTATCATGATTAAAATTATTAATTTGCTACAAGTACGTAAATTTAGCTACAACAATATATTTCGTTGGTACTTAACCAAAAATGAGACTTAGCAGCTATATCCTATAAACTCTTCAATTTAATATAAAAACACAAAATTCATTAAATATCACGAAAAATTTCAAATAAACTTTCTTTTTTAATTTTGTAGGTGTTTCTGTTTGGCACCAGTACCATATTGTGTTGACAATTGTAAAAATGCCGCTCATTTTTGTAGAAAATGTTCAAAACATATAGCAACTGATTTTAGTGGAGGACTTTTTGGATATCATTGATAATTTTGCTATTTTAATTAATTATTAAAATCATTTATTCCGAAGATATTTATTTATATTAAATAGAAATTTATTTTAAATTTTGATTTAATTAAATTACAAAAGACTGCAAAATATGGGCTGTTATAAAAATTATAATTCATAAAATAAAATCGAATTTGTAATTTTGCAGTTTAGTTCAACTGTGATGGACTATATATCAGTTCTGACAAAAAATTCTAATTATATATGTATTACAGATAAAGCCAGATATGAATAATAAAAAAATGATTTTATAAAAAAAAGTAGTATTAGAATATACTGTAGTATTTTATTATATTTTATAAAAAATTGTATATATATATTATATAGCTATTAATTATTTAATAAACCAATAATTTTTCAAAATATCAAAGAAATTTAAACTGGTAATTTAGAAAATTAAACATTTCGATAAATGAAAATATAAATTTACAGCACTTATGATATTTTGAGTCAATATTAAAAATTTTACATATTTAGTACCATATTGGAATAGATATATGTATGTAGGACGTATACGTAGGATTTTTTTCTTAATTTATGTTTAAGTATAGGCCAATAGAAATCAATAAATTATAAATTTGCATAGACATTTGTATAAAATCATAAAATAAGTAGCCATGACAACGACATAAAATATTAATCAAGTCAAGAAAACAATAAAACCACTAGTTAACATGACTAATAAGATTAATCATAATAATTTAACAAATTGCATGTTTTACAAATGTAACACGGACTTACTTAAATTTTCATTGCACATTTTACTTTTTAAATTTAAATTTTCCATTGTTTTTGCTTTCTCTAAAATAGCATTTTTTTTCTTCAGTATAGAAATATCCTTTTTTAACCATCGAATTTGATACAACAAATTTTAAGTTCAATTATTAAAAAACTACATTTTTTTTGTAAAGTGCTTTATGTATCATATTCATATTTTCTAAGTTGGGTTTCTTGTGGTAATTAATTTGAGCAAACGTATAGAGCAATTTACCAGTGTGACTCAGATTTCGATATTAACTAATGTGGTACCGTACGCTTTGATTTAGGACGAACTGCTAATTCTTAATTTCATAAAATTGATTCTGGCTTAATACAAAAACTGGTTAAATACTTCAGATGGTTTAAAAAAATTCCTTCTAATATAATTAACATTAATTTTTTTTATTAATTTTTCTGAAATCCTTTATTTTATTTTAATTTAATACAAAAACATTAGTGTTTCAACTTTGATACTAATTTGAAGTTTGATACTAATTTCAACTTTGATACTATTTAACATTTTTGCTGCGGTTAAAATTCAAACATAAAGTCAAATTTGAAACTTTCATCAATTCAATTTAAATCTATTTTAGAAATCAAGAAAAGCAAATCTAAAAAAGCTTTTGCCATAAAATCATTTAAACTTTGCTATAATAAGCTTCCAGACAAAATTTCGATATTGTATATAAATTATACAATATCGAAATATTTATACTTTTATATAAATTTTTCGAGATTTAATGCCATTGCTTTATATTATAGCATACTTCTTCATTTTCTGTAAAAGAAAAGCTACTGAAAACAACTGCGCCCTCACTATCTAAAAATGTACAATGTTTATCAAAATATTTTCATTTGACATATGTATATGAAGTGAAAAACAAAACATATAGAATGTGGAACGTCATTATTCTGCAGAAAAAGAATCAAACAATTTCACAAAAGTATTAAATTACTCGAAAAAAAAAATTAAAAATACTATTGTAATTCAAAGCTAATATTAAAATATAATTCGAAATAAAATAAATATGGATTTTAATCCATCAGCACCACCGCCATCATATGATGATGTTGTCGGCAATAATAATCAAAATAATAAATCTCAAAGTGGATATGTGATGCAATCTCAGCAACAGCAATATAATTATAATGCAGCACCAGGTACATTTAATTTACCTTCTCAACAGCAGCCGCTAAATCAACAATCATCAGTACATTCAAATTTTGTGGCACCAAATCGTCCAGCTCAGTATAATGAGGTGCAAACGAATGTTGTCATAGTTCAAGGTGAGTAAGAATTAAGAAATTAAGAAATTTAATAATTTTAATTACTTTTCCGGAAATTTTATAATTAATTTGAAATGAATGGTATTTAATTTATCTGAATTTTATTTAATGTTATATGAAATATTGTAGGTATAGATTGAAACAATTTTATGTAAAAAATGATACGAATGTTCACAGTCTGCTACGAATATTTTAAAAGATTAAGAACATGATTTAATTAAATGATTAAGAATATTACTTAATTTAAAATTGTTAAAATATTACAGAGTATTTTAATCATGAAATTTAAAACGGCATCGTTCTCACCTTTGATTTGTTTACAATAATGATTTTTCTAAAGTAATTTTTAATTAGTAGATATAGATTCTGTCTGACGAAAAAAACTTCAGCAGCTAATTTTCTAATTATACATTCTGTAACACATTTTTATTTAAGTATACAGATTAAACTACTGTATAAATAATACAGATTGTAAATAAAACAGATACAGATTTAAATTAATTACAGAAATGAAAAAAAAATTATATAATTTATAAATGTTTAGGTGGGCCTATTGATTTGGGACATTTTCCAACTAGATTAGTATGTCCAGCTTGTCATCAAAGTACTTTAACTCGAGTTGAACGCAACAGTTCTTGGGTCACACATTCGATGGCCTTACTCCTCTGCGTTACTGGGTAAAATATTTTTCAGAAAAAAAAAGGTTTAAATTTAATGATTTTTAACTATTTTAGATTATTTATATTTTCTTGTCTGCCATATTGTTTGTCGCCTTGCAAGAATTCTGTTCACTATTGTAGAAAATGTGGAAAATATTTAGGTACTCATCAATTTGGAACGTAAATATCCTTAAATTTGGGGGTTTTTTTTTATATAAATAATAAATTATTTCGAAATTGATTATGATTAACGTTTAAAATATCAATTATAGTTTCATATTGTTTTGATATTTATTTTTAAAACTTAAGTTAAAAGTAAAGAAAATTATTAAACTTACAAAAAAAAAATATGTATTATAAATTTACTTAATGCGTTCTTAATATTTTAAGTCAATATATATAAATTCATTTAATATATTATATTTTTTTAGAAATTAATTAAAAACTAAGTATGGTTAAATTTAAATTTTATATTTACCTAAATTACGTAAAAAATTATTTTTATATTATTTTTCGAAATTATAAATTGACGAATTTGTCTTCTGTCGTAGTTCTTAGATTATAAAGATTACTTAAATTAAATTTATTATATGCTTTTATGTAAATTTTTTTTTGGAAAAATTTATACTATTTTCAAATTAATAATTAAAAATAATTATTTTATATTAAGTTATAAGACTATGTAAAAAATTTGGCACAAATAAAATTATATAAAAAATTGTATTTTGTTATAATTTAACTTTAATTAAGAAAATATCAATAAAAATATTAAATTTTCAGAATATTTAATTAATTATTACTATTTCGAATTAGCAACATAATCGTTTATTTTTAAAAAATATTCAAAATCAGTCCGTTCCTTAATGGCATATAATAAAGTTACATCAGAACCGACAATTAAGATATGTGTCAGATATGTTTTTGCAAAGACTTAAGCATAAAGTAAAAGGTAGAATTTGTGTAACATCAATATTAGACCAAGAGAAACTGCATTCACTTTCAATAGCATTCAAAAAAATTCATCACTTTCGGAATGACTTGATCAGTGTAGCTAGTGTTTCGTAAATTATCTGTATATATTTTATCGATTTGGGATTTTTTAACTGATTTGTCTTCGAAATTCGACATTTCGGGATTGTAAAAATAGAGTTCTTTTTTAAAATAAAATAATTATAATTTTATATATGAGGACGGGCTTTTAAATAACTTGCCGATTTATTATGAGGTGTCCATTCCCAAAAACCCACTATTTCTACTTAAAGTAATTTCCAATAAACGCACTTTTTTGTTTTGTGTGCTAATTTTAAACAAAATATTTGACGTCGTGGGAACTTGTTTTATATCGTCAGCCTTTAAAATTTTAGTAGTACTATATAGACGCAGAATACCTTACAAAAGTATTCGTAAACATATGTGTACATACGTAAACTTTTACGTTAATTTAAATTCTGACTCAAAGAAAAAGCATTAAAATATTTTTTAGTACAAATTATTCAGGTTTGTCAACATAGTTATCCAAATTATATTAGACACGTATGTTGTTCCACTATCGAAGCTTTTCATCACATTCAATACGTGGAAGCATGTAATAGAAGCATGTCATACCAAAACTCTTAATACTGACTTCTCTTTTTCTACGAAACTGGTCAAAACTTTGTAAAATTTCATCTAACTTGATTTCCTGTAATTATTATTTACAATTTAAAGTCTCGAAATTGATTTATGGCTACATATTCTTATATAGATATTCTTATATCTATTCTACATATCATAATTTGTAAAATATTTGTTTAATCACTTTTGGCGAATAATCAATCTCCTTCAATATATATTATGTAAATATTTAATTACTAAACACTGAATCATTAAAACTCGAGCTTCAAAGGATTCATCTTTAGTTCGAAAACAAAAACGTTCAGACATTTATACTTGGTTCGACAAACGGCTATTAATGTCCGGCCGAACGATATAGTGATAAAACTTGGTCATCACAAATCTCCCCTTTCAATGTTATTCCATTTTTTGACAAATTGTTATCAATTTTCTTATCATATTTAAAGTTTTTTGCTATTATAGATGACTTGTCAAAAAAATTGCCTATAAATTTTAAAAACATCATTTAATTTTTGTAATTTGTGTTCGTCAGCCATCAAGAATTGATTTAATAGCAAAACATCTTTAAATTTTTCTATTAGTTTTAAAATACAATAAGTTTTTAATTGACTAAGAGGCAATACTAACCAAGATTTTTTTTAAAGTGAAATCATTCAAAAAAATTTAAATTGTTATTAAAGCATGCAAATAAAAAGTAAACACACTTTACCCGGTCCACCGTCATCGAATGATGAAGCGGTTGGTATCTGTAACAGAAAAACTCTAAGTGGACAGAAAGCAAACACATTCAAAGAGTTATATGGTGGAGTTAAATTAATCCCAAAACATCCAGAGAAACACAATTTACCAAGTGGTAAGTAAAATTACATCATTATATGAAATTGCGTTTTAAAAAAAACCTAAACTATACGATAAAAAATCAAGTGGTCAAAACAACACGTCAAACTACAAAAAACGATCTAATCAATTCAAATTTTTAATCAGCAAATTAAATAATGTCTATGATTAATTTCATTTTTAAAATAAATAATATAAAATAAGAATTTCTCAGAATATTAAAAAAAATATTACTGAATGTTAAAAAAATGGCACCTAATCTTCTTTGGTGATTTTAATAAGTTTATATATGTAATATAAAAAAAATGTATTCAAGTGAAAAAGTAAAGTAAAGTGTGTCGTACACATACTAAATATCTAAGTAATTACTTCTTAATCACGTTGCAAAATGTATATTCAATATTTTTTCAATATACTTTTTGAAAGTGAGTCAACATAAAATGAAAGGTGGATATAATAATGTCATTGCTTTTTTAACTTTATCGAATTAAAATAATGATATGAAAAAAGGTATAAAATAAACACTAAATTTCCAACCTTATACACAGATTCCTCAGACAGATTTTTTCCAACAAAAAAAACTCAAAATGGCCGTTAGTTCCAGGCTGGTTATTTTATAATTACATAAATTTATATTATAAAAATTTCCTGGGGAATTTGCTGAATGTTTAAAGAAGTATGACTGTCAACAAAAGTTTGTGTAAAAGTACCAAAAATAATAAATTATTAAAGAGTGATTTATGTCTATAATCGTACGTAATATTACATTTAAGGCTTTTCTCAAACAAAACATTTTTAATTTTCAATGCAGATCAAAATTATTCGTAATCGGAGCTATTATGTGCCATTTTCAGATTAAATTTGTTGTTTTTTTAAATCGAATTTAAGTACTATGTATAGTCAACATTTGAGCATAAGAATAAGACCAGCTGAATTTTTTTCTATGTTGTTTTTTTTAAAAAAAAAAAAATATCGTGGCATTATTTGATTGCATATTTCATTTCAATACTACTTAACTGAAAGAAATAATATTTAGTATACTAAATTATTATAATATATTTAATTTTTAGCTGGTTCCTTGAAATTTGGCAAATATCCTACGAACTTGATATGCCCATATTGTTATCAGTGTACAGAGACACACGTTAAACGCAAGTTTTCAGCTTATCAACATTCATTGGCTGTCTTATTATGTACTACTGGGTAAAAAAATAAACCAATTTTCGTGATCAAATAAATTAATTACAAATAATATTTTTTAATATTTTAGATGTTTCATACTTGGCTGGTTACCCTATTGCCATAGCTCATTAAAAAATTGTTGCCACTATTGTAAGAAATGTAAAAAACATTTAGGAACTTTTTATCGATGTGAATAAAGAGTTCCGTAGATTTACTTATCCACATATAAAATTTAATTAATGTATAAAATTAAATTTATTTAGTGTTAAATTGTTAGACCATTAAAAATGAGAAATTAACGATATCATACGATAAACTTTTATAGAACAATTTTGATCACTAAATATTTTAATTAAAAAATTTTGGCATTACGACAATGCTGTATAGTGAATTGTCGTAATTGTAATAAATTATTTAGTGATTGTCCTCGAAAAGTTTAGCCAATGATCTAATAATTTAATAATTGGAAATTATTAATCAATAACACTTTAATAATATAAACATAATATTATTTTATTGCCTAATCGTTTGGCAAAATATATAAATAAACAATATGGTGTTTAAGGATTTTACATAAAAATAATGTTATTAAATATTCATAAAAGAACTAAAATAATTAATAATTTTATACAGTCCATTTTACTAAATCCATAAAGGATGATTTTTATGTAAAGATAAATAGTTTTAATTGAAAGCATACTACTATATTCAAAGATTATTTAAATGTATTTAATTGAAATAAAATCATTTAAATGTTTTCAATTAACGTTGTCTGTTATAGTTGTTAAAATAGCTAAAAATTGCTGTTAACTTATTAAAATATCTAAATTTGAAAAAAAAAATATTATATGTATGTTTCTATGACCTATGAGAAATGATAAAAAAAAAAAATATATAAAAAATACGTAAACTATACTCTTCTAAGTAATATTTTTGAAACATATAAATATGTACTGCAATTATTAAAGATATGAAAATAAAAAACTATTACAAAAAAAAACAATTTTTCACATTAACTCGAAATATACATATTTGCAAATATTTTAAAATTTTTTAATGAAAGGCATACTTCCAGTTAGCAGATATCAAATAAGGTAGGTTAAGCGTCTAACAATCTGTATGATGCGAAAGCCGAAGGATTGGAATTTATTTATGGTGTGTTTAGTTACATTTTAAATACTTTGAGATAAAAATATATGCTATTTCTTTAAATTATACGTTGAATATTTAATATTATTCAAGTAAAGATATTGAGAATTGGTATGTTAACTTCGATTATTAAGTATGTATTTATAAAATAAAATTGGGTCAGGTTTTAATTATTTTTGACTATGGTAAGAAAAATTGTATTCAAAATTTAATTGGTATTTGATTAATTTCTTCGAATATTTTTTTCTATTTGATTCAAAAAATAATACTGGAATTTTAATATTTACAACTCGTGAAAATCTCAGATTGTTGGAAACAACAGGCTAATATTTTATGTATGGTACTTTCAAAACAGCTCCAACGCTTTCAAACCAGCTCCTTCACCTGTACACCATTCATGCGCTGGCTAATAGGCGAACCATTTCCTATGTTTACGCATTATTATTACGAAATAAAACACAGGATATCTATTGTAAGCTATTTGAAAAATTAAATAGCAATTTGAAGCGAACAAGTATAATGGTAGATTTTGAATTAGCAGTTAGAAACAGTGTTGAAAGAGTTTTCCCAAACTGTGAGATAATTGATGTTTCTTTCATCTAAGCCAGAACATTTACCGAAAGATATATGAAAATGATCTCCAACACCATAACCAAGAAGATTCCTACTTTGCGACAAAATTGCGAATTATCCCGGTTCTACCATTTGTACCGCCAGATAAAGTTGTCGTGCATACGGAATGCATTCCGAATGCACTATAAGATATTCGAATTAAAAATAGTATTGCCATGCCCAAAATATCATTTTGACATAAAATTTTCTTTTATTAGTTTAGCAATTATTTATATAAATACAGCAGTAGCTCAACAAACTAAATCCGTAATTTACACAGCCTATCAGAAGTTTACACAGATAAATTCTAACAAGATCTTAATTTTAAAAACAAAAAAAAATATCTACTAATTTTGTGATTGATGAATAGTGTTTTTGAAATATACTTTGTTCGGACTACTAAAAATTACTTAATAAACTATATTTCAAAAAAATTGTATTATTAAATTGTATTACTAAAAAAAAAATATGAAAAAGTATATTTGATAGCAAATTAGTTATCGAATGAGAAATTTTTGGAAAATTTATTCGATAGTAGGAATCCCCGAATTATCATTTCATTTTCGGATCCGATCCGAATTTCGTTTGACGCGATTTTGATTATCCGAATTCGAATATAGCTTTGCGAAACTCTGTATAAACTAAATAAATAAATGGGTTTGAAGATTTAATAAGATTTCTCTGGAAAAATTATGTTATTTTAAAATGATTTGAGTCTACACTTAAAATCTGTTAATTTTGTATAAAAAAAGTTAAACAAATGTTTTAAATAATTTTGACACTGCTCTGAAAAAATCTACTACATTCTCCACATCAAGTAAAAACGGTAATTTCCCATTTTTGCCATTTTGAAGATAAACATTTTAAATGTTTCTACCAAATTGGATATTATATAATAGTAAATTGACGAGTTAATTAAGAGCATTTATAGCAGAGAGCAGTGTCAAAATTAAGATATTTCAAAAAATTAAATAATTTTCACATTAACTAAATTATTTTATTAACCAAATTATTTAATTAAAGTATGTAATATTATTTTCATATGCATTCCACTATAATTCCACCATATGCATTCCGCCATGACCACCAGTAAAGATATAATTATAATCTACTTGTGCAAAATGGAGCTATAAATAACATTTCGATTAAAATATTTAATTAACAACAATAATTATCCAGTTTTAATAAAAAAAAAACTATACCCTAAATCTATACACACACAAAAAAAAGAAAAAAATACCGAAAATCAGCCCAGCCACCACCCATTTTATTGTTTGGTGGAAATATCGATTGACCTATTTTCACCAAACAATAAAAATTATACTTTTGTGTGAATTATTAAGAAGATATTAGGGTATGAGGAGGGTTAGTGAAAAAAAATTCTATAAAAGCTTTTTTCATATTAATTTCAGTGTTTTTTTTTCCATTTTTGGAGTAGCAAACATAACAATTAAAATAAATAATGTTTAAATTATGTATACAGAATATAAAATAAACCTAGTTATATACAATGTCAATTTTATATACATATATGTTTGTATGTACAATACATAAATATTATGTATTGTAGTTGAATCTTGAAGGTTATTTATTTTATTATTAAATTGCATATTTTTCTGCATTAAAACAAAATGATGAAAACAAGGATTCATGATAAAATTTATGAAGAAAAACATTCATTTTAAAGTTTACTTTAAATTCATTAAGTAATTACACTATATTTTAAAAATTAGATCAGAATCTGAGTTAGATTTCTGTCTATATTTAAATTATTTTTTACATAGGCACATTGAAAAGTCATTTTTTACATAATTTTGATGTATTTTATTTCAATAAATAGTGGTAGCTTTTGAAACTTTCACAAAACCTGATATGTAATTACATTAAAAAATGTTTGTGATAAAAAATTTTATTTTGATTGCTGAATATCCAATCTTCAAATTTTCTAAAACCTGATATGTCATACTAAATGGATTATAATCATAGAAAACTATTGATCTCCAGATATACGAAAACTCTTTTTTTAATTTCAAGAGTTGTTTCCTTATTTTGAAAATTTCTACATTATTTCACAACTGGTGTAGTATAGTCATGGAAATTACAATTCAAAATAAAACGTTTAATTTTACAATTGTACCATATTTTCTAGTTTTTATAATTCGTAGTAATTTATATTTTTTTAAAATTGCATAAATAAAATGATCTTCAAAAATATAGGACATATCGCCTTACTAGAAGAAGACTACCACATTTCAAAAAACTAAAATTTTTACAAATTTAAAATTTTAAAAGTTTTAAATGTATTGCATTTGATGATTGGTGAATTATAAATATTTAAGCTTAATTTCAAAAAAACAATAACTGACTTTTGCAAAATAGCCTTGTAAAGATTTTTGAAAGAACACTGCCGCCTTTTCAAATAAAACCAAATTCTTACAACGTAAAAAGATGAAAATAGTTAATCAAAATAATAAAAAAAAGAGGCGGCAAATGCTGTTTAATATTTCCCATAAAAAAATTTACCTTAGTTACCTAACCCAGTTTTCTCAAAACTATAAATTATGTGATAATACCATAGTCTTTTATTGAAGAATATCTTTTTGATTTTCTTTTCATAATCGTAAATCTTCCTAAAATAGCCTTTATTTTCCAGGAGGTATAAGACTGATTCTCAACTACAAAAACAGCTTATGAAAATTATGAAACTTATGAAAATTATTTTCGAAATTTTCTAACACAATCTAAAATAGGTAATAATTATATATTCTAAAATTTTTATTCCTTAACCATAAAAGTAATTAATTTAACCATAAAAGTAATTAACCTAAAAATAAATACTCTATAATTTTAATAAACTAATTTATATGTTAATCAAATACGTAAATCCTTAAAATAAATATTAAAACTCTTAATTCATAACCACAACATTTTTTCTGTATAATAAAAATTTTCCCTACTATTTCATTATCCTTTTTAAACAAAAAAAAAAACAATAAACCATTTTATATAAATTTAACACATTAATTTCTATTAAAATCCTTTATAAAGTTATATTCAAATTATAATATCCTGAAATTTATTTATACACATACGATCATTAGATACTCAAAAAAAAAAAAAAATACGTATACCAATTAAAATAAAAATATTACAATTTTGCAGGACACTGAAACCACCAAAAAATAAACTTAAAGAATCTAAATCTAAAGGACGAATAGAAAAACAAGCCAGCAAGCTGTAAAAGCAGAAAAAAAAGCAAAAGATCATCCGATGAGCAGCAGCAAAATAACATAATATTAACAGCATACTATTGCCGCCACACGTGCAATTGACCTACTTTCCATTTTATAAGTTTCTATTATAATCTACATAATCAGTCAAATAAAAAATATTATATTTGTATTAGTTTTTTTTTTTAGCTCTTTTTGATTATATATTTTTTATTCTGTTATACACATGTAAGGTTTAATGTTTTTGGCTTGAGAATACACATGCCCAGAAATGGAACAAAGATATTTTTTTAATATTATTTTTTATATAAAAAAATGTATCTATATTTGAAAAAAAAGAAACATATTTATATACCAAGATACATAATTCACATAACATATAAATATAGGGGAAACTCGGGTTTATCCGTTACTCAGCTAATTCCGTGATAGTCAATGAAAAAGAATAATCCTAGAGTGATATCCATGAATTTTTGGTCATGTATACATGTTACATCTGTTAGATTAAAGTATTACCCTAATAAAAATTATCTCTTCTGTGGCTTCTTGACATTAATTTGGACCAGAAACGCATTTTTTAAATTATAATTCTAATTTAATAATTTTTTGTGAAGTTGAAAAGATCAGTCGCTAGGAAAATATAATATTTGCTTATTAGTGGCAAAAATATATGTTGTTGTTAGTTTCAAATAAAATAGGTAAAGTAGTATCACGAGTCGTACATAATCTAGTTTACTCCTAGGCGTATAGGTTGAAGGTTGCAAATTTAACATTACATATTTATGAACGAATCTTGTACCTTATAATCTTATATAATTTCTTAATTTCTAGATTTTTATATTCTTTATAAAAAATTACAAATATCCCTTAATATCACATAACATAAAGTTAGCTGAGTTTACCCTATATTCAGCATATTTTTAAAAATGAAATTGTGAAAAAAAAAATTGATGTTGATAGTATGTCACTTCACTATTAATTAAACAAGGATCAGAAAGGAACTTCATGTTATCTCTATTTTGGTGTGATCACCCTTTAAGTAGAAGGATCAGCAAGGAATTTCATGTTTTACCTAATTTTGTGCGGTGGATCCTGTTGTCTTTAGCCAATTAAACAAAACCATTATTTTTGGCTAAAAACAACAGAGTTAAAATACTGCATTCACGAGCTTTTTTCTCTCCCTGTAATAAAGAAAAAAAAAACAGGACTAAATATTAACCACTATAGATTGTATAACTGCGATCATGCTTTTCAGTTCAATCTATAAGTGTCGAGTTGATACTAATTTTTTAAACAGTTTTAAAAAACATAACTTCTGTTCTGGTACATAAACAGAAAACCCAATAATGTTGACTGAGTTAAACACAGAACTGACTGGAAAAAATACATGTACACCGATAATTAAAAACATTCTCAACATAAAATACAACAAGAAAGACAATTTGCAAACATGAAAACTGTCAGCAAACCCAAAAGTTAGTAAAAAAAATATTAATATTTTGAAATTAAGAAAAAAAAAAAATCTATAAAAAATCCAATATATTTTTTTGAATATCTAACATTCTACCTAAACATATAAGTACATGAACATGAATAAAGTTTAAAGCTACGCTATCATAAAAGATCTTTTTATTTTGTGGTATATAAACGCACCCAAAACAAGAAACACATTTCAATATTATTTTCATTACTAAATTTTATATTTATTTATTTTTTTGTGTTAGGATATGTATTTTTTTTATGATTGTGTTTGTGTATGGGAAGTTTTAATGATAAATGAAATGAAAATTTGAAAATTATTAAGCATACTGTACACGACTAATTTCGTTTATGCAACAACAAAAAAAAATATGTGGTATGTAAAAAAAAATCGATTTTATTGTCATAATATAATTTAACATTTTTCCATTTTCACTCTTGAACTAGAAGGACTTTTTTTTAATTATTTTAGAAACTGTTAAGAATTTTCCAAATTTCAATTTATTTTTGTATGCAAGCCATAAATATTAAATGAAAATTTTAAATATTTTTGTTAAATTTTCACAATTATTGTCCATGACATCATTCTGTGATTGATAAGAAATTTTACATAAAAGGAAATTTTTAAACTCGTGAAGATTCTGCTCTGTTAAAAAGTATGAAAAAACTACAAATTCAATCTCTATTTTTTTTTTTTCATTTTAAACCAACAAAAAAAAAATTTATGTTATTAAGATTCCCAAAAAAAAAAAACAAAAAAAAGTACATCTTTTTCGTTTTTATGTATAGTAAAGCGGAGATGAAGGGCCATACTGTGGATAATTTATAGTGAAGAAAGCTTTTTTGTACACAAATGTTATTATTATAACGTTTCTTTTTTTTTTTTTCAAATAAATATCTTCTAGTTTGTTTTGAAGTAAAGCTTAACACGAAAAATAACGGCATTTAAGTGTATGGCATCATAGAAATAATGATTCTCCTAACAAATTTATATATACATAATTTTTTTTTTTTGGGTAAATTTTTGGACATAAAGATACATATTTATGTTATAATATCTAATTTTTTTTTTAATGTTATTATGTTGGGATTGGGTATATAAGTTTGTATTTTGTTTTTATGTTACTTGTATTTGTTTGTGTACATAGTATTGGTGTGTACAGCACTGTTTTAAAGACAATTTATTTCAGATTGAGAAACATTTGGACAACAGAACATTTATAATTCCTTAATTAAACTTGATGTGATGGGGTAATGTTATAATATATAAATGAAAAAAGAAACATAAATTAAAAAGGTTCTTAATTCGATCAATTTTATTTCTAGATTATATTTCTTTTTTTTGGTAGATTGGATCTAATTGTAAATTTGATAATAAAAAAAAATTTATAGAGCACTTTTAAAGTTTATAAGAAATAGTTTAGTTTTTTTCATGGTTTCTCAATTTTAAAGATGTCGAACGTAAACATTACAAAATTTATCAAAAATCATTTTTAATTTTTTAATTTGACCACAACATTACAATATTGTAGCACTTTATAACATATAAAGTAAATAAATTTTACTTTAATTCGTTGAATATTTATATAATTTTTTATGATTATATATTTAAATTAGATGAAAATTATGAAAATTAGAAAATAATCATAATTATTTTATATTTAGTTTTGTTAGTTCAATAATTATTTAACTATAAATATAAATTATGCGATTCTTTATAAAATTTAGTTTCATTTTTTTCTTTCTAGATTTCTATTTTTAAATTATATTTCTATAAATATTGATTTCTCTATAAATTAAGCTAACAAATAATACTAAATTATTGTCATTTATTAGAAATATTTCCATTAATAAAATTATAAATATAAATAATTGGGTTATGGGGCTGAACTATTTTGGAATAATGTAATAATTATGTTAAAATATTTATAAAAAAAAAATATTTCTTATAAATTTCCATTTTATTCTTCAATAATTTGAAACAGAAATTTCTCATGTAGACCTATAATGTAGTCTTTAATTATTATTTATATTAACATCTATAATTAACATGAAGTAAATTCAACATTTTTCATTTTAAATTTCACATTTTTCGAAATTAAATTCAATGTTTTTCAAGTAAAATTCAAGAGTGACGAATTTAAGTAGAAAATCATTAAAGTTAACTTGAAAATATTATTACTAATTCATTCAAATTAGTATTATATTATTTCCATAACCTGTTTCAACCAGAATTAAATTACTAATCAATACAGAATCACAAATATTTTATAAGTTCTATTATTTATTTGAATTATATTAATTCGTTTCACTGCAAATTAGTGTAATAAATAAATTTTTCATCAATTTAAGATTAAAATAATAAAAAATATTGTTAATTTATGTAAATCGTTATTTAAATGTAATAATTCAATATTCATTAAAACTGAACAGAATCTTTTAATTTAATTACTTTTAATGATATTTGAAAATATTAATTAATAATTTTTATTAAATTTTATTGACTAATTGTAAAAATTATTGCATAAAATATGACATATGATAATATATTTGTCCTTGGTTTAGATAATTTTCCAAGGAAAAATAAAAAATAAACAAATTATATTGATTAATATTCTTACATGATGAATTATGTTCTTTTATATTAGTGACGAGACTTTTTAAAGTGCGAAAATCTAACAAATGTGTTAAAAATAAAACTTAACCTATAATTGTTTTATTTTTTTTTGAATTAACTCATTGATTTTGAAGTACCGACAAAAACAAAAACTTTTAAATAAAACTTAAAAAAACATGTTTACGGTTTCCATATTTTTTTCCAAAATAAAGATTTAATCAAAAATTCTTATAAATTATTTATACAATCTTGGAGTGAAGCAAAAAACTTTTATACTCCAAAATGTAACATCCGAACTTTCATTTGCCCCAAAAATACTTCAAAGTAGTAAATACTAAATGAAAGAGAATTGGTTTTGCTGCAAATTATGGCGATTATGATTCAAAATTTATGTAAATCCTTTTATTATTTGTTGGAGTCTTCTTAATTATTGGTAATCACTAATCAAATTAAAGTTGACTTGCATGAATCCGAACCAAGTATATTGACTCTAAATCACCACAACTGTAAATTTACGTTTACTACAAACTAACTTTTAAGTATTCTTACTATAAATTTTTGAAAGATTACGATATAAAATTAAAAATGTAAATTTTTTTATGGAAAATTTATTAATCATTAATTTTATTTGCATTAATAGTTTCTAAAGAAAATGTATTTTTAAGGTAATTAAATTACATTGCTTGCAAATACAGTTTGCTTACTGGTAATACATTTCATTCACTGCAAATATCTTAATTTTAGAATAAAAAATTTCATTAACGAGCTTTAGTCAATTTAGAAAAAATAAACTGATTGGAAATGCAATGGAAAATGTAATTTCAGAATTTTCTTGTTTATAATATCAGATAAACACATTTTTCAAATATATATATATTAAATATTATAATTGACGCTCTGACGTCAAAGAATAATATGAATAAATATGATGATAATTTTTCTATAGTTGCGTCAATAAATGTGTATTAATATTAACGACCTACAGAAAGAAGTAATGATGTCATTATTTTTAGATTATATATCAAAAACATTTAAATATTTAAATTAAAAATAACTTTTCCATAGAAAAATTTACCTTTTTTTAGTTATTTATAGTGGAAACTAAGTTTTCAAATCTTCACATTTTAACATAAAAAAATATAATCACAAAATTTTTAGATTTCAATTTGAGTTTTAGTAGAAAAATCAAATAAACATTTTTATGTAAATAATGTATATTTATGTGTTTAGGTAATTATTGTATATTTTTTTTTTTCTATTTTGACCATGGCGATAAATTATGTTTAACCTAAAATGAAAAGCTATGAAATTATTGTGCAATTATGCATTTTTTTTTCTTATAATTTCGATTTATTTATTTTTATTTAACCGTATATCCGTTGTCATTGAAAATTATATGTAAATATACAAAAAAAAAATAAAAAAACATGAAATTTTGTACCAAATTTTTTCATATTACAGTTTGAAACATAAATGAAAATTGAAAAATTTATTAAATTTTTAATATAAAACAATTTAAGATTACTAGAAGAAACACTTGAGATATTTTAATTTTTGTAATAAGTTTTTTACATGTAATAGAACTTAATTTTCCTTGCTTTTATGCTAGCAAAGTTGTTCTTAACATCAGATTACATTTTACGTAATTTTTTTATTTCTGTACTTTTGAACTGTTGTACTTAATTTTTTTTGACTATGTAGCAATTCTTATAGTCTGACGCCTACCTGCCGCGCATCCGTCGCAGGGCGGTTTTGAGTATATAATATAAAATTTCCTAAAAAGGATAGAATTAATCAAGAAAAATATATATTCCATTAATTTTTCAAAAATGAGTCATAGTTACAAATTTAGGTAGATAGTGTCCGCTCAGTTAACCTTATAAAAAACATACTTGAATTTTTTACCTTGAGAATGGAAAAGCTAGCTATGTGAGTGAAAATTGAGAGCAAAATTCAAAGAAATATTAAAAATTTTTGAATATAAATGGTCTATTAAAGGTTTAAGTTAAAATGGTGTACAAAGTATTTTTATAAAATTAATTGTCTGGCGTAGCAGAAGGATATTAAAAACATCATTTTTGTTTTTATTTTAGTGTTGTTGGTTTTTTTTTTTTACGCAATCCTTATAGATTGAATAATTTGGAAAATAGCTGATCCACATACAACAAATATGCAAAGTGCCAAAAGCCATGATCCAACTGGATATTGATTTTCTTTCGGCTTCGATGATTTTGGTACATTTCCACCAAATTTGCATGTGACTTTGCCTTAGTTTCCACGCAATGTTACATATTTGCTAGCTTTTTCATTAGCAATACGCATCCTTTTTTTTGGCCCATTTTTTTAAAATTATTCGTTTACCTAAATTTTTCAATAACAACAATGTCAGAAGTAATGCCAAATTTGTTCCTACCTAATTTGTATGCGAAAAAAATTTGTTCTCAAATTTAAATGATATCTTTATGAGAAAATAAAATGGGAGTGAAAATTTCGCATTCTTACAAACTCATATGCTTCAATGCAAAACAATTGTGAAAGTTTTGAAGGCAGTAAATTAAGTGTCGAAAGATAGTTTCACATATTAAAACATCATTCCATGCAATCGTCAGAAAAATGTGGATGTAAAAATGATGTTCTTTAACCTGGTAAGCGCAAGTTATAGAATAACCTCAACTTCGTAATCGCAACTTAGATTATAAATTATTATCTAGGCTCTTTACAGCTTGTAAAGAGCCTAAGCCTCCCATATAGTGGATGTATACTAACTTTATAAATTTCTTTAAAACAAAAAAAACTTTAATTACAGCAAGTTAATGGCTAGATAATAGCCATTAACTTGCTGTAATTGAGACATTTGATGTTAGTAATTGAGCTCGAACTGTAGCATTGTGTCCAGTTTTTAAATTCTATATTTTTACTGGTATACTCATTTAACTTAGTACACTACCACTAAGCCATCGATATTAGAAGTCTAGTTAAATTGCAGCCTCGAATTAAAAAACTTGTAGTACAAATTGCAGAAAATGGAGAACATAATTACTCCACAGCTCATACATATGTAGGTACAAACTTCGAGATTACCACATGTAAAACGTTAAAATAATGAATTTATTTGAAAATTAATGAATTCTGCGTAAACAATCGCTCTAGAACCTAAATTTACACTCAAAGTTATGTTTATTAACCAATTTTAATATTGTAATAAATTTTCCTTAAATTTATACATACAGCAAAAAAAACAGGATGCCTTATACTTAATACATTTTCCATACATAGTTTTATGTTTTGATATGATCTCATTTTTTATAAAATAATTTTTTTTTAGTAAAAAAAAGTTTTTCTTTATTAATTTTTATTTTCCATATATTTTTTTATATACGTTGTTTTTCATATTTAATTTATGAGAAAAAGTAGGCCAATTGTAAAACTAAAAATATGCATTAGAAAATAATAGTTATTTTAACTATATTTGCTCTTAATTAGTTTTAAGGACAATTGTGTCCTACTTTTAAGAAAAATAAATAAATCAACTGCTCTCATTTTTCATATTAATTAATCTAGATTTTTCTTTAAACTTTTATTTAGTTAGAGACAGTAAAGTTTTTTTTTTTTTGTAAATTATTTTTGATCTTTTAAAGCTCATTAATGTTTTTTTATCTAAGTTTATTTAGGACAAATAGAAATTTCTTTTTTATTCGCTCTATGAGTGAAAATTTCGAAATAATTATAGAAATCGAAATTAGTATTAAAATTTTAAGTATGATTAAATATAATTATAGATAGTCATTATGGAAAATGATAAATTAGTTTTTAATTAAGAGTTATAGTTGATTTTGTTGAACAGATAAACTTTATTAAGTTAAATTTGAAAATTGGGGTAACAAGAAGTAGAAGATATATTCAACCAAGTGACCTTTACTATAATATATGTTGTATTTTATAGACATCCTTGGAAACAACAGCAAACCTAACAAATTCAGGATTACCTGGTAATTTGTAAGCCCTCTTTTAATAGGTAAAGTGAGTAGTTTACTTATTATAACTGCAATATATTGGAAACTTTGATTCAACTCGTGTATGATCGAATCTTAATAATTCAATGTGCTACTAGGATATTATCATTTTAACTAATAAGAGCTTACTTATATATATATTATATATACGTTAATAATTAATTTGGGTTTCATCTAATCAATTCTGTTTAAAATCATTTCTATAAATTAAGGACAGAGCATTTGGTGTTAGTACACTGAAAAAAAAATTTGTTTAACCCAAATATCTAGCTTTTATTTATCATTCAAAAAATAATTTTTTACAGGACAAAAATGAAGTGCCACATTATATTTATTTTATAGAATTTGGTTGAAATTCTCGTTTTATTTGAGTTTAATTGGATCAATTTGTTTCCCAAATCTATTTTTTTTGTATTTGACTATATTTTTCTTATTTGGGGGTAGTTAAATTAAAAAACCATGTTTAACAGAGAATGGTTCACATTCTCTTAAACTCATTCAGACTACAATTTAATTACACATAACACAGAAATTCTACGCTTCGTTTTTCTGCTATCGAAAAGATGTGGTTATTCCCAAACAGCCTGTTATTTATTATCATAACTAGAATGTTCATTGATTCACAGTTTTCAATATTTACATAAAGGATAGTGAGACATTTGTTATGAGATAGTGTCACTTGTTGTTAGCAAATGGCTTCGGTAAGAATTTTCCACTACCACTAAGTCGATTAGCACTGCAAATATAATTCACTTACTACTAATAAATCTCTTTTACTACAAATGACCTATTTTTAGAAATTTTTTTTTTGTGTTCCAAGAATTGTAAGTTTTTCTCATACTCTAGTTAAACTAGGTTAAATATTGAAATAAATGATTAATGATTCAAATTAATTTTCTTTCTCATGAAGAATAAAAAAATTAAAATTATCATAAAAAAAACAAAACTAATAAATAATTAAACCTTAGCTTAGTGTGTGTACTTTTATACAAATATATTTATATAAATTCCACAAAAATTATTTATTGGATTTAAGTATATTTCAAAAATTCGAAATTGCCCTAACAAACAAAAAAAAATAATTTAATGATTAACCTAAAAAAAATATGTTACCTTGACCAAATAAACAATTATTTCTACTAAAATATTAAAATTCAAACAAATATTTATTCGATAAAATTATTTTTTTTATATAAATATTCGACAGTAAGTCCTTTCGGTTGGATGTATTATTGCCGTCGTCCCTCACCAATTTATAAATAATAAGTTTAATTACAATTATATACCATCTAACTAAGAATTTCATTAGAAATTAGACTTTAAATTAAAATTCTATTTATCACCAAAAAAAAAATTAATAAATTAAAAATAAATTTAATCAAAAAAATATTGAAATAAATTTTTCACACAAAACAATAAGAAAATCTATAATTTTTTTTTTTTCATTATTTTTTACATTGCAATTTTACATAATTTCTTTTTCATTTTACATCATTTCTATTTTCAAAATAGATCATAATACTGAAAAATATATAAATGACACACAAACAAAATATGAAAAACCCTACCCAACCCAAAATGTAATGATTTTTCCATAACACAACATAATTTTCTTTTTCTATTGCTGCAAATAGTCACGTGCTGGTATGTCGCATTCCATTACATGAAATTAGTATTTTTTTTACTTTATTTCTAGTATAATCTTTAAAAATAAAAAAAAATGTTCTCTCTATTTTCCGAAAAAAAAAGTTATTATTTTTATTTATATACAAAATTTGTTGTTTCTGAAAAGCGCAAAAATATAGCGCAAAGTTAGTGTCATAGTTTTTTTTTTTCTGGGAAAAAAAAACGAAAATTTTCGCATTCCATTTAACCCTGTCAGAAACAACAACAGCGCAAATATCCATAAAAGAAAATATGTTTTTTTTTTCGTATATTTTCTTTTCGATAGCGCCTTGCGCATTAAAATAAAATTATACCTAATTATTACCCTTTTACCCGCATAGTATCTAACATATAAATTATCATATGTATTTTTATCCTTTTTATTGAATCCTTGTGTAATTTCCTCCACTATTATTTTTACCTACCTCCCTACCCCACCCTTCTAAAAAACATTACTGTAGAAGAGAAAATTAAAAATCTAATCGTTAATGGAAAATATAAAAAATTTTCCTTAAATTTTTATTTCTGTACATCAAAAACCAATACAAAAATATAAAATTTACTAATACACACAATTCAATATTATAATAATATTATTAAGGTGGTGGTGTGACCCACTTTTCCAAAGTTAACAATGTTCAATTATATATAATATATATGTATTTGTATAAATATACTTAAGAGCTTTGTAAATATATGAAATCATCCCCTAAATTATATTTATACGTACTACCTTACACACTGCACCTCTTCATCTTTAATACATATTTAATTTGGAGCCTTAAATGAATATATTTGCTTAAATGAGAGTGTGTACTGAAAAAGCTTAAAATTTAATTTGCCCAAAATGAAATAAAACTGAAAATTATATTACCTGCTGGTTTTTCTTGCAGTGTTTTCTTTTCGTGTACATATTAGTGAAAAAAAAAAATTAAGGGAAAATGTAGGATGACTTGCGTGCGCATCTAATCGATATGTCGATTATTATTTTTTTTTTTTTCGACCATGTTTATGTATATGTAATGTTGAAATGAAAATTTGTGAAGATAAGAAATTTTTTATATTGTCATTGCGCCAAATGTTATCATTTTAATGATTTTAAAAAGGATCCTTCGAAATCCCTCATTCTCCATACATTTAATTGTCATTCAATTTATATGGAAATAAATATATCAATTTCAATTGATTTTAGTATACAAATTACAAATTTCTAAACATTTTCATAAAATTGGACTAATTTTCCGAAAACAAATTTTGAAAATTTTCATGAATAAGTTATTAAAATGGAAATATTGATATAATATTTACTACATTTGAAGAAATTGAATTACATTTAAAATAAATTTTTCAAGTTTTTCCCCCAAAAAAAAAAAAAGGATACTATTACAAATACCTACTTATTATCATCATCGTTACGTAATAATTGTGTATATGATAATATTACAGGCTTATTTTTGGTTCATAATATTAATGGTACGATACGTATTATATATAAAATGTTAAATATGATATTTTCAAAGTAATTTTCTTACTAATCTGAATTTTCAAATTACGACTAATTTCAACCCCAACATTATAATCTGTTGTCTCTGACGAAAATTTTCAATATTTTTGGTTTTAGTAGAATTGTACATAGAAAATATATGTTATAAAATTAAAAAAAATTTTTAGGTTATATACTGACTGGTCCTTATTCCATCTACAATCTAACAATTTTCACAGCCTTCAATTTAATTTTGCTTTTATAGTAATTAAGATTTCTTATTATATTACTAAAAGTGTTAACCACAATAATCAATTTACTTCAATAATCAAAATTTCGTCATTCTTCATTTTCGTCAAATATTCTTGAGTCATTTACTAAATAATTACATTAAAAAATATAATGTTTTAGTAAATTAAAAGTAGTAAAAAAATCCATTTCAATTGGGATAGATTTGTAAGTGGTTCCAATTACTTATTTCATTTTATTTCTTAGAATATAATATTTTAGAGGAAAAAACATCTTAGAGGTGTTAATTGATATTTTTGTAAAACAAGATATTATTGTAAATATGAAGGCAAATACATATTAGAAAATTATATTTAATGCAATAATTTTGTAAGTTTCTCGTTTGGTTTTGCTTAGTAGAAATATTTTGAAATATTATATTTTTGTAAAAAAGTTTACTTGTAGCAAACAGACAACTTTAAACGTGATTAGCTGAAAATTAAAAAAAAAGTCACTTAACACCGTCATTCTCTGAATTCCTCAATTGCAATTATTTAAAAGAATGAAGAAATATTAGAAAATTGTATTTAATGCAATAATTTCCATTTAAACTTTTGCTGTAGAGTAGATGCATGGATTGAAAAATAATTTATACTGAAATACGTATACCAACTCTGTTTATTACAAATATATATGTACTTAAATAGATACATTTACGTAAATGAAAAATTTAATTTACTGAAATGTAATTTTTCTTGGTTTTTTTCACATATTTGAAGATATCAAAGGTGATACTTAAATGGGAAATATCTCTATACAGTTAAATTCTGTAGTTTCAAATTGATGATAATTGTGTACCATTAAAACGCTTCCAATTAGGAAATTTAATTTATATTTTATAACCCTTCCATGGGGAAAAATATGGAATATATATGAATTGCGAGAACAGACAAGAAAAAGATGTTGAACGCAGAATAACGAATAGCTGGAAACAATCTTGGAACATCAAAACTACTATAAATTCGAAAATATCTGCAGTAACTAGAAAATACGTAGGGTAAACTCGGCTAACTGCATAATATTAAAGAATATTTGTAGTTTTTTATATAGAAAATAAAAATATAGATATGAGGAAATTAATAAGATCACAGGTACAAGATTCGTTCATAAAAATCTAATTCCAAATTTCTTTTAGACCTTCAACTTATATGCTTAGCAGTAAACTAGGTTCTGTACGGTTAACTTTGTGATACTACGGCTAACTTCATGATAACGAAATTCTTATTCCGTTATAACAAATTCTAGCGAAAAATTTAAAAATCATATAGTATAAGGAAATGTGTCTGTCTGTACCTGTTCTCTTTGAATTGAACAACAACAGCTACTTCTTGCAACTGATAAGCAAGTATTTTCCTAGCCCTAAAGCGACTGATCTTTTCAACTTTACAAAAATTTATTATAAAATTGCTTTTTTGATCCAAATTACACTCGAACAAGTATTTTCGTTAAGGGAATAGTTTAATCTAAAAGATGTAATATATAAAATTTGTGGATTTCGTTTTGATTGACTATCATGGTATTAGCCGTGTTATGGATTTAGCCGAGTTTACTCTACTGGATGCGACAACATTACCAATACTTACATATGGCTTCCAACCTAAGCAAACTACAAATCTGCCAACGTGCTATGGAAAGATCAATATTCAAAATATCCTGAAAAGACAGATGCTATTTGTAGAGCTAAACAACTGAAATGGAACTGGCTGGTCACATTAGACGTCTAATTGACTACAGATGGACTAGACTTACGAGTTACGACTAACTTGGTACCAAAAATTAGAATTTGAAATTTGCACAATAAAACATATGGCGAGATGATTCAGATAACTTTAAATCAAATTGGAAAAGTTTAGCTGAACATATATAGCTGAATAGAAGAAGTTAGGTGAGGCTTAAGAAGTTAGGTGAGGTTAGGTGAGGCGAATGATTTAACTTCACTACAACTATTAATATTAAAATTAAACCATAATATATTATAATGAATTATTTACGTTTTATATTATGTAAATTGAATATTATAAATAATGGGACAATTAAATAAGGGTAACTTATAATAATAATAATAAAAATTTATACTTTTACGAAATTAGGGATCCAAGTTTTTTTACAATTTTATTCTGAAGTAACTACTGAAGATTATAAACGTAAAATTACACTTTACAATCATACTTAGTTAAAAGATATTTATTAATTGCTTGTAAATTAAATTATGACTTAAAGGGTTAAAATAAATGGTATCTAGCCTTACGTTTTGAACAAAAAAAATATTGGATGTTTCTAATTCTACATTAAACTCTTTCATTAAAATATTAAAGATTAAACTTTTCACTTTAATCTTTACATATAATTTTTTTTTCTAACGCATTAATTTATTTAAAGTGACATTAATTCCGTCATGGTAGTCTTATAAACAAGAATAGAATTAGTGTGCCGTCATCAAAATATACAGTTTTTCAGTTGATGATTTCAATTCTCCATTTTATTTTAGTTTTTTTGTATGGTATGACCTCATATTTAATAATTCTCCCACCTAGTAATTTACTAACAGAAAAAAAATTTTACATTTTTCTGTACATTATTTCAACAACAAAAACTACTATATTAACTTATTCGAGCTAACCTTAAGGCAGAAATAGGTAAAACCTGCTTAATTTATTTATTTCTGATATGTGTTATATTAGAAAATTATTTAAAATCAATTTATTATTTGATTTGACGGAACACAAAAAAAAAAGGCTGAAAAATAATAAAAATAAAATCTTTATTTTAAAAATTGATAGAAAATTTAAACAAGTACGTTCAGTTCGCTCCGTTCAATTAAATCAATATTAAATATTTATGAATAATTAAATTACTAAATTTATATTTTTGTGACTCTGCGTAATTGTAGAAAAATATAATAAATATAAAAATGTCAATTATAATACTTTGACGATACGAATGTCCCTACTAAAATAAATGCCCAACATTAACTCCGTCCATGAGAATGTACATATTATATGATGGCATTGAGTATTAAAATTTTATAATCTTTTGTTTTTAGACACGAACATGAATACCTTTCTAAATTAGCTATAAATTATTTTAATTTAAATAATAAATTACGACAAAAAAAAAACAATATTGTGTAAAAATTGTGGTAATTTGTTGGTGATAGTACGTAATTAGGAAAACTTATCTTGGTTATTATATCTACAAAAATTGGTTCAGAAAGAAATTTTATGTTAGGTGTACAATTTTATGGTATTTCGTTCAGCTATGAAAAGTGCGCTAGAAGAGCTTAAACATGCCAAACTTTTTTTCTCTACTTTTAATAAAGAAACTAGAATATGTTAACTAGAATATACGAATCTCAAAAAAAAAAATCATATTAGAATCCTTACAGGATTTCTCACAGGCCACGCGGCCTATGTTATAATCTAAACAAATTTGACAGATCAATTGCTACGAACTGTCGAAATGACGTATTTTTAATAGTCATCGTCCATAATTTTCAGTATTAAACATCAAATGTCATATGGCGAAGGCATGATTGAGTGACCTCATTAAATTTATATTAGGTCAAATTCGCTTCTATATCCACGAGCTCTATTTCAGATTATTTTTAAAATCTATAGAGTTTAGAATTAAAATTAACTTATCAATTTAATTACATAAATATATGAACAGAAATTATTATGTTAATTTTTTCGACTTGTTCAAAAATACGATAAGACACCCTAATATCATTTTGCTTGATATAAAGTAAAAGGAAGTGAAATTTCCCAAAAGGGTTATTAAAATATAATTATTTATTTTATGTGTAGAAAGAAAATATAATAAAATACAGGCAAAAAACGATCTTGAATAAAATTTCAATTCAAACTCTTCGAGGCGAAACATAAATTGATATTTTTTTTTTATATATTTTGGATTAATAATATACAAATGTGGAAAAGGGAAAATTTTCAGTTCAGTTTTTGCTTAATAAAATTATCATTAAAAATTTTATAAATTTCAATTTTTTCCATGTCGACATAAATAAATCTACGATTGTTTTCTAAATTTTCGTGGGATAAATTAATAATTTTGATTATTGTGATATTTTATTTATTTATTTTATTTCTTGATATACTATAGCACTTAAATAAATTTTTTATTATTATTAAGTCAAGGATAAATTTAATCAATTTAAAAAAAAAAAAAATTGGATATAAATTATTTTATTCCAAAAAAAGGGCACTATCGTATCTAATATTCATGAAGGACAACGAGTTATATCGAATCTAAAAACCAAAAAAAAAAAAACAAAATGGGTATCCAATTTATTAAATTAAAATATCTATTTTAGATTTCAAATTAAAGAGAATGTTTTGCTAAAAAAAAAAATATATTACGGAAGTAATTAACAACTGAGTGGGTCGCGTATTCAAACAACCAAAACGAAGACCTTCGAAATAATATTAAATTTTTTATGTACAACCGGACAGCGTGCACACTCCATAACGTAATGCTGGTATATATATTTATGTAAAAACCTACAAGTTAAAGTTAGCTTTTAAACATTTTAATGAATTGAATGGAAAAGTCACAAATCTTTATTATATATATTTACAAGATTTATTTGTGAATCTCTTCAATCTTTAAATGAACTCAACAAAATATTTGAATATAAAAAATTAAACAAAGAAAAAAATATGTAATTTTCTGAAGAAAAAGAAGAAAATAAATAAAAAAACTTTGGAAAAATATTAAAACCATAAATAATATTAATGAGTTACAAACAAGAAAAACTTTCATTTTACATTGTCCCCCCCCCATCTAAAACACGTACACTTTTATTAGGCACAAGAATACAAAACAAAAACCTTTTTTTTTATTCTGCACAACAGAAAAAAGTGAAGAAAATATCAACACGAAAAACTCAAACGCATTTATCATCTTTTTTTACTTGGAAATTTTCAAAGTCAACAATAACCCAAAATATAAAACGATGTGAAAATACATATTATTTTTATGATTGGTTGTTACTCGAAAAGTGATTTTTCAACATTCTCAAACTATAATTCTTTCGAATGACTTTGTTTAATATGCTTTTATAAATAGATTTGTAAACACTAAAAATAAAAATGTTTTTATTATATTTATTTTGTCAGATAGTTAATTCCGAATGTCTTAGGGTTAATTCGAACAGCAAATTTGCGACAGGACAGCAAATTTGCGACAGTAGATAGAGTTACTATTATAAAAATTTTACTCTGCATAGACAAGGGGTGTTATGAACTATCTTCCAATTGGAAGGCCCGGATTGGAAACCAGTAAGGAGTCATAACAAAAAAAATGTTACTCTGGTTTTTTAAATTCGGTGTGGCTATCATTCGTCATTTGGCTCAAAATAATGAATAAGTAGGTTAAACAAAATAGTTTTCATAAAAACGGATTTAAGTTTGATTTAAGTCAATATTTCTAATGGAACACAAAATGTGGTAACATTTTGTGTTCCATTCGTCATTGGGCTCAAAGTAATTAATAATTAAATCTGTAACTAAAATTCGTTGAATAATAAAATGTTGGTATTAAAATAAAATCAATTTTTGACTGCCCTGTGTAATGTCCAGTTGTTTAAAAAATATTCCGAATTTGTAAAATGTTCAATTAACCCTTTCTGACCAATTGGTTTCGCAGTGAAACCACCGATCCAAAAACAATTTCCAACAATCTCAGTGATTTTGCTACCAAAAAAACTAAATATACCAAAATTCATTTTTTTTTTATATTTGCGACGGAAAGGTTTAAAATATCCAAACTGAAATAATTGCATTAAAATTTTAATATTTTCATCTTTTTTCTGTGAGAAAATAAACAAAATTAAATTAAATCCTTTTTTTTTTGTGAAAATTTCATTATGTAGTTTTAATGAAATATGGTCAAAATGAAGTGGTCATAAAGTTGTTTATAATTTCAAATCAATAATTCAAATATATTATTTATATAACCAAATGCATAAAAAAAATCTTTATTTTTTTTGTAATTTGATACTTCGAAATATAGTTTACCATTAAATCTAGAAAATTGTTTTAAATAATTATTCATTGGGTTTTTGAAAATTTTATTTCATTTAAACTAAAAGTAAAATTTTATTACTGACCATTCATTAGTTTTATTCACGCATAAGTGACACTAATGAGAGCATGTGATTCGAATATTTCAATAGTATTAACATTTTTAATTGGTAAGTAAAATAATTTGGTAAGTAAAAGCATTTCGTAAGTAAAATAATATTTTTGAAATGAAATATTTTATCGATAATAATGAAGAAATCCGTTTTTAAATTTAATATTAATGTTAAAATCATTTTACCGAATATCAAATTAAATTTTATTAGTTGAACTTTTCAACATAATTTCATTAACTTTCCTTTTTAAAAATCCCTTTTTAACAGATTGAAGATCAATTTATTCTGTCAATAAATATTATTGAAGATTTTTGGGTGTTTAAAAATTAAATCACTTTAGTAATTAATTTGAATAGCTTAATTTGTAATGCAGCTGTCAAACTTTATCAGTATAAAGCATGAAATACAAGATATCATTCTTTAATAATACTGATAAATTATCTAAAATTGTATATAAAAAATTTGAAAAATTCATTTAATTAAAATAATTTCTATAAAAATGAGATAATTTTTATAAAAAGAATTATGAAATTTTTCATGATATGATTTTGCAAAGAAAATTTAAATTACTATGCTGTCAGAAACAAGATCATCTATTTCCATATAAAAAGGATTATTTTACTTAAGTAATTAATTTATTTTAGTTATTTTGTAGCAAGCGAAATTTATCTTAGACATTTTTAAATGTTGTGTTGTAATCATATATATTCTCCTAATAAAATTTAAATTTTAACTAAATTAATTTGAAATAAAAAAACTGGAAAATTAAAAAAAAAAAAATCATAAAAATGTGGAAAATTTCAATGAAAAATTAAGGGTTAAATCTTTAATTGTTGAGTAATCGACTGATTTCGTAGAACGCATTGATAGACATCAGTAGTTTAAATTTTCAATCAGTTGATTAATTGCTATTTCTATTTTGAAATCTAATAAATTTTGTAATATTTTAAATAGAAGCATCACCAATGGCTATTTTCTGATTCTAAAAATCATGATGATTAATTATGTTTTCTAATAGATATTAAAACTGATGATTTTTGAAAAAAATAGTTGCATTCATAATTAATGAGCAAAATTAATTTGTGAATTGAGAAGAAAAAAATCAATACAAAAACATATTGTTAACCTTCCAATGACAAATATAGTAGGATCCAAGGTGAATCTTGGTCTCCCATTAAAGGGTGTCATAATATTCTATTGCAATTTGGACCGACTAATTTTATGTGGATTCCGAAACATAAATTTCTTTAAAGTGAAGAAACTTTAACTGGGACAAGCTAATGGTTTAAGTAGTGAGACATGTATTGTTTGCAAATGGTCTCCGACTGCTAGCATTTTTTCCCCAATCTTAAATTACTTTTTCTTTTAATTTTATTACTGGTACTGATTTAGAACTGAGTCAATTTAGATCCACATCTATGTCTCGGACGAGAGTTGAACCCAGTACCTACTGCACCACAGCTATTAAAATTAAATTTTATCCCGTAATTTTATTCTCTTGTATTCGAATACAAAATTTATTCTAATAAAGTGATCGCAATCTAGTGGAGTTACACAAGTCTAAATTTTCGTTCAGAGTACAAAAAAGCGTCTCGTCCATAAAGCTTAGATTTATAAACGGTTAATACTCGGCTCGATGCTAAAGTGTTAAAAAAATATTATACAAAATTTCAATTTAATGCTAAATTAAAAATTTAATTCAATCTTTTTAATATTCTATTATTATAAATTATTGAAGTCACATTCTATACTTAGACATAGTATGTAATATCTCATAAATATTAATGGTTCTTTTAATACAGTGAAAAAAAAATAAACATGATAATTTTATTCTTTATCATTTTTAACCTCTTCTTTCTTTTTTGACTAACAAATTCCCAAAATCCCAAAACAATTTTCAATTTTCTTATTATTATATGATTTTTTTTTTCATTTCAATTTATCCTACTTTTTTATTTGTTTGAATTATTTAAATTTTTATATTTCAGATTTAATTTATATAAAAATAAATATTTTTAACATTATTTTTAAGGGAAACATTGACAATTTTTTATAAATGGGAAAATTTTTAATCGAAAAACGGAAATGACCAAAATCATGAGTTTTTTAACTACAAAAAAAATTCCAAAATAAGAAAGAAATTTTTTGGTAAAATTATTTCTGATAGAACGATTATTTTAATAATAATAAAAATAAATACAAGGAAAACAATATTATCAACGGGTTCGTCTATTTTACAGTTATCTGAGAAATAAAATTACTGTAATTTGAGTAAATTTCGCTACACCCATAACAAAAATAATTGATGAAAATTACTATAAAAAAAAAATTAAAATAAATAAGAGAATGAAAATTAAAATTAATTATACAATTAACTAGTTTCTGTAAATATAATTGAAGAGCTTAGTGGATAAAGGTGTTAAGTAACATTTTAATTTTTTGTAAATCATACTTAAATTTCTGACTTTGCTATGAGAACTAAATATATTTGCAAAATGTTTTGAAGACCAGTATTTAAAAATATATCGTAAAGCAGTAAACACTGTAACCAAAAATGTACAGATTTCATTTAAAACTTGCATGTTTGCAATAATATAAATTTAAAATGTTGTTAGAGGATTTAGGTGTTAATTTTTCACTTAACACCTTATCCTCTAACCACTTCAATCATTAAAAATGATAGCCTAAAAATTTGATGAAATTAATATAAAAAAAAATTTCAGTTTGATTAAAATTACAATTATATAACTAATTCGACATTTATTTTGAAAGTGGGACAAGTCCAATTTCGAACATATTAAAGATAGTTGTCGCTAAAAATTTAAAGTATTTTTTGTCGAACTAATCTTAAGAAACTTTATCGCAGAAATAAAATTTTAGAAGAACTTTTGATGTCTGTGCCAGCAATTGAAATATCGCAAATTGCAAAACTGGCT
This sequence comes from Empis livida, assembly GCA_963932195.1. Taxonomy (NCBI): domain Eukaryota; kingdom Metazoa; phylum Arthropoda; class Insecta; order Diptera; family Empididae; genus Empis; species Empis livida. The sequence continues at coordinate 34,103,945 of OZ010646.1, read as the reverse complement.
AGTACAAATAAGTCCATAAAATTTAACTAATAATTCATTAATTTACTAACTGACTCTAGGCTGTAAGCAAATTACAATGAATAATCGTATTTTCTTTAAAGTCGAGGAAAATTAAACTAAAAATACTGATAACATTATTTTGAGAGTTTCATCAGACTTTAAAATTTATGCTTGAATAAAACTTTAATCTAAATGTTCAACAGTACGTATATATTGGTTTTTATTATGGCCTATAAAACAAATTACATAAATCTTCAGTAATCCTAATTGTTAATTTCAGTAAGGTTGTTGATACAAACACCTGTAGTAATCCTAATTGTTAATTTCAGTAAGGTGTTATTAAAGTAGCCGCTTCCTAACGCATTAATTTCTAAATTTAGGAGAGCCAAAGAATTGCTGTTCAAACCTGTTCATTAATTCAGTTACTACAGGTGTTTGTATCAACAAAAAATTATTAGTTATTAAAATTTTTCAAAAAAAAAAACAACTAAAAGCAAATTATAAAATGAATTAGTGGACTAATTAATCAAATTTCTATTAAATTTAATTTAAGAAATCGTGAAATCTTTTATTCCAAATAGAAATTAATAAAAAATATATAAATTTTTCTAATTTAAAATTTTTTTTTTAACAGTGTACACAAAATTTATAAAACAAACAAAATATGACAAATTTTTCCTTTATTACATAATCGAAAAACACCAGCTCTCTTTAAAAAAAAAACTGCATTTTAAAGTTGGTTGTTTTTTTAAAAAAATGTTTTTATCAATAAACATCATGTTGCAACAGTATAAAAAAAAGGCATCACGTGCTCATTTTACATACATTTATGTGAATGCATAACTATACATAAAAAATATTAAGAATTAAATGTATAGGGATAACAGAATTACAACTACAATTATAATTTTTTTATATGAAAAATCAACTACGTCGCATTAAAAAATATGAGGAAAAAAAAATGCATAAAAGCATAACGCAACAGAAGATACGCAGCAAAACGGTTGGATGACGACAACGTACCAGCAGGCAGCATAGGTCAAAGACCTCAACATTAAATTACACGTGCATGAATTATATTAATATTTTTTTTTTCTCTTAATTTCTTTTGTGAACAAAAAAAAACAACAAACACAACACTGTTTTTGACGTATGAAGAAAAATTATGATTAACTTTGGTGGATCAATCTTAAAAAAATGCGTGTTATTTTTACCTGAAATTTAAAGTTAATTCGAGTTTTCTTCAACCATATATTAAATCGTCTTTTACAGAAATAGGAAATTTGAAAAACACAATTTCTCATAGTGTTTTGCTTATAAACAACAATTGTGTCCAAATTAATTGACAGTGTCCAAATTAATTCCTACCAATTAAAATTTCTCCATGGTACTATGTCTAAATAGCAATAAAGAATACTTCAAAAAATTCAGAATCATGAGGAAAAAGAGCTCAGTACTTTTAAGCTATTTGAAATCTTGTATAGTTTGAATAAGAAATTTCATGACTTCTTCAAAATCAAGATAACTTCTCACGTCATGTGTAAACCAGCAAAAAATTTCAAAAACCATCTTTTATAATAAACTAATAGTTTTCAATGAAATGTCATGCGTTCGTGCAGTGTTCATGCATTTATCAGAACTATAGAAAAAGTAAGAGGACATTATTCACTGTGTTTTCACCAGAGATTTTGTAACAAGTGCTAGGTATTTAGAATTAAGCGGAAATTTATGTAGATCAATTTATTTCTATGAGATGAAATTGATTTGGAAGTTTATTGCGTTTCCTGAAAAATTTAGGGAATTCAATATTAAATACATTAGGCAATTAAATATTAAACCTCGATAGTGCGTCAAAGAGGTCTTGAGCATAAATAATTTTTAAGCTTTATAATTTCTGCAGAACACAGTTCACTTTTTAAAAAAACCTGAAATTCCTTATAAAATCATCTAAATTTCTACAGTCAATTGAAAAATGTCAGTGGTATAACAAGGCACTCTATTAAAACAAATTTAAATATCACAGTACAGATATGTATGTACTTATTCTCTGATCCCTTCTTCATGTTATTGCACTGACTTCAACTTCAAACAAAAGGTCTTTGTACGTTTTAATTTTAAATGGAAAACGTTTGAACACGTTGAAATTAAAAAAAAAACGAATTATAAAATAAACAAGGGGAAAACAATTTCAAAAAATCTAAACACTAATAAAAAAAAACATTACGAAACCAAAATTATTGTAAAGGAATTTTTCTTTACACAAATTTTTGGGGCAAAATAGAAATCTACGCACTTGAATATTTTTCAATATATCTGTACATACAACAATTAAAATCAGTGTCCGCGTAGATCTTATGAAACCCTTCGATGTCGCAATAAATTTTATATTTTCCACCTCTTTTTCTTTTTCTTTCATTGAATAAATTACAAATTTTCACATTTAAAACACTGCAGAAATTGTGCTTCACAATAAAATTTTTATTCAATTATCATTTTTTATTTTTATTGTATTAGTATTTTTTTATTTTTTTTTTGTGATTGTAGTGAAAATATTTTAAGGGAAATCCATAAAATGAAAAATTACGTCATTTATTCGATTTTGTTTTTGTTTATTTGTAAGAAGAAGAATATTGAATTTATTTGTTTGGCAAATTGCGACATAAAATATTTTTGTTTTATGTACACAAAAATTAAAAAAAAAAATTAACGTACATAAAAATATCAAATTACTTTGTCAAGAAAAATAAATAAAATATCAAGGATATTTATTTTCTTTTTTTTTTTTTTTGGTTATTTAAAAGGAAAATTCAAGTTTTTTTCATAGGATTTTCCTAAATTTCAATTGTTGTGCATTGCATATGCTGCGTCATAATGAAAATGTACGCATGTACAATAAAATAAAGGACATAAAAGACAAAGAAATAATATATTGAAAATAGAATATCCTTTAATATAATACTTACTCTTAGCTACATATACACTAGAGATACAAAATGATGATTTCGTATTTTCTCCGGAAATTTCGAAAAATTCAAATTATCTTTGCTAAGTAAATTTTCAATTTTAATATAAAATTATTTTTCAAAAAAAAAATTAACCAAACAATTTTCCACAATATTGAAAAATTAATTTAATTAGACAAAAAATAGTAATTAGAAATTTAATATTTTTGGTATGTTTTAGACCAACCACAGTTTACAAATTTTTCTTGTAAAATTCTGAAAAGCAATTTTATGTATATGGTACATATACATAAGTTTTTGTATAATTGGTAAAACGTAATTAATTTTTAAATTAATTGTTTTTCAAAACAAATTCTTAAACTAATATATACTAAGTAATTCATTTTATTAGTTCATGGAAAATTTAAATTTTTCTGCAGAAATTCAAGTAATATGCGATGATGTCGCATTACTAAATCCAATGAATCACTATTTGATAAATAAAAAATGTGATATCAATTTAATCATAACAAATATATTTACGTCTTTTATGCTTATTTATTTCTAAATTTATGAAAATTTTCAATTAAAAATAAATATTTTTGATAAGTTGCTTTATTTATTAAATGAAGAATTTAGTGGATGAAGATGTTAAGTTATATTTTTGTAAAATTAGATATTCGGTCGATAACATAAAGTTAGAGTTTGATGTCATTCCTCAATTGTTTTTTGGATTATTCCCAAATTTAATCTATCAAAATTCTTTAATAGATTAAACTGAATTTTCTTTTACACTTACTTCAGCCCAACTGTAATTTTAATTTGAAATTAAGGGTTTAATTAGTTTTGAGTTGTATAGAGTGAGAGCCTCGGAATTTCCAAAAATAATTACAGATAGGCTAAAGAAAATGTATAACGAAACAGAACGAACCTAATTTTTTTACAATACAAGTTAAAGTAACATTCCAAAATTTGATGGATTAGTTCAAACACTAACCACCCAATAACGAAAAAAAAGTAAATAGGAAATTTTTTCCGTGTCCTGGAAAGTTTTGAAAATTTTGAAAATAACTGAGAACTTTAATCGCTATTTAATTAAAATGAAAATCTCATAACACCTTCATCCTCTGAGCTTTTCAAATATATTTGATCTGCTTTGTATCAAATCAATTCTTTTAACAGTAGATGTGAAATTTGAAATAGAGCATTTTTTCTATATATCATTGACGTGAAATTGAGTTGAGAGTATACAGTACTAGTAATTTCTGCAATTTTCTATCTACTTATTTTGGTATAAAAATTCAAATTTTTTTTAAAATATTGAAAAAATTTAAATTTGAAATAACCATAAATGACAGTTGTTGACAGCATTTCTTAGTATATTTTTTAGTAAATTTTATAAATCTGAATAAAATTATTGTTGTATTACATAGATTTAAATATTTTATAGTTTTTATTCGATTACAAAATTCTTAAATATAGATTAAATTGAATTTTATAGATGCAAGTTTTATTTCTACCATAATATCATTAACTTTAATTGATCAATGTTGTATAAATAGCCAGTGGAAAATTTTAAATTCCAATTATGCATATTAAAAACTACTACAAATTATTAAATTATTGTTATACATACAAAAATTTTACATCAGAGGCAAAACAATAATTTTATTATACTTCATGTTTTTTTTCATTTCAACTCATACTGAGCTATAAAAAAATTATGTATATATGTATCTTTCAAGTAATATCATCATCATCCTTTCATTACAATTCTTGTGGTTAACTTCAAAATAGCTTTTTTTTTTCCATATTATATGATTTTTGTAATAAAGTTTTATGTAGCTTTTAACCCCATTTGTATAGAAGCACACGAATAAAAAAAAAACACACCCTTCCTTAACAAACATTCCAGATTTATCGAAAAACCGAAAAAAAAAACGAATAAGATAAATGAAAATTATATAGTAAATATTTGGATAGGTGCCTTATATATCCTTTGACCTATTTAACTTGTAAAAGCTTTTTCCATTATTTTAATGTATTTACAAAATTTACATTTATATTTTTTTTTTGTTATTAATATACATAATGTTAAAATATTATGGAAAATAGAAAAATAAATAAATTGACATTAAATTTAAATTTTTGCATAAAATATGTTTTGAAAAATATTATTTAAAACATAAATTATTTAATAAATTGCATGTTAAAAGAAATTTTTGAAAATTAAAAATGAATTATGAATAATTTTTGTATCTTCAAACATTTAATTTAGTTTTGAAATTTTTGTTGATTTTTATTTCGAAACAAAGAAATTCTAATGTTTTTTTTTTGTTGTTTTTTCATTGGTATTACATTAATAATTTTTGAATTTAAAAGAATTTATATTATTTTTTTTTTTAATTCCATGACATGCAATATCAACCAACAACATAAAAAAACTTGGGGGTACAAAAAATATACAGATAAAGTTTTTTTGTAGAAAAAATTTGAACATTTCATATTCTGATGTACTGTCCAATTAAATTTGGACGAAAATTTATCAATTAAGATATTATTTATATAACAATTAATTAATTTATTATTTTATTAATTTTATTATTTTATGGACTCAATTAGATAGTTTAAAAGTATATAAATCTAAGCATTGAAACAATCAAATATTTTTAATAGCATTCATAATTAGTGGAGTTTTCAAAGTGACTATACCGTTGCTAATTATTTAAGCCTAGTATGCTATCCATCGTGAAATGAAATGGTCATACAAATTCGTGAAATATTACGCTGACGATTTCATTTTGTGGTACGCAGTTCCATCGTGAAATAATTTACTTTGCAAAGATAAAAGTTAAGAAAAATTTTCAGAATAAAGATTTTTTGCTAGTGAAATAATGTTTAAAACTTTATTTCACGTCAGAATTTTGACATTTGATCATTTTGTTTGGTTGTTCTAAAAAATTCGTTAATTTGCTTTTTCAATACTACTTAATGTTTTCTTCTCCTTAAAACTTTTCACAACATTTTCCCAACTTTTTCAAGAGCGTGAAAAATTTTATTTCACGGCGGTACTATACTAAGCTTTAAACTTCATCTAGAAATGGAATCTCTAAGACGATCCAGGTATATTTCTATCTGATAAGATTATTATAACAATCATTTTCTATTTATTCAGAATTAAGAATACTGAGCAGTACAATTTTTTTCGTTAGTTAATTGTTCAACATTACTAAGGCTTTCTCTTGGTTTTCTACGTTCAACTTCAACATAAATATACTACATTTCTTTTCTTCAGAATTCTTCATTATTCCTCATTGTAACTCAAGATTTATCACCAAAACACCGAAGAGTTGATATATAAATTCCTGTTCTTCTTCACTGTTTACAAACTTTGTTAAAAATAAAATAGAACTATCCTTATTTAATAGCAAAGTACTGTATCTAGTATCTGTATATAAAAATAATTTAGTTTTATTATTTCTTTAAAAAAAAAACAATTTTTTTAGGTTTGTAGGAAAAAAGCTTTTTGGGTATATTCAACATTAGAATTAAATACAATTAAAAAAAATAAGAAAATACTAACAGAAATAGTATATAAATTTATATAAGACCAAAAACAAATATGTATGCACATATAATTTATAAATCATGCGCATTAAAATAATCATTTTTTTTTAAACATGCCAGTAAATAACGCGAGAAAGAAATATATGTACTGGTATATTTTTATTTTGTATATAACACACAGGGTGATTTTGTACAAATTAATTGGACTAAAGTCAAATTTAAAAAACCAAATTTCTTATTGAACGAACCAAAATTACTCTGCATATGTCCAAATCGTGAGAGGAGCAAAAAAGAAGAATTCTGAGAAAAACTGGAAAAAGTAGTGATGGTAGCAAAAATATCATAAATAGTGAAAAAATGTCCAAGTAGATTAACTGTTCGCCTAAGTTTTTGGTGTAATTGTTATGCAATTCATCGAAGAAAATGGGAAATGAGATGAACTCGTTACATAAAACCACAGATAACTATCTATCCGGTAAAATATCCTCTAACACACATAAAAATCTTACGAAATAAATGGGCAAAAGCTGTCTAACAATATATCCCAATAATCAGAAAACTGTGGTATTGCGACAGCGCACAGTGGAGATATTGTTTGTCCAACACGGATGGCAAGCTACTAATCCAACATGTATACGCTGTGGCGAAGAGAGGAAACTGTAGAACACCTCTAACTGTAGAACACCTCTAACTCTGTTCCTCCATTCAGCAGAGAAAATTACTCAATAGTATGAGTAAACGGTAGTTTAAGTGCTAGTGTCCTAAGCTTTGTTGCATTAGGTATTGGCGTCAACTCCCATCCGAGACATCGAAGTAGGTCTAAGTTTTCTTAGATTTAAATGAGTACCAGTAATAAAATTACAGCAAAACCTAATTTAAAACTGGAAAAAATGCTAACTGTCGAGGCTATTTGCTAACAACTAATGTCTCACTAATAAAGCCATTACCTTGCAATTGAAAGTTTCTTTACTATAAAGAAAATTATCGTTCGGAAACCATATATAAATAGTTCATCCAATTTGCAATAGAATGTTTAGAAACCCTTACTGAGAGGCTTTGTCCAGATTTTGGCTGTTGTGCCACTAAAGAAGATGAGTGAGACAGGTTACATAATGCCGTCAGAACTCATATCATTCACTAGAAGATAGGATATTTGAAATGTGCTATGAACGTTATCGTAAACCAAATCTCTTCTAAACAACTAACCAATAATAGCTCAGTTCCTATAGAATGATTGCTGACTCTTAAATCTTGAATAGATGAAATTTATTGTAAATGCTCATATTATTTTAGATAATTGTTTAAAATCAATAGACACGTTACTGTCAGTACATAGTTTGCTGACATCAGTAGATAGTTCAAAAATATTCCTAAATTTTAATTGGGTTTACAATTAAATTAAATTTTTTACTGAAAATCTATAAAATTACTGAATAAACTAATTACAATTCTAAAACTGTAAATTTCATTTATTTTTTTGTACTAAAACACCCGGTATCACAGCAGAACTTGTTATTCATATGACCCTCTTTAGGTTTCTAGTTTAATATTTTTGTGGGCTAATAAAAGGGGGCTAACAAATACTAACATAAATTCAAATAACACACAATATATACACATTTCTATCATTAAATAATAATATTTCTAAATAAAACTCTATAATATATACCAAACAAAAAAAAAAAAAAACATTTTTTTTACCCATAAAAAGTACATAAAGATACTTAGATATATTTATGTATCTTTATGTATATACGCAACACATATATAGAATAAATTAAATTTTTTTTTTTTTTGTACCATGTTAGCTTGTTCCCGCAGTTTTTGAAAAATATATATATAATATGTTATTTGTACAGTGGAGTTTGTTCCGAAGGCATCACACGACAAAAATACCGGCACAAAGTAGGTTTTCAATATAAGATACATTTATGTATATTGTATAAGAATACTATGTGGTATATATACATAAAAAAAAACTATATATTTTTTTCTCTTGTAATTGGTTAAAATAAAATCATGACCAAAAGCTTAATTTTCCGCAGTATCTGTTAGATAGTTCACGGCGATACAAGCAAACTTGCTTACAAAAAAAATAAATATAAATTTAAAATAAATAAAAACATATTCAATAAAATATTTTATCTAATTAAAAAAAAATATATATGTACATATAAATAATTTTATGATTTTAAAAATGAATTTTACGAACTATAAAAATATTCGGGTTTCTTAATATTGGAAAAATTTCAAATTTATGTTGGTAAAAATATTTGTGTTAAAATGAAAAACATATATTTTAAATTTAAAAATTTTAGTGCAAAATTGAGAATTTTTCAAAATCCTAATTTTTTGTTTTTTACATAATTTTACCAAAAAAAAAAAAATAAAAAATAAAAATGTAAAAATAATGAAAAATTAAAAATGTGTTCTTGTGTATAAAACAATTAAAATTTCATAAATAAAAGTAAAATAAAAAAAGGAAAAATGAAAAAAAAAAATGTTGTTACATAAATTGATGACCTAATTTGTACGCAGCTGTAAAAGACAAAGAAAATTATATAAAGTGAAAAAAAATAACAATTAATTGAAAATCTAAAATTAAAATCAATATTGAAGAGAAAAACGCTCATCAGGATTTCAAAAAAATTTGGATTTAATATGATAATTTTTATTCCATTTTCTTAAAATTAATAAAAAAAAAAAAAAAAAAAAATTAATTTAATTACAAAAAGGAAAACAGTTTTATTTTTGGGAAAATTTACATATGAAAAATTTTCACCATGGATTTAAGAAAATTACAAAAAAAAAAAAAATTGAGCTGGTTTTTTTTTCAATCAACTAAAACACCATTTTTTTTTTTGGTAAAATATAAAATTGCAAAAATACTAAATTTATAATTAAAGAAAAAAAAAATTTAATTTTTCGATATTTTTATCGAGAATATTCTGTGTAATAATTACGATATTTATTTATTTTTAGCTGACGAATCAGTCTATAATTAAATTTCAAGGTTTTTTTTTTTTGTTTTTCTAATATAATTTCAATTGCAAAAAAAAAATTTTTTAAAAGCTTTTAGTGTTTTTAGTTGTTTTTTTATTATGTAAATTTAAAATATCTCAGGTGATATTTTTTATTTACAACAATTTTATAAATTTGCTTTGTACATAATGTAAAATTTAATGTAATAATTAATTATGTTAATGATTTTTAAAACTAGTATTACAAAATCTAGGAAAAATAACTTTAACAGATTTTCTTTATTGGTATTAAAATAACTATTGACATAATAATCTTAAATATGGTTTGGACATTGGACTGATCATTTCAACTTAATTGTGATAAATACAGCTATTATGTTAATTTATTAACAATGGATTTTTAAATTTTAATTCACAATTGTAATTGAAATAGTTTCGTTTAGACTTTACTTTTGTAATTATAACCCAACAATTCATTAACGCGTTCGATACGGCTAAGAGTGTAGTATTAACAAATACAATTCGAATTTTGGCTTTATTGTGTAGCTGAAGTTTTAAAACTTTATTTTATTAAGTTGCTTTTTTTCTGGAAAAAATCATTCTAAGTCTGAGTTTCAGAGCCGGATAATTAAAATTAAATAAAAAAATAGAAAATAGTTTAATATTATCAATCCAGATCCTAAAATGAATGGCTAGCATTCATTTTAGGATGGATTGATAATAGGATTTTAAATATTCTTCAGAAACAGAGAAAAGTGTAATACCAATATTTATTTTTTGCCGAGAAACCCAATTAACTGCTTTCTAACGATTGCAGAAAGCCTTACTATTTTATTATAAAAACTATGAAACTTTTTGTAGTGAGATTAAAGCTCTCGACAAAATTTAATTTATTATTTAACTAATTATTTAATTTGTTCAAAACTCTTATTAGGAAATTTATGTAATTTTCTTAATTCTGATTAAAATTTGACTTCCATATAGAAATGGAACTGTTAATCGATAAATATTGATATTTCCTAATTAATCAAGCTTATAATTTTAAGCATCTTTTAATTTCAAAATTCTGACAAATTTCCTAAAAACAATTTTAAAAGTTAATTATTTTTTTCTGCAGCTCTAACACTACAAATTCACCCCCTACTTCTTTCTCAACCATAGTCAGGCAAATAAATCTAATTACACGAAAAAAAAAAATTATTAAATATTTTATATCAACTGTACAAACTTGTAATTCTACACAGTGTACAGCACACAGTTACAAAACGTTGACACACATTTCATTTTCATTTTGCGTTAGTTTTTCTTTCTTCAAAATTCTTCAAAAAAAATAATTTCAATATAAAAAAAAATGAAAAATTTAGTTGAAAATTTATTCGAAAAAAACTAGAGAAAAAAATCTGAATTTTAAGTTTTTTTTTGCTTATCTCATCATAGTTTTTTCAATTTTTGTGTACACAACAGAAAAGTTAGTCATAGAAAATGTAGCACAAAAAAAAAAAGTATCACTTAAGTAATTCTATTTAATTATGAAAAGAGCGCGCTTTATTAATTTGTATATACACATATTTACCACCAACATATACATATATAAATTAATACATGATTGTGTATACACATATATAAATGTATATATAAGAAATATTGCGCAACAAATGTCAAGAATCATGATGATGTCATCTAATCAAAGTTTTTTTTAGATATATACTTTTCAATTTTTCAAAAATTTTATTAGTTTTCTTCATTTTTAATTAATTTTTTTTATTATTTATGGTCACAAATATGTTTAACAATTTCATATTTAACAATTTTATTTATGACTCATTGTATCTACATCTACTATGGTTTTTAAGCAATGTTCGAATTATGTTTGCGATAAAAATTAGTTTCAGAAATTTCGAAACTTTGCGTCCAGTTGGTTGACACAGTACAAAAAACCGTGCGCGCCATCTATGTTTTATTACAACTATGTTGTAAATTATTAAAAACCCTATCTAAAGAGTATTTCGCAATTTATGTACTGTTTTACATAAAAATTAAGCTGTCAAACTTATATTTGAACACAAATTTTTCTAGTAAAACTGTAGGTAGGCTAGCTGGAGAAAATTCATTTTAAAATATAAAAATTTTTATCACTAATTTATTGAATAAAACACTAATTTTTTTTTTTTTTTGTACAGTGTACAACTTTTAGGTTGTTCTTCTAGGCTAGAATAAAGCTTTTAGTTTATATTAAAACAAGAAATTTTTCGCTTCTTAAAAAGGGGTAATTTTTATGTACGCGTTGATTTAATACTAAAAAGAAAAATCTACTATCTCTTCTCTTTAAATTTCTACTAATTTGTAACTAAATTTTTGAACATTGGAGCAAGAGTAGGACAATTTATATAAATAAAGTCGAATAGAATTAAAAAGCTTTTTTTTCCCCTTTTTCCAAAAAAAAAAAAAAATTTACAATAGGTCGGTCGGTTTTTATTAGAGTCAGCTATGTGTTTGTGTTACGTGTAGAATAAAATTGCGCAGCATAATAAAATCCCCTCTTTTTTTTTTTTTAAAAAAAAATTTTCGGTACAAGTTTCAATTCAAATAAACTTTTTTCTTTTTCGTTTTTGCTCGGCACGCCATTTAAAATCCATTTTTATTTCATCTGTTTAAGTTTTCATTTTATTCCATTTGTGTTATTAGTACAGTTCGGACGGAATTCTAATTTGGTGTAGTTCAACGGAAAAAAAAAGCTGAGCGTAATCAAAATGGAAGAAAATTAGACAAAGTTTTTTATAGAAATTATAAACAAAAAAAAAACAGTTAATTTTAAGGGAACTATAAGGAAATTTATTTTTGAATTTTCGAAATTCAGAATTCCATGTTTTTTTTTTTTTTTTTTTTTTGACAAAAAGTGAAGTAATTGTGACAAATTTTGAAGTAATTGTGACAAACTTAACCACACAAAAATAAAATTATTTTATGAACAAAAATTAAAATTAATTAAAAAAATTTTTTTTTCCGTCCGATTACGCAATCATTTTTATAAATTTTCCATTATGAAATTCGGAATAATTTTCGAACGAAACTAGTTTTTTTTTATCTTCATTGCTGTTCGCATTTTATTCGACCTAATTTCTTACTTCCGCATGGTATAAAAAAAAAATATAAAACGGAGAGAGTTTCAAATAATTTTTTTTTTTCAAATATATTACAAATTTTTTTTGCATATGTGTTTAATTTTGTTGAGTGTGTGTGTTGTGTGAATATAAAGAAAAAATGTGTGTTAAAAATATAAGCAAGCCGCCATCTTAAACCGAAAAATTCTTTATAAATTAATTTTTTTTTTTTCGTAAATAATTAAAAATTAAAATTTTCTTACGGACGACAAATTTAATGAAAATTTGGAAAAAAAAAAGTGTAAATTTCGAATAAAGAAAATTTAATTTTAATTAAATATACAAAAAAAATTTATTAAACTTACCGAAATCTAAATGTAATTAGATGACATCATTTTTTCTGATCCCCGGACAACACGTCAAAAAAAAATTTCAAGTTACGCCTTTTTCTCAACAAACATTTTTTTTTTTTTTTAATTAATCAAAAAGTGGGCAAAAAAAAATGCGTGTCTAATTTTTTTTAGTGTTAAAAAAAAAAGTGATAATCTACATTAAGAAAACGTTCTGTAAAATATGTGGGAGCGAGATTTGGACTCACTGTATTTTATTAAATAAATGAAACAAGTCAGTCTTTTTCTCTCTCCTATACAAATTGCAGGCGTTCAACATTTAAAACTAATAAAAGTTATTTTTTTTATGGGCAAAATTTTAATGATGAAATAATTTGAAAAATGTTAAATATTTGAATTTATAATTAAATCTAAATTTTCCCAGCTAACAAGAAATGAAAAATTAACGCATGCGAAAAAAATGCTTTACAAGGAAGATGAAACAATTTTCTTAAAAAAGAGAAAATTTCTCTGGATCACTAAAAGTAGAAAATTTCTCTGGATCACTAAAAAAAAAAAAACTGATGTTGCTATGGAAAACTAGGACAAAAAAGGGAAAGTTGTGAATACACAAAATAAAATAATTTATAAAGAATGAAATAATTTCTGGAAAATTTGAAAAATACTGATGTTAAGCGAATTTAGTTGGAATTGCTTAAAAGAGGAAATTCAGAAGTTTAAATTCTGTTATAATTCAAAGGAAAATACGAAATGTTATCAGTGGAAATTTAAAAATAATGAAATTTAACACAATTTTTTACAGCATAGACGTGTGGTCCAGTAAGAAACTTTAATTTCCAATCATGATTGCTTTTAAATCCGAAAACTATTATGATGGAATAGTGTGATCTTAACTATAGTAGCATTATTTGATCAAAATAGCCAAATTTCTATTCAAAAAACTGCGAAATTTCTAAATAATTCTTATGTTTGTAGTCAAAATTTGTAAGTTGCTTTCTTAGTTAACCAATATTTGGTATTTGATTAACTAAAAGTAATGCTGCAAATATAAGGCAATAAGCTAAAATATAGAAGCTTTTAAATTATATCATGAAATTGCTATAAAAACGAAGCTATTGAGCCTTGTCCATTAAATATCATTGGAAGAGAAATGGCTTAGAAATCAGTAAAAAAAACTATAGTTTACCAATATTCAGTCTTCAAAAATTTTAAAATTCAACTAGAAATGATTTACAATTTCCGTTACTAACTATTTATATTTAAATAATTAAAATAGATATTAAAGATTAAAAGCAATCTTCAATTTGAAAAATTTTAATATAAATTTATTGTATATAATTCGAAAAATTTATTATTTCCTCTAAATTATCTGATTAAAAATTATTGTTTCCCAAACAATTTTCGTCAGCATATTTATTATTATCACATTTCACCAAAATAAAAAATTGCGCGAAATTTTTTTATTTTTTTTCTTATAGTACGGTGAAATATAAAATATAGAACTTTGAACTCAATATTTTATTTAAATTCCATTTAAAATAAAAACAAAATTATGTATTTAAAATTAAAAAAAAATTCCCGCGCACACATTGAATTTAATCAAAAATTTATTATTCCATTTGATTTTTAATTTTTTGTTATTCCTAGAAATTAGTCTAGCCTAAAAAAAATAAGTAATATAGAATACATTTTAATCAAAAATATTATAAATCAGTTTCAGAATTTTATTAAATTTTTTTTTTCAATCATGCGCATTTTTTTCTATGTTTAACGATAATTTTTTTACTGGAAGAAAAAAGTTGAAATTTTGTTGAAACATATTTAAATTTTTTTTTCTAAATTAATGTTAATTAACTAAAAACGTAAAAAAAAAAAACTTATTTACTCCCCACAACAACAAAAAAAAAACCCTCCTATCAAAATTGTCATAATATTTGTGAAAAAATACCAAATAATATAAAATTTTTAAATTGTTTTTCTCTCCTCAACCCACTACGAAAAAAAATAAATAAAAAATTATTAAATTAACTCTAAAATAATATAAATTTTGTCGTGTTCATCGTTCGTGTATGTTTTATTTTTCAGTAGAAAAAAAACTCAAAGATTGAGCGCGAAAAATTTATTTTTGTTGATTGTGCAATCATAAAAAAAAAAAACGAAAAAAAAAACATTTTTTTTTTGCTTTGCTTTTGAATACATAAATGTATCTGTAAGATTAAATATATACATAACCCAATAAATAAATAAAAGCTATTAGAAAAAAAATTAAACGTTAGAAGGACAAACAGCTAAAAAAAAAAAAAGCTACAATAAATTTATCTGAAAAAGCATAAGCAACCTACTTTTTTAAAAAAAAAAAAACATTTTTTTTTATATTTTAAAGTTTGTAGGTGCAGCGCCGCTCACACACCAACACTATTCTATCTTTATGTTATGTAGTGTTCGCTTATATTGCAAAATTGCAATCTACTATTATAAATTTTCAGTTTTTTTTTATTTTTTGTTGTCATCTTTATATAAATTAAATCCTCCCTGGCCTCGGCTCCTCGCTAGTTCCAAGTATAAATCAAGAAACGACATTTTTATTAGTACATAATATTTGAAAAACATAGAATGTCATAATCATAGAGGCATTAAAAACATAGCCGCACACACTAATAAAATAACTAAAATGGAAAAAAAAAAAAATTCATCACAAAATTTCTGGCATAGCAACAAAGAAAAATTCTAATGTGTAGATTTTTTTTATGTAAAGAAAAATCAAAGTATAAAAAAAAAAAAAAACAAGAAAAACGAGTAAATTTCAAATACATAACCAAAAAAAGAATATTTCATAAAAAAAAAGTACCATACAACATACCTATACATACAGAAAAAATATTGTACAGTCAAGTCAGTCAGCAATATCCACCGTTTTCATCAGTGCTTCGTTTCTACGTACATAATTATGTCTGAATGTGTGTGTTGTGTGATTAATTACAAAAAAAAAATAAAATAAAATTGCTTAGAGTTACATACTTTGATTACTTTACCAGCTAAATTGGTTTGGTTTGGTTAGGTGGTTTAGTCTATTTGGGTACAAAGTTTAATTGTGTGTGTGTATGTGTTTTTTTTTATTATTATTTTCTAATATACTTTTCTTGGAAAAGCTTTTTATGATTTTCTATTAAAAATGGTGTCCGATTAACAGTAGAAAAATTGTGGTTTTTATGGCGAATGAAAAAAAAATAATTATGAAAAGTTATCGAGAAATTTTATTAAATTAAATTAAATTTGTTGTAAATTATATTTTAGGATTTTGCAATTCTACGCATATGCTTCCTTCCTATAAAATGCATTTTTAAATAAAATCATATCAGACTTTTCTAATTCAGCTTGTTTATTTTCACTATATCAATTTTTCGCGGTATCCCATCCCAATATGCTTAAATATTGCTTATTAAGTTCCCATTCGGATACTCAAGAAATTTCTGGGGTGGTATTCTGTATTGTAATTTTCATAGTCACACTATCCATCATAATCGCTATTTCTTCGGCTATGTAAAAAATTTAAATTGACTTTAATTTTAATTATTAATTGTCATATGTGACAACAAATTAACTGTCACCGTAAAAAGCTAAATGTTGATTTGTGATATGTGACAGTCAGGCAGGAATCACTCTACAGAATACTAAAACCTGTATATCCTAGTATTTGTTCAATTGCGAGCGAATAGCCTAGCACTTACAGGCATTGACATAAAACACATTTATTAAATCTGTGTTAATTGTTAATGCTGTTGTACCATCGAACCCAGTGAACCTGAACTTACACTTTATATGAAAAAAATATAAAGTGTAATTAGGTTCGACGTTGTGTTTCTTAGAAAATTTTCGAATGTTTACTACTGTATTCCAAAAAATATCATTCTTTTAATCAAAGTGCTATGTTTTGACTAGTATTGTTAATTTCTTTTCTCCAGAACTTTAATTTTGCTATTAGAAAGTAATGGACTATAAAAGATTTCATTACAACAATATGTAATAATCATTAATTATTCGTTCTTATTTCAACAATTATTCATTAATAGTTACTGGCTACATTTTTCGTAATGAATTCATCTTTTTAAGTTCTAGAAAAATCAAAACCCTTTTTTAATAAAAGAACTTTACTTTTCTATTTTACAGAAACCACTACTTATACTATGCATGCACTTGTAATTACATTACTTACAAATGAAAATGTTCAGAATTAATTATTTTACCACAAAATTTTTTTTTAGTTTGGTTAATTTAAAAAAACTTAACACTTGTAATTAAAATTAATGTGAAAGTTTTTAATAAACGTTCCTTTTATAGAACCACATTAACGTAAGAGCTTTGGGATACATATATACATATTACATTCTATTGTATATTGCTAGGAAGAAACCACGTACTTTTTCTATATTAATCATTTATAATTTTGTTTTTCATCAAATGGTTTACAAATTTAAAATAGATTTATTTAATTTGTTGAAGAGTATTATTAAATGGCTTACAGTGATTGCGGCACAGTTTAAATTATCCGTATACAAAATATTATGCTGGCTCCAGAAATACGAAAAGCATAGCTTAATGATGAGAAGTAATTGCCAAGGAAACTGGTTCAATTAGTTGTCAAATGAAGAATTGTTAATTTTTTGAGTACCAGAGATTTTTAAGTGCAGAAACAAAATTTGCTAATAAAAAAACAGACATCTTAGAGTAAAAAATTTATAAAAGCTGTGGAAGAATTTTATTTGAAAAAACTCAGTCTATCTCCATGCATACATAAAAATATCCTCAAATAATAATCATAAATAATTGATATTTTAATGATGTTAACACCCTCTCAATTTTCTATTACATATCCTTATAGCATATGTACACCATTTCTCTATTTCTAGTTTCTATTTATTTTTCTATTCGTCTAAATTTTAAATGATTTTTTATTAGAATCCTTACTTCAATAAGCAATACAATCTTAAATTCTTTTCTACTGTTTTTTTTAAAAAAAAATACTTTCTTGTTTGTTTGCGTTAGGGCGACACGTTTTATGTTTCCCTCTTCAAAGTCAAACAAACCAAAATAAAAAAAACTTTAGGGGTGGAGTTTTTTTTTGTTACCAAAAAGGAATTTAAATGCACTTTTTTTCGAAAGATAAAATTTTTATGCGTTTGTGTTAGTTATTTGTTTGATATTATTAATAAAAAAAAACTAACACCAATAAAAAAATGAAATTTCTTTTTGTATTCGAATCAAGGTCAAGTTCAGTTTGCAATTCCTTACATTCAGCTCTTTTTTTTTATTTATCCTTTTTGATGCATGCTGCGGATTTGTTTATGAGAACAGATTTTTTATTTTTGTTTAATTTTTTTATTGTGGTGAAATATGTTTCGTTGTATGAGTTTTTTTTTTGAACATGAAAAATTTATATAATCAAAAAAAAAAAGGGAAAAGAAGAATATATTTTTGAGTGTTTATGCAATTTTATGGTATTTCGTTATTATCAACATTCGAAATGATCATTTAACATGGTTTATTGTGTTAAAAATTGTTCGGAAATTTTAAAATAAATTGAGGTATATTTATAATATTCTTCACAAAAAAGGACTTTATTTAAATTTCATTTCTTTTGTTTATGAAATTAAGAAATTTTGACAAATATATCAATGTTGCACTATTTACAGGTATAGGATAGGCGACGATTCGGAGAATTACTTACCATCAATAAGCTATAACCATAGTTCATTGGATTATTCGAATATCCTTTATTTTAAGTTAAATTTGAGTATCCATAAGTTATATTGGATAGCTATATCGGTGGCATTTTCTATGTTTCTACGTGCAATAATGTAATCAGAGATTGGCTTCAGCTGTGAATTATTTTAATGACAGAGCGACTCATTTCTCAACTGTATGTATACGCTTGTACGTATAATCTGTTTTTTTAACTCAGTCGTTCTTTGTTAACTCAGTCCACAAAATTTTTACCCCCTCCATAAGTTTTGGAAATTTATGCAATGCTCTTGAGCTTGTTAAAAAAACATCTGTATGCATAATTTGGGGAACATTTTGAAAACCTTAGTCCAACTAATCAAATAAATTGTTCAGTACAAAATCAGTATGATTTCAGTTTTCATGAAACGTATCTTAATAATTTTTTTCAAAAAATTATTGTTTTTTCCTTGCACTTTTGAGTTGATATTAAATTTTTATGTATGAAAAAACCTGCCGTATTCACAGTACTAGTTATAGGAGACATGACTTGTGAATCTACAGATTTTTTTTTTTGTTAACTTATTTTTACTTAGCCAATAGTAATAAATTTACAAAAATTTTGCGCGTAATATGTTTATGTCTATATCCATAGATATATTACGCGATGACGATGAGTTAAGAAATTTATTTTAAAATCAGAACGTCGGAAAATTACGATGCTTTGAAGGAAGAATATGAACGTTAAATTGCTTTGCTTTATCTTGTGCTACCATTTCAATGATTTTAGTTATATATTTTTTAATGTACCAAAATATAGTCGAATTTCAAAATTCAATTTTATTTGAATAATTGGATATAAAAATAATTAGATTTAGTTTAAAATGTATTCGACTGAATACTTACGGATTAATTTAATATTTAATATTTTAAATAAATATTTTATATTCTATCTTACGTTAAATATTATACAACTATTGTACTATATAGTATTTATATTTAATCTTCTGCTTCGAGCGTGACAATTATAGTGGATGTTTTAAAGAAGTCTTCTAATAATTTTAAAATTTTTTATCTTACTGCTAAGAATCTGGTCTTATATTTTACTTGATTATTCAAAATTCAGATAACTTTTAAAATTAATAATTTTAAAAATATTAATATAGGTATGAAATAAGTAATAAACGTATTAATTATTATAAATTTAATACTGTTAACCTCACCACAGCTGATCAAACTTTAACTCAAAAGATTTTATAAATTAAATGTTTTATTAAAAAATAATTCCTGGTATACAAATACATTTATATATTATTTTTTAAATTTATTGATATTTAATTTATAGTCAGTCACATATAAAAATCAAAAATTTATTAATCGTCTATAATAAAAGAAATGACTGTTTTTAAATTATCATAATAAAAATATTAAAGATAAGACTATCTATTTTCTAAAAATTTTATATTTATTTATCTGTACTTTATATGATAAATTTAATAGTACTTTATTTATTTTTCAAATTATTTATATATAAATTAATCATAAATTTCTAACACCAACCCTTTTAATTTAAATTAATGAAATAAATTGTTAGATAATTTAAATAATCTATGCAATACAGCTATTCAGTAAATTTGTGGCCTTACTATACATTGAATAAGAAATGTAAAAAGATCATTTCGTAAAACCAACTTTAATGAAAGGCTTTAAACAAATTATTTATAAAAATTATTTTTTAATAAAATTGAAATTGAGTTACTAGCGCGAAAATATTTAGTAATTTTTTGACTATATTACCGAAACGAAAATTCGATAAGCGTAATTATTGCTTCGTTGAAGTTGTCTTGTTTTTAATTTCGAAATTTAGAATGTTGAAATTAAAATTTCAGTGTGTAAGATTATCACCGAAAATATATTTAAATTTTTTAAAAATAATTAAATTATCAATTTACATTCAATTTTGAAATATGTTATAATAAACATTAAATTATCAATAGTTTGCAATAATTTTCTAAATATTTGTTGTACAATTTTTCAAAATTTACAATGAAAATCTATTTTCACTAAATAAGATATCAAATTATCGAAAATGTTGATAATTAACGAATTTGAAATGATGTCCACCACTGGTATTTTTATAATTTTAATATTCAATTTCGTTCTAGAAAAAATTTCCGGTTACTATAAAACCGTGTAATGGGAACCCTTGTTAGATAAATCCCATATAAAGGAAAGTTATACAATTTCGTAGAAAAAATTTTTTTTTATGCAAATATTTTCTATTTAACTATAAAAAAGTTATTTATTTTCCAAAATTGAAAATGATTAAAAAAAATACATTTGAATTTAAAATTATTTCGTAAATTATTAATTTAAATACGCAATTTTCTGTAATTTTTCCTAAACAATTTTTATAAATCTAATAGCAAACATTTATGACAAATTTTTGAATTTTGTATTCATAGAAATTCGTCATATCTAAAAAAAAAAATGCATTTTGTTTATACAAAATTTTTACATAAGCATTTTATGTAGCAATGATGATAATTTATTTGTACAAATTTATAAACATTAAAAAAATATTAACAAAATATTTTCTTTTATTTTAT
Organism: Empis livida; assembly: GCA_963932195.1. Taxonomy (NCBI): domain Eukaryota; kingdom Metazoa; phylum Arthropoda; class Insecta; order Diptera; family Empididae; genus Empis; species Empis livida. The sequence goes on along the minus strand of OZ010646.1, from coordinate 34,082,677 downwards.
TATACCATACTAACCTAATTTCATTTTAGAATAATACATAAATAGAATTTTAATGAAAAACATGAAATATACAATAAAATGAATGTTTCTGAATTAAAATTTTTATATCTGTAAGATTAATATAATATGTATCTGAAAAATTTATTGAAATAATTAAATCATTAATAAAACTTAATTCTAGCAATTAATTTAATTTTCAAGTTTTTGTTGAAAAGGTTCACTAAACTAAATATTTCCAGGAAATTATATAAACAAAAATTTCCTGTTTCTATTTTAATTTTTGAATCAAGGTTAAACTAAGAAAAACAGACAAAAAAAAAAAAACTTTTATATTTCCTCTTCAATTCACTAATTTAGCTTTTAAAATACAAATCTAGAGAAAAAAACATCAAAAAATTAACAGGTGAAATATTAACAATTACAAAAATAAAAGTAATTTAAATTTTATGTTGAAAAATATTTTATTCTTAATGATTTGTTGATGTTTTTATAGAAATCATATATTTTTTTCAACAATTTTTATGCTTGTAACAAAAAAGTTTATCTTGTTTTGTTGTAAATTTGATTGATTGACATAATGAAGTAAAATTAAAAAAATACCACAGAAAACTTTTATTTTATGAAAAATATATTAATATTGAAGATAATTTGGAGCGTTCAGTGGCGTCTAATAAGTGTTTTAAACACTAAATAACCGTAATTACAGATAATCAGAAACCTTATGATCGAGCTCGTGAATATATTTGTAGCCAACTCAAGTGAAAGAGGAATTCTCTACATTCTGCAATATTTTGGCTAAAATGAACCTGGTTTGTTGTTTGGGTGGTGTGAGTTATTTGACCGCTGTACCACCCCTGTCCACTGTTTTCATAAATGATACTAATTTAACAAAGCTCTCGGCCTTATATGTCACGACACGATCAAATTACTTAGAAAATATCTGTCTAATATTCTTAGTCTCTTTTATCAAAAGGGACGCAGAGGACGTGTTTGGTAGTCAGTTCCTACTTTGTTGTTAAGATAGGAGCATTGCAATGATTGTAAACTACGTATATTTGTAATAACATAGTTTTCTCAACTGGATCAGCACTACTAAACTTAGAAAGTCATCCATCTTTTATATATGATAGTGGTACAAAGTTTTCTACCGGAACATTTGCTGCTAGATAGGGCAAGCTATAAGTATTATTGGAAATTTATGTAAGAAAACTCGAAAAACTCTTAGACGAAAGCAACTTATATGAAAAATTGGAATATGAATGATAAATTATTTTATAGATACGAAAAACTTTTTAATGAACTTTACTAAATAACATAAATTTAGGTTTTACACTGATTATATCGATTTAGTTGCAGTGCTCTAAAAACATTCAAGCCAGCCGCTACTGAACTAACAAATTATTTTAAATGAGAATCTATTGAAATAAATAAATAATTATAATGTTCTTACATATAATATAAAATATATGTATTGGCCTTGAAAATTCGTTCAAGGTTAAATTCTAATCACAAAACAAAAAGCTAGAATCAAAAAAAAAAATTTGTTCAAAACTTTAAAGTTTTGTATGCAATTTTGCAAAAGTTATAATATCTTTAAAATGAGTTATTATAATATTTTAAATTTGAAACCTTGAATAATAATTGTGGGATCCAAAAAAAAAAAAATTGGTAGCAAATAAAAATTTAAATTTTGCGGGGACCCAAAACTAGATTATCCCAAAATAATATTCATTATTTTTTTTTTTATATATTTTTTAGGTTTTATTTTCAAGGGCAGCCAATTTTTATGTATAACATAAAAAATATGGCATATCAGCATAAATTATTAATTTAATTTTAAATTTCCTTAAATTTTAAATAAATATATTTTAATTCGATGAAGAAAAATTGTATAAAGCTAGTTTAAATAAAAAATATTTCAGAAACACAATACTTGAAGAATTATGAACCCTAACACAATTCATTTTGACATTTTGATCTGAATTAGAGTATTTGAGCTCAAGAAAATATCTAGGAATGAGTCTATGAGTAATATGCTCTGATTTATATCGAACAAATGTTGTTTCTTTTAGCAATAAATTTATGTATATGTATTTACCAATCAACGTACAGATATAATATTTATTAGTTATTATAAAACATCCATTTTTTTTCCGTGTTCACCCCACTGAGGAGCATAGAGCTCCAAGTACCTAGTGCACTTGAAGTGTTTTAACAATTTTGTATTGCAATTTGGACCTACTAATTTTATATGGATTCCGAACCATAAATTTCTTTATAGTGAAGAAAGTTTTAATTGCAACAAGCTAATGGCTTTATTAGTACAACAATTGCTTACTCATAGTATGATGAAATATAAATTAATAATTCTGGAAAAATACATATAAATAATTATAGTTATTACTAATAACAATTTAAAGATATAAAACCAACTTTATTTAATTTAAGTTGTTGAAGTAGTAAATTCATAAAATTTTTAATTTAAAAATAGAAATTATAATATTTTCCTATATTCACTTAATTTTTATTATTGATAATATGAAAATATTAGTTAAATGTTGAGCGTAAGTGTATTTTGAGATAGAATGCATCGTATGAAAATTCTGTAAAAGCTATTGATTGGTTCATTTAAAACATCCTTTTTATGTAGCGGATATTCTTTTAGAAGTTTGATGCCTCTTCTGTCTGACATCATCATTAAGTACAATTTGGTTTGTTATGAAGTCAGCATAAATTTCACCGTTCAGTACACCTAATGTAAACCTTCATTTTAATAGAACTTTTTCCAGTTCATAGTGTTTTTACAGTTCATTAATTGCAAGAAGCTTATGTAATTTATTATTGAGAAAAGTATCGCTTTAATACAGCGATAGCACACTTAATAATTTAAGCATGTCTGTATAGTGTGGTAAGATTTCGAAATTCCTAGGATTGTGTTAATCTCTAAAGCAAATAGCAGAAATTATTTTTGCACTGATTCAAGTATGCCCTATTCTAGAATACGTTTGTAATATTTGGGAATACCGGGTCCCAAATATTACAAACGTATTCTAGAATAGGGCATACAAGTGAACAAAATAAGATACTTCAGATATGAAAATATTGAAAGGAAGTGGACCCAGATGAATTTTTCAAAATTAGCCTAAATTTTAAATATAATAGAAGAAATTTGCAGGTTGAAAATTTGGAATTTGTCTAAAATATAACTAAAAGTATTTTAATACATAAACATAAAAATCTTTAAGCCGATAAACTAATTCATTTGGTAATTCTTCGCCTCCCAATACAATTGCAATTATGCTAATTTGTTATTGATTTTTATGGAACTATACATATCCTTATAGTGAGGACACATTTAATTGCAACAGACTTATCGAATTTATTATTTAGAAAAGTATTGTTAACAATAGCCTGAACTAGGAGTAATGTGTATAAGTCTTATAACTTATTCACATTACTCCTAATATCATATTATGTCAATAATAATAAAACAATGTTTAGAAACTACATAGTATTATAAACAAATTTTTTGGAAATAAATTAGGAATTATTATAAGTCCATCATAAGTAATTAGATTTCGAAATTAATTTCGAATGAGAAAAAATTATATTTTTGATTTAATTTATATTTTAAAATTAATTAAATTATTAATTTATAATACATTCAATTTTGAAATATGTTATAATGATCCTTAAATTGTGAATACTTTGCAAAAATTTTCTAAATATTTAAAACTTCATAATAATGGTTTATTGTATTTGTATTTTTCACTTATTAAGAAGATATTAGCTTAAAAAATATGAATATTTTTAAAAAAAACATCAATTTAAATTTCTTCTACTGAAGAAATTTAAGCGCAGAAGAAACGAATGGTTTAATTAAAATACTCTTATAATTTCTTCATTGCAAAGTCAATTTAAGTTTTTTTCTTTTAAATATACAAATTATTAAGCGATAACTTCTGAATTCTTGCGAATTGTATTGAATAATGTCTTAGAAAGAACACGACTATGATAAGCTGAATGGGCACCGTTTACCGGAGGTTGTACATTACGTTTAAATTACAAAAATATTCATTAATTCTTATCATTATTCAAGCCCCTTTGTTTCTTTTTCGCCATTCTGTACATCTACTTTCGGTTTTCGCGACCGAATTATTAAAACGATGGGTAGCGAAAAAATTTGTTCGAGGAAAGTGATACAACATACCAAATTATCGAAAACTTCGCTGAGTATCGAATTCGAAATCTATACTAAATAGTTTTTGAAAAATTTGCAATTAATAATTATTTTCAAAATTCTATAAATTATCTACGATTAAAAATTAAATTTAAAAAAAAACTACCAAATTACAAAAATTATTTAATTTGCTATGAATGCGCTTAGAAATATTTATAGATATAATTTATTATCTCATGTATCTTTTTATGACTCATAATATTTTCATCCCAAATAAAATATCAAAAAAAAAAAGAAGAAAAATGAATTAATGGATATTAATTTTAGTTTTTGTTTGCTTTTTAAAATACATTTTCATGTGTTTTTTAATTAAATATCTGGTCTATAATTTAAATCTATAAAATATAAATTATAAATGTACATTAATTACAGCCTTTTCGAAATACTTTGTATTAAAATGTTATTAGTATCTAAATAATTATATATATCAAATTTATATACAAATATTTACACATTACAGAAAAAAATTGTTTTAAATATAAAAAAAATTTTCAAAGTGGTTGGCAGAGAGCGGTTGCTGCTGATGATGATGCCATCATCACTAATAATAATAGTTAAAATAAATATTGTAATAATAATATATATATGTATGAATATGATTCGACTAGATATTAAAAAAAAAATAGGGGACAGTCGTCTAAATCGAAATCACTGAGTACTGCGGTATTTATATATAAAAACATTAATGTATTTAAATTTTGATGTTTTTCCTACCTAAAAAACTTATTTTTCTACCGATAGAATTTTGGTAAATGTCGAAATCAAAATAGATTTAAAACACAGAATTTAGGAAATTACTGCCTATTATATATATTTTATGATACCATCTAAAAACTTATTCTTGCACAATTTTCAGTATAAGAAAATTCGTAGGCCAAAGTGGTACAATTTCGACAACTAGGGTCAAGTTAAAATTTACTGCAATATATATATGTGCTTACAATTTTTAATGAAATAAAATTGCAATAAAATTGAAGCTTAACTTAATTTTAACTCCCAAAAACTCTCTTTAATATAAAAAACCTTATGAAAACTCTTTTCTAACTATTAAAACTTAATATGACAATAAATTAATACAAGTGTCGCCAATTAAGTTTTAATGTTGTTATCACTTAATTATAGCACAATGGCTCGTCAATAGATATTAATAATATTATTTAGTTTCTTACAACCAATAGTAATAATATTTTGGGCGACTCTCCCCTACATTATTTCGAATATTGAAATTTTTTTTTTATGGTCAATAGTTGGATATACAAAATAGGATGGTCTTTTTTTTCTAATAATGATCGTCACGTTTTTAGCACTAAACCACATCATATATTTTTTTTATTTTAACGAAAAATGTTGATAATGTAATTTAATGATAGTTTTTTCTTATTTAATTATTTGTCATAAAATCGTTTGGTATTTAAAAATATTATAATATTAAAAAATTGTTGCGGTTTTTAAACATATCATTAAATTCAAATATTTATTATTTCTATAATATTTTAATAAAATGAAAATATTTTGAATAAATGATGGATAAAATAAATCAATTAATAATGGACTTTATATTAAAATAAGAATATGAAACATATTAAATTTGCATAACTTTCTAAAATATGGTAATATGATGGTTCAAAAAGTGCTAAATCCTTTGGACAAAAAGAACATATGTCCATTTGTATAAATTTTCAGGAAAATCTTGTTTTTCCATAAATTTGTTCGGACAACTAAATAATAAAATGACTTTGACATACCTAAATCATTTGAAGCAATTGATTTAGGTGCTAATAACGCATAAATTTTATTGCCTTATTAGAATAACTATTTTTTTTATTTCCTTGTTCACTCAACATGAGAGAAAATAAGATAAATCTTGATAAATGTTGGTACTCATAAATTAATCTGAATTTAGGTGATTAATCAGCAATGTACAAAATTGTAAATAGTTTACTTATTTATGTTAAAAGGACAAATATTCGATTTTTATCAAATTTTATATTTAATATTATTTGCTTTATTTTTCTTTATCTTAAACTTGATAATAAAAATGAACTCCGATTAATATTGTTAATTAATTAATTAATTAAATCATAGCCATTTGTCTCCGTTCACATTTATTATTAGATTGTAAAAATTTGTTAAAAATTCTTTTTCATTCAAACTTTACTAATGTTCGTCACAAATTATTTGAAAGCTATTATATATATAATATACTAAAAAATCATTATATACAAAATTATTAGCGAAAAAGTGTATAGTTTTTGCGTTAAACAAAAATATAAGTGGGTAGTTTATAACACACGACATCAACTAATTTTACCTTGAAATATATTTTTTTTAAATATATTTCCCTTCTCTAATAAAGAATCATAAAATATATATAAAAAAAATGCATCATTAATTTTGTATGAATCATGAATCATAAAAAAATATAATTAAAGTGATAGTTTTTTTTTTATGTGTATATATTCATCATAAAATTTAACATAAAATAATAAATTAATTATTAAATAGGACAGAAAATATTAAAAAGTATTTTTTTAGGATTGCAAAAATTTAAATAAAATTGTTTATTTGTAGGCAAAAAAATTATAAATCTTCATTATTAAGATTAACTTAGTTGCTTTATTGATTTTAAATTTACTTTTACAATCTGATAAATTCACACAGTAAACCACATTCTAATTAAATTTATGTAGACTCCAAATTAGTAACTTTTTATTAGTTTATAAAGAGTTATATTTTTAAAATTTTTTATTTAATCTCGATGGTAAGAGTTTGATCGATAGGCAGGTCATCGAGTAGACCCAATTACTGCAGCCATTCGATATGTTGTGATACCCCTTTTTGTTTGGAGTAAGTCACTGATTAAGCCAGTACCTGTAATGAACTCATATATCCGCTTCTGTGATATCTGCTACAAGTCCGAAGCGGTCTTTATGTAACCATCGCATTACATAAGTCTTTTTGCTATTAGTATCCCACAGTTCAAAAATATGTGTTCCGCCTTTTCGGCCTCATGTTCACAAGATCTGAATAAATGTTCATCATTGTATTAAGATGTTTTTTGAGTTTGTGTACTGTAAGAAAGCCAACTATTGTTTTAGTGTTTTTCCTGTTAATTGAATGAGGTTCTGTTGTTCGCTCTTTGATGGTTCTATAATGAAGTGTTTCGAATCTCGTAAGATATCACGTGCATCCAGAACATCTTTTGTGGATGCAACATCTTTTCTTTTAGTACCCAATTGAGATCCCAGTGAGACATGTCGGAGAAAGGTTTTGGACCTATCATTATATCTTCTACTCCTTTCTTTGCTAGCAGTTCCGCTTTTTAGTTTCCTTCGTAATCTACTTGTAGTCTGGCCGAAATATGAATTCTTTAACGCACCTTAACCAACTAAAAAGTACATTTTCGCTACTTGAATGATGGCAAAAATGGCAAATGGAAGCTGTTATTGCCTTCAACATCGTGAGTAAAAGTATTTTTTAAAATTAATTTTTTACCTATATAAATATAGATATACAATACAAAAATGAAACAACTGAACGTTTTATATGAGCCGCAAAAAAAAAAATGTTTTGACTCGAAATCACTTTGAGTGGATAACTTGTGTTTTGGAATTGGACACCTCTTATACGAGTATAATACAATAATACACGTTTATGAACTGGATTTATCACAAACAATTTTTTACTTTGAATATAGTGTTCGTTCATTTAATTTCTTATTAAGTTAAAGAAATAAAATACAGAGAAGTACTGCTTATTTTAATTATAATAATAAACTAATAACCATTAACTTGCCTTTGGTTTATCCAAATTCATCACTTATACAAAATACAGAAAAGAACTGAATTGGGGTTTAAAAGTTTGGAAAATATTATTATACATTTTCGCCCAAAAGTTGTCAATATATTTAAAAGAAAATACAGTAAAAACTTGTTGTGACCAACCCTATATATCTTTATTTTAATAAAATTATTCCAAAAATAAAAGGATCCACAATACCATAACTTTGCTGGTTCGTTGTGGGACATTGAAGCTTACGACCTTCAGCACAATCGAGCTTGGCTCTTTAAAAATATAATAATTGTGGCCTCACTATAAAAATGTTTAATGTCACTTTACAATTACTGAAATATGCATCAATAAAGATAGTGAAACAACTATACCAGAAATTTTGAAAGTTTAAGAAATCTGAATTTTTTTACGTTTCTTTAGAAAATTAATGTTTCACAAGAGGGCCAGGTAGCCGCAGTGATTTTTTGGCCTCAACCTTACCAGCCTTGTATCATATCTATTTATCTATCTTGATTCTAATTATTTAGCTAACTAGAATTTACTTTAAAAATGTGATTTATTCTAGTTTTCTAAACGTTCTTTAATAAAGCTTATTTGAATTCCAATTTCAAAATAAATAATTTTTGCAGTAAAGTCTATGGAAATTATTGTTAAAGTTTATCTGATTCACTACTATAACATTATGAATAGAACGATTGACTAATTACATTGAAATAATTAAATATTGTCCGAAAAAAATACCAACTAGAAATATTTAGTAAATTTAACGTAATTAGATTTTTATCTAGAAAATGTTGGAAATCTAGAATAATATAATTTTAACTAAAATCTACATTGAAAAAAATTTAAATCATTGATAAAATGGTTTTTCCCAAAAATATAACAGTGGAGAGTTGTACATTTTAGAAAATAGTTTTCTTAACTAATATTTCCATTTTCCCTATTAACATTGTTTTGGATAATTTACTATAACTTCCGACCTTTTATCAAAAATCAGAGTCGATATTATTAGAATAACCAATTTTATTCCCAAGGACAAAAATATATATTTAATATTACGGAGCATAAACACTCCCACATTTATTGTTATTAACAAAACATATAAAATCATTTATAATATAAAAAATTAAAAAAAATTCAGATAATAAAATTACCTTGGTATAATAATATAATAGAATTTTCGTGAAAATGATGACAAAATTTTCTGATTGTATAACAACTTTTCATTGAATTCAGTAATGACATAAAATTTTATTTCTATATATATTTTTATTTAATTTAATTTGAAGATTTATTGTTTGCCATTAATTGCAGGAAAAAAATTAATCAACAACATTAAATGATTAAATCACTATAATGATTAAATAAATTTGTTTCAACAATAGTTTGGTTAATAATATATTTGTAGATTATTTACAAGCTTGAAAGAAAGCTAAAAATTTTTCATATACCTTTTAACTTTCCTTAATAGATTTTTAATAAAAATTTGATTTATTAAAGGTAAAATTGGGTTATTACAGCGCTACTGAAGAGTTAAATTCAGAAAGTACATTGTGAAAGATATTTAAAAATTTTCCAAAATTTCAATCATTCTTCATTCAGTAATATAATTTATTTTAAGCTTACGATATCAAATATCGTACTGTCTTTACATCTGTATAATTGATATAGCGTTATTAATCTTTTTAAAGAAATTATGTCCTTACTACAAAGGAGATGTTTGATCTTGCTACTGCTGTAACACAGTCGAAAAACGACTTTCAGTCGAAAAAACGTTTAAAATTTACACATTTCTCTTTTAGTAGCCAAGTGTGTTTATATTCGTCATAAGGCTTTGACTATACTCTCTAGAGTAGAGTGGCTTTATCCTACAGTGACCTAAGTCAAAGAGTGATACATTTAAGATATTTTTGTTTAGTGCATATCAAAATTTTTGTAATGCCTTATATTTTCAAATAAAAATTTAAAGGAAGTGGTAAGTAAAAATATTATTTTTACCATAAAGTATAAGGATTAATGTTAATAAATTCACTAAATTTAATTAAACAAATTAAAGTTTAATACTTAAAAAGAAGTGCTAAAATATAATATGTATATTTAAAAAAAAAATTTCAAATAGTGCCATGGTGTCAATGTTTATCCAGTCAATTAAACTATTTTCATTTATTCACTGTCCAAACAAGTAAAATGTAAAGGTTTTAATTAAACATAACTTATTTTTTTAATGGAAGATGGAACTATAAAATAAATGGGCAACCCTTTTGTTCTGTATGGTAAATTTTCCCATAAACTAATGCATAAAATGCCGTTTTACCTACTCTTGATTAATTTTCTAAATTATACCTTAGAAACTGAAATTTATAGTGCTATACAGAATTTACAACACTTAATTTAAGTAACAACAAGTTCTTCGTGGATGAAATTAAATATTTTAATAAAATTTTTAATAACTTATGTCTTTTAATATGACTTTATATCACTCAAGTTCTGATAAAATGCTTACTGATGTTACCGACATATACAAGTGCGTCATAGTAGAATATGGAATGTGTCAGTGCATGACCCTGTGTTTAATTGTGACACAGTTAATAAAAATGTTATTAAATCGGAAAAAAGTTAAAATTAAATTCGATTTGTATTTTTTTTAATAGCAAAAGACTTCAACAAAACTTTAAAGCTCATGTTATGTTCTGACATTATTTCCGAAAAAAGGTAAACTTGTTCGAAAAAAGTGTGTCACTATAGGATATCTTGATAATATTCCTTGTTCTTCATTTTAATGGACAAAATATCGAAGTGGTCTAGTCTCTAGTGCTTAGATGATCTGCCTTTTAATTGGAAGATCCTGGCTTTCAATCCAGTAAAAAGCCATAAAAAATCAAATTAATGACAAATGAATGATTTCGTTGAAAAATATTAGTCAACAACAATTTCAACATTTTGATGAAGTTTAAATATTACAATTTGCAATTCTTTAATATGTTTCCAGTGATTCAATTCTTCTTTAATAAGTTTTCAGTGATTGTATTCTTCTCAATAGTTTGAAGCTAATTTTCAAGAGTTACATAATTTTCTAATTTTATAATTATGCAATTCTTCAAAAAAAATATTACCAATTTCTATGTTAATTGATCTGTTTGCATAGACAATGCCTAAAAATATTTTTCTTCAAATTTTAATTTTTTTTTCTTCAGTATTTCATAAACCATAATAAAATTTATTATAATTATTACTAAAATAAAATAAAAAAAAAAAGGTCAGGTAAGTTTTTCCATTTGAAGATCATTTAAGTATTTTACAACAAAGACGGTCATGGGCCCAAAATGAATATACCTATATTTTTGTTGTTTTCTAGGTCAATGAATTTGAATTGTTCAATTTATATACATACATTATATGTATTTATAAAATAAATATTAATGTACAATACATAAATGTATATAAATGTTGTATTATGTTAATGATTACTAAAGCATATAATAATTATGTTTTAAGAGAAAATTTTAACGGTTTTATTTTTTATTTTATTGTTAACAAAAACAAAAAAAAAACATAAAATGCGGGCCATCAAAAAATTAAAACAAAATTTTCTTTTTCATGAACTAAAAATTTTATTGTTATAAACCATTACAGAAATGTTTTTTTTTTCTACTACATTAGTTATTTTTGTTATAGGTTAAATGATCCAATCATAGTCAACTTAAATATTTGACAATTCTTAATCAGCTTAAATAGTTGACAATTACTAATGTAAACGAATATTCTTTTACAGCAAACTATATTTTTACTACACAAATTTAAAAATATAATTTGACAGTTTTTTTTTTAGATTTACCGAATAGAATGACAATAAATGAAAATGTCATTTTATTGTTAAAAAATATTGAAACTAAAACAGTGCTTAATTAAATATGGACCTGGAATTATGTAGATTGTCGAAAGATAGAAACCCTACAGAAACGTCAAATTAACTCCACATTTTATGCTCGAAAATTATGTTGTGTATTTGACACTTTATAAGTAATAAGCATAACGAAACATATTTGCAGCTGTAACACCATTAAAAATAATAAATTGGCTCAATAAAATTTTCAGTCTACTAACTCAATATAAGACTAATTTTATTTTGAGTTAACTTCTTGAAATTAATTTGAATAATTTTTGTCAATAATTGTTAACTTTAACTTATATGCTTTTAATTTAGGTCAACAAAAATGAATAGTAAGTATATTCTCAATGAGTGTCGTAGTCGTTGTCGTATCCCATATTGTAAAATGTAAAAATATCTTTGAAAAAATTGTTATAATGATTTTTTTTATTTAGTTAATTTCTTTACAAAACAATCGTCACTACATAAATATTGTTTTTTTTTTTTTATGTTATTGTTGTGCTTATTTTAACCTTTTTGAAAATAGTAAAAAAAAACTGTTGTTTTTTTTTTTAGGTCTTTTACCATCCAGGTAAAGAAAATCCATGTAACTATAGTTGGACAAGAGAAAATGTTTAACAATGGGAAAAGTCAATACAAAATAAAAAAAAAAAATAAAAAAGTACTTTAAAAAAAAGTAGAACAGAGCACTTTAATTATAATTAAAAACTACTACTACTACTATACTACTTTTTCTTTCTTAACAGTTTATAAAAAAATGTGATAAGAATACTTAAATAAAAAAAAAAAAATGTTTTATGTTTTCAATTTTATTTATCTTAGTTATTAATTGACACCTTTTTGTGGTCTCTTAATTTATATTTTTAACTGAATATTCTTAATTGAAGATATAGAATGTTTTTGAAGAATGCATTGTAGAAAAATTTAGTGAGTATTAATTTTATTTTAAAGTGAATTTACATATATTTTATAGGAAAATATTAAATGTTAAATTTAATTAAATACTTTTGGATAATTCGTTGTTCACTTGTTGAATTACAAACAATTAATTTGATTTAAATATATAATTGCATAACAAGATGGTTTTAAATTCGCTTAGAATGACATTGTATTTTTGGTGAGTACTTCAATAATATTTTTGCAATGCATTTGTTGTAGTTAAATAAAAAGGATAGTCTCGAGAAGCGATTTATATTGTGAATATAATTAATTTCTTTACAAAACAATCGTCCACAAATGGACACCACAGTGATTAAAGGCAAAATTAATTAAGAGGTTTAAAGAATGAAGATCTTAAGTGACATTTTCCCATTTTTAGTGTAAATGATTTTTAAGTTAAAATTCACTGCACAATTGTAATCACTTAACAACTTTTATTTACTAAATTCTTCAAATTTAAATCTAAATTTCAAAGTTTTTCAAATACTTAAGCTTTAATTACATTCGTAAATCTGTAAATTTCATATAAAAATTACCATCATATTCTCACGAAATTAGTAAAATTATACAAATTTACGAAACTTTATAACTTTCAGCTACTACAATTACGGTTAATTAAAATTAAAAAAATAATGTTATTGATTTTATATCTTTTTTCGAAATTAAATTAAAAACCTATAATTTTGTATAATATTAAAAAAAAAAAAAGATTTCAAACAAAAAAATATTCCCAACATTAAAATATTGCAATTAATTGTTTACAATATCTAGAAACAACGATCGAAAATATATTTTACTACACAACATCTATTTTTTTCAGTCACATAGTATAATTTCAAAAAAGCAATTATTACATAATCGCGTCCATTATAAAAACGTTTAGGAAAAAAAAGTGAATACGAGGCCAAAACTTAATTTATTTCAAATTAATATCTTTACTTTGGAAATACAAATGAGCATAAAAAATGTGTTTTTTTTTTTGTTAGTATTACATCGGCTAAATTATAGTTTGTTGCATAACAACTAACACAATTTTTATTTTAGTTTACTGATTGAATTAGAGTGATTTTTCATTTAGATATATATTACAGTACAGTTTTTTTCCCTATCTTATATAATTTTCACCAATTTTCAAATTTGGAAATATTGTGCATATAAAACGAACAAATATTCAAGCGATTATTTCAAATAAAAACAAAAAAAAAAATAAAAAATTTCACAATGCGTGCTACAAAAAAAATCTTGTATATTAGTGAAACAGGTAAAAAAAATTAGCTAGCTATAGCTAAAAAAAATTTATATATAAAAGATTCCACTTTCCCAAAACCACTTTTAATTATGAACAATAATAAAGTTTTTAGTTTTTATTTAGAGACTGTTTATAACAACGAAAGGAAACTTGCTATTTAAAGCTTAGTATGCTATCCATCTCGTAATGAAATTTTCATACATTATTTAACATCTCGAGAAAAATTACGCTGACGATTTCATTTTGTGGTATGCAGTTCTAACGTGAAATAATTTACTTAGAGAAGATAAAAGTTAAGAATATTTTTCAGAGTAAAAATTTTTCGCTAGTGTAAAAATGTTCAAAACATTATTTTACAGCAAAATTTTTACATCTGATCATTTTGTTTGGTTGGTTTGGTTGTTCGGTTCTAAAAAATTGGTCAATTACATACTTTTTCAATACTACTGAATGTTTTCTTCTCCATAAAACTTTTTCACGATAGTTTTTCACGAGCGTGGAAAATTTCATTTCACGGCGGTACGATACTAAGCTTTAACTAATAGATTGAAAATTGAAATATAAAACATATGACAGAATATTATTATACACAATACACAACAAACATTTTTTATGAAAATTTTTTGCAGATTCATTTTGTAATTTTTTTTGGAAAAGCTTTCCATAATAGATTTTTTTTCCTGAATTTTAATAAATTTTCCGTATACCACAACAAAAAAAAAACTTGAAAATAAACCTAGCCTTTTATCATGTAATTATATAAATTACTTTTAAGGCATTTAACTAAATTAAATAAAAAAATATGTATGGTATATAAAAGCCTCACCTAAAAAACACCTGTGAACTATATAATAAATACGAAATTTGTTAATATTTAATGGTAAATTTTGCATTAGGTGATAAAATTTAGTAAACGAGAGCATTTTTGTGTGCGAAAACAATTATATGCGAATGAGTAGAAATTGAGTTTGGTTTGTGGATTAAAATAAATTAAAATTATAGACAAGGAGCTAAAATAATTAATTACAAAACGTATGTTGAATAGTTTATTAATTTCGTCTAGTATTTTTTTTTTTTGATCAGCATAATAAGTTTGATGTTTGAATTTTGTGATGAAACTAAAAAAAAACTAAAATTAATTCTGTAAAATTATATTCCAAAATTTTATATTCCAAAAAATTAATATAATACATGTTTAAAAGCACAACCATAACAATTCCTAAGGTCATAATGAACATGATATGAAAATTAAAGGATATTTTTTCATAATTAAATTTATTGCTATTCCCATTTTAATTAATTTTATTAGCAAATCGAATATTCTAACACAGTTTTTGTGCTATTCCCAAATTGCATATTAGTGCGTTTTCTAATAATTATATTTAATTCAGATTTTTTGTTAATATGTAATTATAGATTTAACCAGCAATAAACATAATATGAAAGTACATAATTCGATTTATTTAAAGATATGATTAAATTAATTTGAAGAAATGTGGTTGGTTTTATAACATCTAGAAATATTTTTTTTATAACTTTTAGTCTGCTACATAATATAAAATACTGTATGCTTTACGAACAGACATATAGACAGACAGAAAAACATTAAAATAACAGATTTGTTAGTTCTCAAAAAAACTGCTCAATATTTAATTTAATTCAGTCAAAGTGAAGTTGTTACAGAAGCTAAATAATTTTATACATAATTTCAAATTCGCACTATTATAGAAAGTGGGCAATATTTGCTAACTTTTGTTCACAATCATTTCATTCAAAGTTATGTAATAATATTAACTAAATATCGAAAATGTTTTAGTGCGTGCAAAGGAAAATTATATAATAAAAATATCTAAAAACAAAATTAAAAAAATTATACACAAAATGTTAATTTTCGCATAAATTGGACAGGGTATCTAATTATTTAAGTTTGAAAAGAAAACTTTATAAAAAAATAATTTGGAACACAACAATCCGTTTCCAAGAAAACACTATAAAATTAGTCTAACTTTCTAGTTGCAATTGCACAACAGTCTAAATGTGAAGATAGGTAATATTTTTTTAAATTAGTAACCATTAATTTTAATATTTTATTACATTTTCAAGGTTTTTTTTTAAAAATTACTAAATGAAAATTATTTGTAAATGTTCAAAGCTAAAATAGAATTATTTGAAAATGTTCATATCTAAAATTAGCCTAAAATATATGTAATTATAAACCCTGTAACTTATTACAACATATAAAGTAAATTTTCTCATTACGAATTATAGACTTTAATAAACTATGACTATAAGGCGCACCTAAAATTGGAGACATAATGGCTATGTGGTAATGTCGCAATTATGAAACGAACAGCAGGTGGATTATAATTAAAATACAAAATTACAAACAATTTTTTTAGCACATTTTCAACGAATTTGTACAAATTTATAAAATATTAATTTCTTTGGCTGTGAAAAAAATGAGAACATATGCCATAATAGTTCAAATATTTTTGAAATTCAATATTTTTGTCATTAAACCGAGAATTCCCTACACTTTCCTCGGGCAAACTAATATTTTCATCTAAATATGGTCAACAAATTGACATTTTAAGGTTTTTCGATAATGACGTTGTAATCGAAATTGAGTTGTAATCGAATTTGTATTTTGTAAACTGATTGATTTGTATTGAAATAATCACTTTTAGATATCGGTTCGACTTTTTTAAATATATAAATTGTAATATATAAATTGCCATTTTGGTTTACCTTAAACCACCATTTTCTTAAAAACAACCATTTTGCAACGCGATAAATCATGATTTAATAGGTTCTCCCGAAAATAATATGATTAAACTATCTATGCTTCCAAAAAAAAATATTGTCTCATTCTTTGAATTTACCCCAAGATTTCTGTTGATTTCTAATAAAAACTTTTACATTTATATACCGACGTTTATGAAAGGTCAAAATAGCACGAAATCCTCCACCCACTGACATTATTTTTTTAACATGCAAACATTTTTATTTCATTTTAACTAATAAATTTAATTCACATCACTCGGCGACAACAGTAATTTTGAAAAAAAAAAAAAAATCTAATATAAAAAATCGTTGTTATGAAAAAGATGGCGCGGCGGCGCACAATTTAGCTAACGATCTTTCAAGTTTATTTTTTTTTTTACATTAAATCTAAAATATACACAAAGTTTGTACTACATTTAAAAACATAGAACTATGCTACAAAATAGTGGTATATAAATTTAAAAAAAAATTATATCTCTAATGAAAATTAATTAAATTGTTCTGCTATCAAATGGTTAGCCACAACACTTTATGTTTTTTGTGGTTTTTAATACAACTTAATTGCAACTTTTTCAATTGATTTCAACTTTTTTAATAAACCACGAGTCATTATTTTATTAAGGTCATATCAAATTACTTTTATGCTTTATTTCATAGAAAAAAATTGAGAATAAAATTATGTTTTTGGTTTTTATTTTTGGTTATAGAATCTGAATTGAGAATTAAGATTTAGATAATTTCGTGAAGACGACCAATTAATTGAATTAACTTTTATATTCAAAATAATTTAATTAATTTCTTTCAAAAAATATAACCTATGACCATTCATTTTAGTCAGATTAGAATCTTAGGTCTTAGCGATCTACGGTTTTCGACATTAGCATAATTTAACAACCGGAAGAATAGTATACTAAGTCATAAGAGCGGTGTGTGCCAAATAAATAAAATTTATCTAATAAGGTTTACGACTTCATTTCAAAAATTACTAATTGCTTTTATTTTCATTTTATTTTAAGAAACTTCTCAGTAAAAGTTGGTTTGAAAGAAATAAGGAATTGAATCATGCTCACAAAAAGACCGCAACGTTCCGTTGTGCACTAGTAAAAGTGTAAAAGTTTGTCTTGGTGAATATTAAAATATATATATAAATAAAATATCACAGCCATGAATGGTTATTTGAGTAACTCTTAAGAAGATTCAATCTTTAAGCAACTGAACCATAGCAGAGATTTGATCTTCAAGCAACTTTATCTTTGACCAATTTTACATCATCGGAAACATGGAATATGTTTGTGCAGAGTTATTACAATAAGCCAAACGGTTGCAGGTGTATGGACAGTAATGTTGTTTCTCTGATTAGGAATATTTGTACTTAGAAATCTTACTCAATCTAAGCTCGTAAAAGTTTATACCATAGCAATTGAATATTAAGAAGAAATTATAAAAATAATTCTAAATTTTATTAAAATTAGTATATTTAGTTTTATTAAAAATATTTTGTAACTTTCTTAAAACCAGAATTTCCAGCTATTTTTTTTTTCAAGTTATGCTTTATACTTAGTAAGCTATTTTTGTTATTTATTTATCTATTTTTATACATAAATAAAAATCTTGTTATTAGATTAATTCGCTTCAAAAAGAAAAAAATATACAAAAAAAATATATTAATAAAGAAACCCAATAAGTTTCATCTGTGTCTCATATGGGATGTAATTAATCATTTAAATTGGGCACAAAATAGTTGAGGTCATCAGTTGCGCATTAAGCTATATAACATAAAAAAAAAATTCTTATTCGCAGTTTTTCGATTGAATCAATAAAAAACCAGAAAATAAAAAGCAAAAAATATAAAAATACTTTAAGATATTTTTTCTATTTCAAAATCTTTTTTAAATTCCCATATAATAAAAATTCCAGTAACGTTAAGCCGCCCCTCTAAACATGTAAAACAAAACAAAAAAAAAAACTAAATTTTGTTGTTATTTTTAAGTCCGCCAGAAAAAAACGAAAAACTCAAAAAAAAGTTTATTTAAAATCAAAAAGATATTTCGTATGTAACCAGCAAAGTTATGTGTGTTAAAGCGTTTTAGGCCTGTTTTTTTTTTTCTTCATTTGCTATTTTGGAAACAACAATTTTTGAAAATAATAAATGTTGGTTATTACGATCTAAACCAGTTTATAAGCTTTTTTTGCTTTCTTGTTATTTCTATGGGATTTCTATACATTAGATTACAACATCCAAAAAAGCAGGTAGATTTGAATTGTTATAGTCAATTTGATTATATTTTTCGGGGTAGTAAAGTGCCTATTATATTCAAATTTTGTCTGTCACCAAAAAAAAAAAAGGTTAATTCTTTGGTTTCTTCCTTGAAACCAAAGAATTAAACTTCTTCAGACCTAATAATATTGATTTCGGTTTAAGCTTTATAAATATTAATTAAAAGCTCATGTAATTGATTTAACAATCTAAGCTATTATTGAATTCGACATTGAAGTGTCTGTATAAGCAATACTGTAATAAACAAGTCTATTTTAGTCATAAGTAATTTAAATATTTTTTGAACTTATTGAACCTTTTAGCAGTTAGAGAAAAATTGCAAATTTACAAAAGAGCATTATGCATTAGCGTCCACTGTCTAATGGTATATTTTTCACAAATTGTTAATATAATTTAGACCTACTTACATACTTATTTTATATGAATTCTGACCTATTATTTTTAAATTGTACAACAATATTATTTGCAACAAGCATATGGTATTGATTTGTTTGTCAGAGGTAGCCTCAGTTTCTAACAATTTTAACATTCTAAAAGTAATGAATAAGAATAGAATTACTATTGTACCTTCCCAATGTTTCTAATTAATTATCTAACAAATGAAGGTAAATATGTCGGTGTTGTAGTTCGTCGATTTCATTACATTGTATTGAACCTAGAGACAAATGCCATATAATATCTGAATATAATTACTTTATAGTAGTTGTAGTGTGCATCGGAAATTCAATTTTTATTTTCTTCGATTACATTTACGAAAATTATCTGCTTTAACTCACTGTTACAACAAACTCACTTTTTAATGTGATAATATTTAAAATATTTAATAGTTTTAAATTTTAAAAATTATTTAATAATTTTTTGATTTCCAGGATAATAAAATTGGAGGGAAAAAGTAATTAAATATTGAAAAAGTGAAACATTTTTTCAAAATTTCAGTTAATAAAAATTTAATGAAATTTCTAAATTTTTAATAGTTAAAAATTGTCAAATATAAGCTAACTTTAATAGTTAAAAATTGTCAAATATAAGCTAACTTTAATAGTTAAAAATTGTCAAATATAAGCTAACTTTATATCAAATATTAATTATTTTTTGAAGCAATTATTATGATTTTTTTTTGATTTTTATAGAACTACTTTGACTGACTTTTATATTGAAGTTTATTTTTTAATAATAATTTAATTTAAAAATCTAATATTTTGTTTTACAGGTAAAATTTTATTTTTGGGTTACCTAAATTTTATTATAAATTTAATAAAAAATAAAAATATAATCATCTAAAAAAAAAATAAATAAAAAAAAGGTATATTTACCTGAATCTGATAATTTAAATTTAGGTAAAATGGGTTAATTTTTTTTTGTAAAATCAAATATTTTATTAATAATTTCAAGAAATAAACAAGTTTCGAAAAACAAGATGATTTTTTATAAGGAAAAAAAAAATCTATTAGTTTTATTTTTATATTTAAATAATTTTTTATTTATTATTTTAAAAAAAGCCATTTTGAATTTGATTAGAAAATTGTCGTTTATATTTTTTTTTAATAGTACATATATATTTTTTTTTTGATGACAAATTCATTTCCTTTTCTTGTTTTCCATTTAAATTATATTTTATTATCGCTTTGTAGGAAAATTATCGCTTTGTAGGTAATTTTTATTCGTAGAAAAATATAAAATTATAATGAAATTTAAAACTCTATTTCGCTAAGCTAAGTATATTTTTATGATAAAACTATTTCTTAGCTATGTATAAATAAGTATTAAAGTTAAATCATATTATGTATTATATCATTGTTACAAAACTTTAAAGGAAAAAATGTTTACACAGCAAATATCTTAAAATAAATTTAAAATGGCAAAAAATATGTATATATACACTGTTTAGAAAAATCTATGTAAGTAATTTTTAAAATAAGATTACTACTATAATATTTGAATGATAAGCAAAATTTCGTTTCAATTCAGAAAATATTCTAAGCCTTTGTAGAGATGGTCAACCGATCTGCCTTTATCACTGCAGTGTTTTACAGTGATACAGTATTTTGCAGTGATTGCAGTGTAATATCCCTGCTAACCTGTTAACAGGGATATTACAAACCTTATTGTAATATCCTTGTTAACTGGTTAGGCCGTATATTTTTGTAGCTGTAGACCTATTTCCGTGACATATACCATTTTATTCACGGATTAAAATCTCGTCTAATATTATACTCCAACTGTTTGTAGTTTTCTCTTTAGTCTGTAATACCTCAGGAAACCTATTATGATTCCAGTTGTCTTGATCAATTCCAGCATAAGTTTAGCTGAAGATAAACTTATGATCTTACTCTTAAATGAAATGTAAATGAAATGCAATCAAAGTCAGTTAATTTGAAATCAAACTATAATTAAGCTTGATCAATATAAGTGAAAATTTAAAACCTAATCGGATATAACCATAATATTCACTAAAGGCAATTTGATTAAATAATTTATAGTATCGTAAAATATGCAAATTTGTTAAATAATTTTAAAGGTTGATAATTCAAGCATTCCGACAATCTAAGATTGTTTTAAAATTTAATTAAGGTATTAGTTTAAATTTGATAGATCGAACTAATTAAGTCGTTCATCTCAATTAGCTTTCTTAATACTTTTAACACACATAACAAAAGCTGTGTAGTGTTCGAAACATTTCAAGTTTATTGACACTCTATTACTCTCTTATCAGAGATATTTTTTTTCAAAATTATGAGTCTTAGATCTGTTAATAAGCAGACCATATTTAACTAATAAATAAAATACTATTTGATTAATTTAAAGAAAAAAAAACTAATTCCATTCTTATCGCAATAATATTTGCTATTTCATTATTTTAGCCTCGTAACAGAATGCAATGCTAAGTAAATTTTTTTATGTTTATTTGTTCTCGTTTTCTTTGAACAATAAACAATATAAAACTTGAGATACATTGCTCTTGCTCATATAAAGAAAATAATATTCATTTTAAGATTAGAGTGATTACGAAAAATGTAGAGCAATAAACTTAGTTTACGCCAACATCTTTATGATATTTATTAAATTATTTGAAGAAAATTATAGAAAAAAAATATAATTAAATAGACATTTATGACAGTAGTAATCCACGGACTTCTAGTTGCCACCGTTTACAACAATTACACATTTGAAATAGCACTTTACAGTGTATTTTACAAGCTTATACCACCAATTTTTTTTAATTTATCATTATGGGATCAAAATTGGACAAAAAGACTGTGCGATTTGACACAATCTTTGTGTTTTTAAAGTAGCCCTAAAGAAAGAAATCCAATGATGTTAAATCGTACAAAATCTTGTTTTCAATTTTCATCACATAAGAAATTTAGAAATTTGTTGTGGTACTCGTGTAAAATACTACATCTTAAGTGCTTTTTCAAATGTGTAATTGTTGTAAACGATGGCAATTTAAATACGGTATACATTTATGACAGTAATAGACAGTAATATAACTAATATGACAGTAATTTGACCATAAAAATGGGCATATATTGACAATGTCTCCATTTTAAATTGAATTAAAAATATCGTCAATTATTCATTTGTTTTATTTAATATTTAAATGTCCATCTCTATTTGGGACACCCTTTAAAACATGTCTATATACTACTTACCTCGAATACAGGGTTATACTAACCATCCTCATTTCATATTTTCATTTTGCAAGTATAAAGCCAAATTTAGAAAATTTAAGTTAATTGTCATTGGGCATTTAAATTATTAATTGATTTAAACCTGCTATAAAATTCTTATTATTTGCTCAAAATATCTTTAAGACTTAAATGAAATTTCAGGTAATTGAAATATTTGATATTAGACGATAATGTTTTTAGACAATTTGTAGCCAGATCTTACTACAAATATTGCAATAATATTTAATTTAAATATTTCAAAGCCGAATTTAATTAATTTTATTGATCTCATATCAGTTATAAAATATGGCTTTTTTAAAATTTGTATTTAATTATCTGAGATGTTCTTTGAAATACCCTGTAGTATTAGATAAATTCAATTAAGTAAAATATTATACATTTTATTGAAAAGTTAGCTGATTAATCATTTTATTATATATATACTAATTTCTATTTTCAAATAACTCGAGATTAATATTTGATATTTAAATTTGGAAATGCATATTTAACCCTTTACTTAATTTTGTACTCTAAATACAGTTTTCATTTATTTATTTTATCTAGAAAGTCATTTTACTAATATAATGTATAATATACTACAAATATTTTTTTTATGCTACAACTCCTGTATTTAACACTTTATTTAGGGGTTAATTAAAAATAGAAAATCATATTTTTAAAAAAATAAATACATATTATTTGACTTATTGATTTAATTTTAGTTCTAATTGAAATTTTAATATAATTTTAAATAAATAAATTTAATGATATAACAATATTTATTTTTAAAATTTCACTTCAGTTCATGTGGAAAATTAAATAAATCATTATTTAAATTATAATATTTTTTTTTTTATAATCAATTATCATAAAAATTAAATTCATTTTACGTTTATATGTTAATAAGTATAACAATTTTTTTTTTAAATATTAATTTATTTATTTACATAAATTAAATCTGTGGTTAATAAAAAAATAAAAATGAATTGGATTAAATTATGAAATAATTATTTAATAAAAAGGTCAATGAATTATTTGTTAAAAATGATTGAAATCTTTGAAATATTTTAAGTTTTGTTATTAAAATATTTTTCTTAAGCTTGTAACCATTTCCTGAGGTCAATTTTTATACTTTGCTATTATAAAATTTATACTACAAAGAAACAATAATTACTAAAATTAAATTGGAAATCAATTTATATGTTAACCTTTTCGAAAAAACCTTTATATATCTTTAGATCTTAGATGCAATAATAATTTGGTCTTGAAGATTGATATTGTATTTTTAAATTATTTTTGAGTCTAGTCTAGAGGATCTACGGAACTGTACAATTATTTATAAATTAGAAAATCATTCACTTTTCAGTATAAAAAAATTTTAAGATTTAGACCGAATCAGTTAATAGATTACTTTCAGATTCTTGGACCTAAAAATCAAGCAATTTGAAGCTTAAGATTATTTTCGTTTTATTTACAGAACATCTGATTTTATCGATTGGTATTCTGCTTAAATGTAATGAAAATATTAACATTTTTTAGCTTGCTAGTTAAGTTCTATTTATTTTAATTATTTGTACCCGTTCGAATTGATGTAATTGAAAAATATCATATCATAATGTTGTGTGCATTAAATAAATGATTTTCTATAAAATTAATTAAAAATAATCCAAGGATTGTCGAGTCTTCATTTATCTATTTAAAAATTTGTAAACGAAAACGGAAATATTTCGAAAACGCATTAAATTTCGTTGGATTTAATCAGTTAAATTTCCCAGTATGTAGTAAACATTGTTAATTATAGCCATTCTGATATATCTTAGTTTATAAGACTGTTGGTGGTTTAGCCATAGTATGGTATAATACCTTAGAGTATATATGCTGCGTTCGATTAAGTTCGAGGCAACAATTTTGGTTATAAATTTACAGTCAAATGGATTTTTAAGATTGGAAAAAATACTAACGGTTGTGGTGGCTAATTGTAAACAACAAATGTCTCGCTAAAAAGCCATTTAGTTTATGGAACTAAAAAGTTTCTTCACTATAAAAATTTTTTGGTTTGGAATTAATATAAAATGTTTGGAAACTCTTAAAAGGAGATCTAGGCTCATCTCTTCGCTAATTTCCTCGAAGAAGTTTTTAAGGCAAACTAAAAGATAAAGTAAAATGTCATCAAAAGGTTTCAATATTATAACATCTGTACATTATGACTATAATGACAGACAGATAAACATTCCAAACACAAAAGATTTTACCTCCATTTTCCAAAGTGAATTGTGAAGTTTCATAAAAAAATTAAAATCAGCCTAATTGACAGTCTTGTTTAAAATCAAAATTAGACAAAAAAATAAAACCTCCAACAGAAAAGAAAGAAAATGTGTTTCAAAATTATTTATTTTTAAATAACAAATTGCCTCATTTATTTACAACAATTTTTTTATTTCATTTTTCTAATTATTTAGGTCATAAGAGACTTTTTCTAGTTCACATTATTTTTAATATTAAATATAATTTTTCTTTACAAAAAAAAAAATTCTTTCCATTTTCAATTTTATTTAAGGTGTCATTACAATATCGATAAAATTAGTCGATATTTTCTTTAGCACAGTAATAAAAATTTTCAACACACATTTAAAAATATCAGTGCAAAAACATAGAAAATATTACTTGGCACAATTTTCATCATTTTTACTATTATTATCATGTCATTTTCTCTCCCCAGGAAATTTTTTTTCTTCATTTTTTTAAAATTATGTTGTTTTTTCTTGTCATTAATTTTCTTAGTTATTTTAAAAATATTGAACAGGGAGCAGGTGTCTGCCAGATGCATTAAACTAGAATTAACATATATATGTATAGATAGACAATAAAGTAAATTGATTCTGATATAATGTGAACATGTGTCAGCTTTACCACAAAATAAATTTATGTAAAAAATTATGTTAGATGTACTATTAGATAATTTTGCGTAAAGTTAAATTTATGCCAAGTTTTTTTTTTTACATCAATTGAAAAAATTGATCATTTTTAAACTTCGTATTTTTTTTAATTTAAATTATATTTTAAATATTTAAATTTTTCTTTTGAGGTTGTACAAGGAATTTTTCTTATAGTCTCAAGTCCGAGGAAAAGTATTTAATACAAATACATAAAAAAAAAAATTATGTGTTTTTTTAAACAAACAAAATTTTCTTTTAGTATACAAAATTTTTTATGACCAGAAATTCGGTTTTTATATGAAAAATTTATTAGACAATTATGTGATTTATTAGCAAAGTTTGTAAATTCTATTAGCAACAAGAATAATATTCATAAATTTTGTATAAGAAAGAAGAAATAATTTATGGGAAAAAATTAATTTTAAATCTGTTTATTTATAAATTTTATGAAAATTGCAATTTTAATGCTTTTAACCACAATTTAAAGAAATGTGAAAAATTATTTTAATTTATTTTAATCAATTATAAATCCTAGTTTATTTTGTAACATTTTCTAGGAATTTTAAAAGAAAATTTAATATTGTGAATAATAAAGTCGTTAATTATTTTAATATTTGAGTTTACTATTAAACTATATTAAGTAAATTTAATTTAAAAATTACTAATAGAAATTCTGATGTTAATTATCTCACATAATTTTACTGTGTATCGAATTTTTTGTTTAGAATTTATTTGAACTCATTTTTTTGTTTATTATTATTGAAAAATTATATATAATTTTTTTGGAAAAGTACAAACGAATTTTTACTGATGTAAATAACGAACTAAAAAAAAACTAATGCTGAAAATTAAAATCTTCCATATAAAAAAGAAAATCCAAGTAATTTATGTATACTAAGAATATTTTTACAATCTATAATACTAATTAATTACGTGGTAAACTTAAACTTAATGAATACTCCTAAATATAGAAAGTAAAACTATCTTTCTTCAAAACCTTGTGAAGGTACAGATTCATTGAGAATACAAGTTTATTCAGTGTGCAAGTAACATTGATAACACAATAATCTGAATGCCTGAATGCCTGTACTGATAAGGTAAATCATTTCTAAAACCAAAAATAATCTAAAGTCGTTCATTAAACAAGTCATCATCATAGCTGGCTCAGCGAATCTTGGTCTCCCATTAAAGGGTGTCGTAACATTCTATTGGAATTTGGACGGACTAATTTTATATGGATTCCGAACCATAAATTTTTTTATAGTGAAGAAACTTTAATTGGAACAAGCTAATGGTTTAATTACAGAGACATTTGTTGTTAGCAAACGGTCTCGACCGCTAGCATTTTTCCCAGTCATCAATTACATTTTATTATAATTTTATTACTGGTACTCAGTTAAAGCTGAGTAAACTTAGACCAATTGAATCCAGTACACCTAAATCTGTTTTTACGCGAACTTTTTGTACGCGAATTTGATGCACCACCACTTAAGCCACAGGCGGGTTTTCATTAAACAATTATTATCATTAGTTTATAGCCAGCTATTGATAGAAGGGTACTTTGCACTTCTTAATGGGGAAAAAAATAGAAAATGCACCCCTCTTCAATGCAAACAAACCAACTTGATTCTAACAACATAATTTTTCTCTTCGAATATTAAATATTTTTTTTTCACAGTATTTTGTCAAAATTGCATACAAAATATAAATTTTTTATTTTCTAATTTTTATTGATTGAACTACTAACCTAGTTTCGATTTTTTTTTTGAAATACAGAAAAATTTCATAAATTCTTAACATCCAGAAAAATAATCTTTATTTTTTGTTTTATGTATAAGCATAAAAGATATATAGGAGTATATTTTTTTGTGTTAGCCCATATTACTTTAGGGTTATTTAGTTTTTTTTACATTTTTATTTGACAATATATATGTACTAGAAAAAAATTATTAACACTAATTTTTCTAAATATTTATTTAAATTATATTATATTTTTCTAAAATCATACATCAAGAAAAATATTAATAAAAAATGAATTTATGTATAAAAAAAAATTAAATAAATAAAAATATAAAATTAAATATTTTGCTCACGCTATTATGAACTAGAAGAGAATTGAAGAAAAAAAAAAGAACATGTACATACATAAAGGGTGACCTACTTTTTATTATTATATGAACTATAAAAAAAAAACTACACTGAACCAATTTTATCTGCAGCAAAGATTTTCCGTTTACAGATATATTTTTTTTTATGTATATGGATTAAGAATTTTTTTTTTATACGTATATTATTTACACATTTAAAATAAATATTTTTATTATTTTTCTTAGTATTAGTAAAAATATATTATATTTTTTTAGATTATATAATATTAAAAAGATTTTTTTTTGCTGTGGTTTTTATTGTATACGAAGAAAAAAAGGGAAATATTTCTAAAATATTTCGATTTGGTTATATATAAGAACGGAAACTTACGCCTTAGTGATATCCTTAAAAACTTAATAAGTCCATTTTTTTGTTTTCTTTTGGTAATATTTATAAAAGTAAGATTTCTGTGGTAGCTGGGAGAAAGAATTAAAAGGATTTATTATTTTCAAAAGTTTTAAAAATTGTAATAAAGTTTAAATAGCAGTAAGATAATTGAGTTTATTGAAGAAATATATAAATATTTTATTTGGTTTTACTGAAAAGTAGAAAACGAAAATGAAGAAAAAAAAATATTATGGTTTTTCATTTTCCATAGTAAAAATAATTAATTAATTAAGCATTATGTAATTTACTATGCTACTAAAAAAAAGAATTTACAAGGCAGATAGAATATTTTTATTTGAAAGATTTTTTTTTGTAATTTTAAAATGTGTTTTCAAATCATTGGGGAGAATCATATCACTTTTTACTATTCCGGTGTTTTTGTGTAGAGTGTAGGTACGTAAAATGTAATACGTAAAATGTTCTTATTTTGTAATAATTTTTTTAATTTTGATATGTTTTGAAGTTAGAATGTTTTTTCACTTTACGAAAAACGCGTAAATAAGAAAAGATTTCCAACAGTAAAATTGGGGAACCTGCTTTCCTAAATCGTACACTCAAATATTTCAGGTATTTTCAATTTGCTTTTACAATTAATCTACAACATAGCAATATCAATATTAGACGGTTTCAATTTAGTCAACTAGACTCAAGTTAAGATTTATTTACTACAATGCTTTTTAATGAAATGAAAGTTTACAGTGAATAGCTTAATATATTGGGCGTTGTAAAATGTAAGAAAATTAATGTTTCCTTAATTTTAAATCCGAATAAATCCTTAGGATAATGTATAAAAAAAGTATTGTCTGACATACTTAAAATTTCAAATGACAATAAAGAAATAAAAATATGGACAATTAATGTTGATATCATTTATTTATAATACTTTTACCACAATCTCGCATCAATAGATTTCTATAATATTATTTAGTTTCCGAATACCAGAGATATTGAAAAGAAAGTATAATCAGAATATTTTTAGTGTACAATCATGGTAGGCAATTTAATCTATGTATTGTGTGTTCCTCATTTCATAAAATTTCAATACTTCAAGTACACTTTAAAATTAGTATACATACTACGAAATAGACAGGTATTAGGGCGTTCATAAACTCGGAAAAAGTTCAAAAACCGGTTTTCGGTTCATGAATTAAAAAATCGGTAAACTGCTTTTTAATCGGTTTTTTAATTATACATATAGTAGTGCTTTAAATAAACAATAAATCCAATCTTTCAAATTGTTGTCATGAGACTTTCAAAGTTAAATTCGTAGAGACACTTTTAACTAGTCGAAGCTTAAACAAATCTATGGTTGGAGTTGGAGACAGTTTTAACTAAGTCAAGCCAAAAAGTCCAAATAATTCTGTTTTCAATGCATTTTATAAAGGGAAAATTTAAAATATTAAAACTTCATGAATAATGGTAAAAAAATAAAATTATTGATCACTTGAATAAACAAAAAATTTATAATTGACTTTCGTTTTATCGAAAAACGCGGTTTTACGGCTTTGTTAAATATCAAAATAAAACGAGTTAACCGGGTTTTATTTTAACCGGTTTGCAAGCCTCAATAGGTATAAGTAATATATATCATTCCACCAGAATTCGAAAAATTTTTAATACCGCAATACTATTTAGTCATAAAACGTAACTATTACAAGTGTTGGAACGCTAAAATAATTTTGTTCAGTTGTAATTTTCGCTATTATTATTATTTATGTCAAATAAGCCAATTATTATTTTGAAATTTCGTAAATACTAATATTTATGACAGTTTATATAATTTGTCTATGTTAAAAGTGTAAATTTGTGATCGTTTATATCCGTTTCGATTCAAAGTATATTTACGTTTATTAAGTTGAGTTTATATCATCCATAAATCTTTAACTAAGCATAACATTTTACTGAAAATAATCTTTTCATTTATATTACTAATCTTTTAATGTTCTTTATTCTG
This sequence comes from Empis livida, assembly GCA_963932195.1. NCBI lineage: Eukaryota > Metazoa > Arthropoda > Insecta > Diptera > Empididae > Empis > Empis livida. Next base: position 34,052,410 of record OZ010646.1, on the reverse strand, counting down.
TTTGATTATAAATTCTATTTTATTAATGTTTTGAATTACAATTTAAAAATTACTGCTTTAAATCCCAAAAAATTAGAAATCTTTAAAAATCTTTTTAAAACAAAATTTTTAAATGTAATTTCGAAATTTTATTTTATATATTCTGTGTTAAATTGCCCGTACTTAATGTACCAGTTTTATTCTCTAATATTAATATTATTATATTGTATGTATGTATCTATAATTTTGTTGTATACATTATTAATGGTTTTTTTTTCCAAAATCTATTGCAGATCTATAATTGAAAAAAATTATATTTATGTATATATATAGTTAGTTGCATATGCAATTTTTATGGAAATATTTATTAAATTAAAGAGTTACTCAAATTAGGTTACTATAATGTTGATTATATTATAGGATATGGTTTTATAGCATTATTACATATTTTTATTATTTGTTATGATATTTATTACTTTGTATTTATACATAATTGACTTCTGTATAAATAAAAATAAATTTTTATATATCATACACAAGAGATAATGACATAAAAATCATGCTTCGAAAATAATTTTTATATATATATAGGTGAGAGTTGTCTAAATCGTACCAGTTTTCATATCAGTACCAACTTTTTTGTATTTTTATTTTCAGTGGAGTGATAGTAAATAAAAGATTATGTTGTAATAAATTTAAATTTTTATATTTTACCTACTTTGAAATATTTTATTTTTATTTCCACATCTTTTTTTAAATGGTCCCACAAAATTCTTCTTTTTGTACTAATTTACCTTAATTACAACGATACAATATAGGATAATTTCGGTAACATACAGCGGTTTAAGTAACTATCCTCACGTTAAGATTTACTGCAATACATATTTAACTTAAGACCTTTTTAGAGAATCAATATTTTAAAAGAAAAGTTGCCTAAGTAAAATATAAAAAATTATAGCTTTAATTAATTTTAATTTCAAAAAACTCTAAGAAAAACTTACAACTTAAAATGACAAGACATAAATAAAATTGTATCCAAGTAACTTTTAATGTTTATAAGATTTTTAAATAATCTATCACTTTATAAATCGTAACAGATTTTCTAAAAATCTGTTAAGTTTAGTATGCTATCCACCGTGAATTGAAATTTTCATACAAATGTAACATCTCGTGAAAAAAATAATGCTAACAATTTCATTTTATTGTGAAATAATTTACTTTGAAAAATTAATAAAAATTTTTCGCTAGTGAAATAATGTTCAAAACATTATTTCACGGCAGAATTTTGACATTTGATCATTTTGTTTGATTAGTTTGGTTGTTCGTTTCTAAAAAATTTCGTCAATTTGCTTTTTTTTATACTTTTTCAATACTACTGAATGTTTTCTTCTCCATAAAATTTTTTCACGATACATTTCGGCGACTTTCACCTATTTTATATTTTTGCGACTGTCCCCTATATAAAAAATATATAAAACAGACATTAAATTCATCAATTGAAATGTAGGACAGAATAATTTGAAAGAAAATAAAAAATAATAATGTTATAAAATTATATAATTTATAAGAATTGTGAAAATAAGATGGTAAAAATATATTTTAATAATAAATAATATTTAACAATGTAATTAGTCCAGGTATAATGAAATTAGGACACTACACTATATTTAAATCTAAATCTAAGATTACAACAGGTAATTGAAAAAGTCAAGCTATTTTATATTATAGAAAACTGTGTTAACATCACTGATTATGTATGGTGTTTAGCTTTAAGCAATAACAACAATGGAAGAATATTCATTAAAAATTTTAGAGAGAGGAAACCTGCACAAGCACAACTATTGATCTCAATACAGAAATGTAGCTAAAATAATTATAATTGACAAAATTGAATGAATAAGCCGCAAGCAGATGAAATAAATGATGATTAGTGAGATTTATGTAGTTGGTAGAAAGAAAATATTTAATGTTTTTTCAATTCTGCACTGGTAGAAGAAGCAGAGTTGTTAGAAAAATGCAAGACAGAAGAAGAAGATTGTTAGTTGATTCAAAATAGTAATAATAAATTATTGCAATCCTTATGGTACCATATTTGTAATGGTACCACAATTCTTGAAATTTACAAAAGTTTTTAGTGAATTTAACTTTTGTTTTCCGAAAAAAAAACCCTGAAAAATAGAATACTTTATGAAAATTTCCAATAAATCAAATATTTAAATTTGAAGTTTGTTCATCTTCACAAATTTTTATCCGAAAATATATTTTTATTATAGAGTTTTCTTTTTTTTTGCGAATATATCCTTTTACATTTTATAACTTTTGACATGGCTTATCAATATTTTTAGGATTAAAATGAAATAAATCAGAAAAGTAAGACAAGTTTTTATTTATAAACCAATAATTGTACAATATTTACAAAATGTGAATATACCATGTTGACATAGCACGTATACAAAGTTGATAGGCAAATCAATAAAATCCAATCGTTTTCGGATGATCACCAACAAGGTAGCAAAGTTTTTCATTATCAACAAAAGTTATGAAATATCCTTAGATTAAATTGCATTATTTATTCTAAAAATATTTACTAATGTAATAATCATTTGGTAATACAAACGTTATTTATTCGCGTAATTTTTATAATTTTTAATTTAATTAAAATCCTAAATTTGCTTAATTGACAATACTAATTATATAACAAATTTTTTTTTTTAAATTTTGTTTCATATTTTTATCAATAAAATTTGTTAATAATTTAATAATTTTCGTTTGAATAATTTGTGGTAATGCACCGACAAATAAGGAATTAAATTAAAAGTACAAAATTGTATAAACCATTAGAATATAATTAAAAACTAAATTGAAAGGATAAATTAAAAAAAAAAAAATTAAAAAATGCTTTAATTAACTTTCAATTTATTTTTCAATCAACTATATTTTGGTTAACATATTTTACTCTACGAAAAGTCCTTTTTTCTATATTAAACGATGATTTTCAATTTAAAAAATATTATTTTTGTGATATAACTGCACTATAGATAAAGGATGTATATGTATGTATATAGAACGTAAATTAAAAACTTTTTTGTTAAATTGCAGGACACGAAAAATATAGACCAAGTGAAAAATTACCATGTTCACGACTATCATGTATAAATTTTCAAATATTCGTTGTGAGGTAAAATCAAAATTAAATTTCAAAAAATTAAAATTATTGAAAATTATTTTGACAATAATATCTTTACAATTATTCATTATTAAAGTTATGTAGTATTTCTCTAAGGACTAAGTTAAAAGATGTATTCAAATGTAAGGCTAGTCGTAACAGTGTTAACTGCACAAATACAGAATACCAATTTTTATCACATATATTTGACTATACTATATCTGGAACAAGAATATCTCTAACAATACCCAACAGCATAAAAAATGTTTACTACTTTCATAATTATGGGTTTGTATATTATCGGAAACTCTTTTTAAAACTGTCATGAATTACAAAACTTAAATTTGAACAGAATTAATGCTGCCTAGCGGGTTACATTATATTTTTAAATTTCTAAATACTTTCAACTAAACTATACAACACCTAGTATAGCAACTAGCTATGCGTACAATTGACAATGTTTAGATATAGACGGACAGATACATAACTAATCAGTAACATAATAGAATTTTTAGAATAAATAAAAAATCCTGAAAAGGCTAAAAAAAAGAAATCACTATAAAAAACCATTGACAGGTGAAATGATTAAAGCTTGACAGGATAAGGATGCTCAATTCAGATTATTTTTTTCTGTACACATATACAAATAGATACAAAAAATATAGTAGCCGGATTATTTACTATGGAACAGCAACAACAAAATTCAATAAATTCAGTTTTTATAGTGAAAAGTAGGACATTTCCTTTCATAGTTTCGTAAAAAGTCAAATTCTTATGTAATGCATCAGTGGTGCATAATATAAGAGAGATAATATTTATACATATATCTATAAAATAATTATACTGATATATGTTTGTCCTTTATTTGCATTTTATTTCTTTTATCTTTTTACTCAAGGACTTTTTAAATGATCTACTTATTTATCTATATATCCTTATTTATTACTATATTGCAAGGATTCATATATAGTGCAAGGATTCACATATAAAATTATTATAATTTCTGAGACAACAATACAAAAAGAGTTTAAATTTTGCTATTTAAATGACAGGATTTTAGTACATAAATATTTGATAATGTTTGGTTGTGTGCAAGATTATTGGATAACAGTTGTAGACTTTATTATTTCCAATTATATTTCGTAAATTGAAATGAAAAAAATTACTCAATTTAGAAATGAAATAAACATGTTAACAGAATTCTTTTTGGATAATTTGTAGGGTAAACTCGGCTAAATGCGTGATAATTTGTAGGGTAAACTCGGCTAAATGCGTCAAAAGGGAACCCTGAAGTGATATCCACAAATTTCACATATTACATCTTTTAGATTAAACTATTCCCTTAACAAAAATACTTGTTCGAGTGGCTTTTTGATAGTAATTTGGAAAGTTGAAAAGATCAGTCGCTTTAGGGCTAGGAAAATACTTGCTTATCAGTTGCAAGAAGTAGCTGTTGTTGTTCAATTCAAAGAGAACAGGTACAGAAACATTTCCTTATACATAATATGATTTTTAAATTTTTCGCTAGAATTTGTTATAACAGAATAAGAATTTCGTTAGCCGTAGTATCACAAAGTTAACCGTACAGAACCTAGTTTACTTCTAAGCATATAAGTTGAAGGTCTAAAAGAAATTTGGAATTATGACATTAGATTTTTATGAACGAATCTTGTACTTGTGATCTTATTAATTTCCTCATATCTATATTTTTATTTTCTATATAAAAAATTACAAATATCCCTCAATATCACGAAGTTAGCCGAGTTTACCCTATATGCACTTAAAAGTAATGGTAAGTAATGTCACGTGTCAATATCTAATTAGTTTACTATTAACTGACAGTGTGACAGTAGTATTCTTTTAGGTATTTCTGTAAAATTTGAATGAAAATTTAATTAAATTATTTAGTTATTTTTTAGACTTAATTAAATAAATCCTTTTTATATTTATGTAAATTATTTTCATGTTTTATTTTAATTAAATTATTGTACAATGTAATTGAAAAATTAATATTTATAATTCAAAATTGTAGTAATAAAAATGATAAATTTTAATGGAAATTACGGTATTAACATTTTCTGACATTCACTTTAAAAATACATATTATGATTTTATGCTACAAAGAAATATACTTAAATATTCAATTACCATTACTCTTCAATAATTAAAATTTATTCCAATTATTTTGTTTTTAATTTTATTAGTTTTTGTTTCACATTTCTACTCCAAATATTTCGATAATTAATACTAACTAAGAGACACAATATACGACTTATTGTAATATGACAGTGTCTGTTGGGCAAATGGCAAAAAGGCTAAGTTTTACCACAACGGATATCTATCGAGGATACCAGGATATTGCTACTATTGAGAATATAGTCATATGATTCGTGTCTGTCCGAGTCGCAGCCAGAAGGTGGCTTACGATTCTGGGGGTAGCTATCGGTTTGAAGTACTTACAGTTCTGCTTAGCTATTGGTTAGAAGTCATCTCTTGTATAACTAACAAAGTCTACTAATTCCCACCTAAACTTATGTATGGACAATTATTTCTTTATTTTTCGTTAGTTATTACTTTGTCTTATTCTGTTCATATCAAAAATGATTCAAAAAAAGTAAAAGTCCTTTTAAGGTTTACAATCAATACCACCCATCCCCAAGAATTATTTACACTCAAAAGGTAATCCAATTTCGAAAAAAAAACCAAAAGAGAAAAAAAAAAATGTTATTAAAATTTGTTCAGATTAAAACCAAAATCAATAAACAAAATTTCAAAAATTATGTAAACAAAAATTAATCATTGAATAAGTTTTAAATTTCAATGTAAATTTTACCTTTAACAAGAAAAGCCTGAATCATTGGAAGCACTTTAAAAAATAAATAAGTGCTTTTCATTACCACATTTCCTATTCCTAATAATAAAAATTTTGCGCAGTAATAATTATATACAGTAGTTTTATATTAATTAACTTATTTACCTGAAGATAATTTATATTATGCTCTATTAGTCCTTGTACAATATAAGTAAAATCGGCAAGTTAAAGATTAATATTCTAACTAATGAACTTAAACTTGATTTTTTTTAGAAATTCAATTCCACTCTTGGATACATTATTATGGGTTTTATCCATTTTTCGGATTTATATGTATTTTTTGGGAATAATCTAATTGCAATTCCCAAAGGTTTCCTTGGTCAGACGGAGAACTAAATATAAAAGTGGTCAGACAGACAACCAAATATAAACGATTTTATGGATTTCACAAAAAAGGAACTGAAAAATTTAATAAAAAAAAAACTCATCAAAGTTTCTATTAACCTAAGCATATTAAATTACAATGATTGGAGATTATTCTTTCTTTATCCTTTAAACTCTCCTTACGAAAATCGTCAAAATAAAAAACCAAAAATTGTAATTTTTTATATAAAATTTCTAATCTAAATTTATAAATATTTATTATGTTTTTTATTTTTCTCTGGATGTTGCCTTGCCAACTTTACACACACAGGCACTTATAAATTTTTCAATTTTTTGGTATTGGTATGCGCCACAAAGTCGACCTATTTACATATTTTTTTCTTCTCTATTAAAAATTATTATAAAAGAAAAGTGTAGTTTATTTTATGTTGCATTTAAAATAAATCCTTTTCTTTAATGTTTCATCTAAAAATTTATGTAATTTATTGGAAACATATAATTATTATTTAAATTTAATATAATCAATTATGTTTAGATCTTATAATCAATTTTACGTTAAAAAAAATTTATTATTTTTGATATTGAACTTTCCAGGACGTTTATTGGTGATGCGTGCGCCACAAAAAAATTTTTTCTAAAAGCAAAAATTATGTTTATCATAAAATTATTTTTCAGTGTTTACTGAATATTTTATGATTTCAATCAAAAAAGCTTTTTCAAATTAATTTTTTTTTTTTAATAAGTTTATGATATTAAAAAGTTTTGAAAAATTAGAAACTTTCCCTTTAAAAATTAATGTGAAAATTATTAGATATTTATGATTTTTTCTTTGTTAGTTAATTATTGTTTATACATTGTTTTAGTTTTTCAAAATTTTTACTTGAATTGTAAAAATCTTTATTATTAGATTACAATTTCAATAGTTAAAAAAAAAATAAATTCTCATGATCCCAAAAATTTTTTAGATTTCCTTTTGGTTTTTTTTTTTGGGTAATTAAGAGACCCAAAATATAAAAACGGATACAAATAATTTTTTTTTTCTTGTTTTACTATTACTTTTCAACAACACAAAAAAAAAGATACTTTTATTTTTATGGCATAACCAAGCAAAAAGCAGAAGATTTTGTTTTTTTTTATAGTGCTGTGCTTATATAAATAAAATGCTAAAATTTAGATTTTTTAGAAATTTTAAATTTTGTACGAAGAGTTGGTGTTTGTTTAAAGTGAATTTCACAATTTTAATAATGAAAGTCTTAAAAGTTTATAACAAAATTAATAAAAAATTTTATTTGTATCAAATTTTTAAATAAAGTTAATGTTGAAGGTATTCAAATTTCGATTTTATTGAAAATATTAAATTTGTAGTGAAATATTATTGAAAATAATTTTTCCCAATTAAAAGAAACTTATTATAGAATGACGAAAACATAGTCCATTAAAATTCAAATTAAATTTCAGATCAAAACGAATTTTCCAGGCCTTTCAGTATCAGTAGTAAAAATTTAAAGAACAATGTGATTTTTAAACCAGAAAAATATTATTTGATATGCCATGTCATTATAAATTACATAACTTTGACTTTGCTTTGATTCTTAACCCAGCATTCAGAATCCACTATAAGTTAATTATGTGATGCTATATTTAAAATTGAAGTAAACATTTAATTTACAGAACTCCAATATTTTGTGAACTTTCTAAATCAGATTAAAAAGTAAAGAAGTACCTTTTGTTTTTTAGCATATTTTGTAAATATGCTAAAAATATTCATGCTACTAATACTTATTTTTTCAAAAAGGTAAAATTTCGTAACAAATTATTATAAATACATAAGACAAAAGATGTATAGATACATGAATGTAAATTCTATAAATAAAAACTGAGAAATAAAGTTGCAAAGATTCCAGGAAAACAGAAATTAAAAGAATTCCAAAAAAAAAAAAACACAATCCAACAAAAGGAAAAAAAAATTGGCAAAAGAATTTGGTTGATTTTCGGTTAGTTTTTGAAGGTATAGGAATTTTTTTTCATATTTAAAACACTAATAAGTGAAAAATAATTACAAAATATTTTATTATCACTAATTCTGTTAAGCATTATAACTGTAAAGAAAATCATGCAGAGCTCAACAGCAGAATTTAAATTTTAAAACTATCAAATATTCGATTATGGCAGTACTCTGTTATTTTGGAATACTCTCAAATCCTTTATAAACCAAACACTAACTTCTCATCATTTGGTGAATATTTTATAGAAAATTCCACGAAACCAATAATTGTAATTAAATAGGAAAGAATGTCTCACATGCAGGACGTCTCTGAATCTAAATTTGGGAATATTCTGAGTTGTAAAATTGGAAATTAGGATCATATTTTATGCCCATTGTGAATCCATAAGTAAGTATGAGTCCAAAAGCAACAAAGACCAACCATAGCAGGATTACAAAAAAAATTTACTGACTCTTTAGATATGAGGAGGGATATTAATAGTTCCACTAAGCAACTTATCACGAGTGATATATGTTGAAACACATTTTCTTTAAATTTTTTTGTAGTGGGTTGAAAAATATCACACATTCGATATAAGGGTATTAAAAAGGTGGGACATTTTTCAACTCTCCATGCTTCAAAGTGTTCTGTTAAGTACCATCATACAAATCGATTATCATATAAATTTAGCCTTTTTATTATTTTTCTTGAAGACCTTCCCGTAACTTACACAATTTTAATAACATTAGTTAGTTGATTGCTATAAGAAACCACCATTTGTGAAAACAATAGCTTCTATGTCCTTGTGCGCTGTCAGAATGTTCCATCACTATAATATTTTTAGATAACTATTCTTCTGTGTTGAAAAAGTCATAAGCTAATTTTAAATAAAAAAGGTTTATATGCTTTTCTGTTCCTTCTCTTTCTCCTCCTCTTCTATAGAGCTAAAGCGCCTGGTTATAGAACGTATTGGAAGTCAAATTGGAGGTCAAACCATACTGAATGGATTAATGTAATGAAGAAGATTGCATTCATATGATTTACTACAATTGCCATCCAATTCCTTCAATCATCTTAAACAAAATCGAATTAAGCATAATCTCATCCATATTTCATTTCAAATTTATAATTCTCTTAATTAGCTTAATAGACTCTGTGTAAGATTATTTATTGAACTATAGTTTATGTATTTTTATCTTTTTTGTAGTAATTTTTAGTTTAATAACTTAATACAGTTACAAAGATTTTTCTTAAGTTAACCTAAAATAATTTATGTGATATCATAATATCATTGCATTAAGGGGCGTCTTTATGCTTTTGTAAAATAACCTAACATATTATTATATAACCCCAATTTTATAATAATAACATTATAATAAAAATATTGTAATTATTTTTTTTTATGCTAAATTTTAATTAATAAAGTATTGTACTTTAACACTAGGTTTACCAAGTATTCTTTCTGACCCCTCTAAGTTCACTTTTCATTATTTTTTTAAGGAAATTAATGATGTACTTTATGATCATATTTTAATTAATTTTTATTTACATTTATAAGAAATATAATTAAAAATTTCATCTTTTCTGTTTTCTTGTTTCGGGGATACGTATGTAGTATACCTACCTGATCTGAACCAATGGCTCATTTTGACCACTCGAATTAATTTTATAGAAAATTCCACGAAACCAATAATTGTAATTAAATAGGAACGCATCTGGCAGCACACCTTCGGCAGCACACCTTCGTTTATTTTCTAACTATGTCGAATGGCTTAGTTTTATTGCATCTGCAAATACATTTGTATTTGTGAGCGTCATTAAGGATTCTTGACTAGCAACTCGCTAGTATATCAAAAACTACAAAAGAGATTTGTTTTGGTGTAATTGAGAATTTTTTCTTTCTGATCTTGGACGTAAATTCAATGGATCTAGATGATTCTAAATTTGGCCTTTAGTTCACATAATCTAAATTACAATATTGTGGACCTTAGTTCCAAATTTTAGGCACTAGTCCTTTTTTTGGAGTTATGTTTCAGTTTTACTTCATTTCGTACAAAAAAAAATCAATTCACACTTTTAAAAGGAAAAATGTTCTTTGTGCCAAAAAATGGCCAAAAAACTTAGTCCCAAAATCAAAAATAAACTAAAGGCCGAAAATAATGTTTGGAATCTAGTTCATTTACCTTGGGCTTTAGTTCAGTTCTAAATTTTTGGCTTTAGTTTATGTGAAAATTTGAGTTCAGCAGAATCAATAAACTCTTGGATGATGCCAGTTCTAAATTTTGGGTAAGAAAAAAGGTACAAGTGTGGAACACATGATAGGTAAGAAAACAGGTACAAATTCCACACACACATATATTTTGCAACTGCAATTTTGTACTTCTACAGAATAATATATTGCTGTTTGTAAAGGATGATATCCGGTAAACTATCATAAACGAAAAAAATTATTATGGAAACTAAAAAGCGTTTAAATTTTTACTAATTTGGCTTTTGTTTGTACAATAATTATGATTATTATTTAAATGAATTTTAAAATAAAATGATAAATTATTTGAGCTTTAGTTTTTGCTACTTTCACTTCAAAATAGCCCAAATTATATTTTGTTACGATTAAATACAGAAAATATCAGGTTGACCCATTCGGTAAAAGTAGGTATATATTCATTGTAAACCTAGTGTTAATATTAATTTCCTTGTTATTGCTGCTGTAATGTTTATTATATCATAGCAAGTGATAGTAACTTTATGTAGGTCAAAAGAAATATTATCTATATATAAAATACATATACTTAAAAAAAACAGAAATTGATTTTATATAAAAAGTATACTACATTTTCGTTAGATTATTATATAGTTTTTCTACAAAATTATTTGATTTTACCTAAAAACTATTAGAATATTTTACTATTATTATAAATTTATAAACTAAAGTTTAATATTTTTGTATTTATCTATAAAGTTTATTTATATTATCTTTGAAATGCTATAAAAATATCTCTAAAATACTATACTTTATGTTATTTGAAAAATATTTCTATTATATGTAATTTAAAATATATATATTTCAAACAATCTATTAGAAGTTTCTAAATAATTCTAATTTTATTTGAAATTTGTATCAACTTTAATTAAATATTCAAAAAATTTTTAAACACAAAAAAAAAACATCAACCGAAAAAAATATCTAATATTCAATTAATCGATACCAATAACATAAATTCAATTCAATTATATAAATAAAATTGTGTAAAACTGCATTTTCATAAAACACGAAATTTTGAAATATAAAGTTTTTTTTACAAAAGTATTTTAAATTAAACTTTTAAATATATATATACTTTTTTTTAATAAATTTGTAATAAAACTTCTATGACTATGTAAAAAAAAAAAAACATAAAAAAAAATTGTATATTATATGATTTTTACATTGAAAAAATATCTATAAGTATTTTATAAAACTAGGTCACTGAAATTTCTAAGTGCGCGTGGCTATGTTGCGCGTTGTATTAATTCAAAATATGAAATTGGAAAAATTAATTTTATTTATACAGAATTTGGTATTTTTTTTTTTCAAAAACATTAGATACATATGTAAAAAGGAAAATTTATAATTTTATTAATTTTATATTTTCGATATTTATGCTAAATTTAAAATTTCTATTAAAAAATCAAAAAGAAAATTAATTGTATATTTTATTTTTTATAAAAAAAAAACCTAATTTTCTGAATTAGAATTTTATTTATTTCATTAAATTTTATATAAACATCAGTATTCTCTATTTATAATAATTTATTTTTTTGGTATATAGAAAAATATATATTTATATAAATTATAATATGAGTGCTGCACCCAATTCCCCACAGAACTAGATTTGCTATATACAAAATTTTATATAGTTAATTTCTTTGTTTTTTTTTTCGTCTTAATTTATATAATATAAAATATATTTTTCAATGTATCTGTTAGATACATGTATAAAAATATATATTAAAAAGTGGAAAGAGGGAATTAGTTCCAGCATTAAAGGAGATAGAAAAACAGAAAAAAAAAAAAAAATAGAAAGAGGTAGAAAATGGCACCAACGAAAAAAGCTTTTTTTTTACATATAGATACATACTTTATTATTAGATTCCATTTGTTAGAAATGTATTAAATTTTTTCGAATTAGTTTCCTAATTACACTAAAAAAACATACAATTTCAGATTCCATTTGTTAGAAATGTATTATAGTTTTTCGAATTAGTTTCCTAATTACACTAAAAAAAACATACAATTTAAAATTATAATTAAAATATTTTTTAATATACAATAAAGTTATGAGATATATTTGTCTGAAAATATATTTATCTGTTATTTTGTTTTGTATTTGGTGTAGAAAAAATAATAGAATATTAATCAATGGTAATACTAATTACGAAACTTTATATTAATTTTCATAAATCTTTTTATATACCGCAACTATTTCAAATACCACAACTCGAGGGACAGACCATTTAGGTTAATAATCACGTGCTAGAAGAGGTATAAGTTTACAAGAAAACGTGATGCATTGGCATGTCTTGACGTTGAGTTCAAGGAAAATTTTAGAGTACCAAAACATAAATTTGTCTATCGTAAACAATACTCTCGAAAAGTTTAGGAATACATGATAACTTAGCAATAAGCCAACAATGTTTGATTTCCGACCTATTCCTATTTTGTCAACCGAGACAATGAAAGAATCTTTCCAGAAACTAAGAAAAAACCCCACTTCCAGATATCTTTGAAAAAGAGTTGTAAGTGGTTGTGCTAAGTGATAAGGACCAGAAGAATAATTTTCTTTTAATTTGACTATTTTATCCACGACAGTCTCATAATTAATATTAACAGGAAAACGTGATGTATTGGCACTAAAGACGTTTTTGAGCAGAGTAGCGTAAGTTCAAAAAGTATTGTTCGTTCGGCTCAAAATCACTGTCAGTAAAAGCTGTACAAAAAAAACCCAGTAAAATAGTTAGAAATATTTTTACGAGTCATTTGAAGAATGATTATCGTTCAGCAAGGAGGGATACCCATCTGATTTCCTTTTTGTGTTAATGAATTTCCAAATTTATTGACACAAAAAGAAAATTCAACAATAATATCAGATTGCGTTTATAATTGGCATACAGCCTTTTAGATTCAACCGACAAATAACATGTCAAGCTGCTAAAAAATTATGATAACCAATACTTAGTGCCTACTAATATTGCTACCCTTTGTTCAATACACTGTTTAACTTAAAAAAAAAGAAATTATTAATATAATTAATTATTGGTTTAGATATATATGTAGTACTTAGGAAAATACTAATAAAAGAAAAGTAAATTGTATATTTATGCAAATGTCATTCCCTGATCAGCCCAGCTTGGCGGTTTTCATTACGATGCCCCTACATTGGTATCCTTGTTAAATTTGACGAAAAAACTGTTGTAAACTTTTTCTCTACTTTGGACAAAAGAGTTGAAAATTACCACGTTGAATTAATGTCATATGGCATCTTTTTATGGTGCCTGCGTGGAAGGAATTCTTTCGCTGCAATTGGTGTATGAACACCAATTGCAGCCAAATTGAACACTATTCTGTGTTCCGCCTTAGATACGGTTCTGAATATAGTTTTCTTAGATGTAATATTGCGTTTTCTTTTGAACTTCACTTTTGGCACAGGATCTTATATGACCTTGTTATTTTTGAAAGCAGCCCCATCTAGATTGAAAGGTATAATAGCTGGCTATGGTGACTTCACTGATACAGGTTTAAATACCGGTTTTGTAGATGAGCATGCGATTTCAGGATTTGAAAGCTGCTTCTTCTTTAGACCGGTTTCTTAATACTTCCATTGGATGATTAATTGCTGCTACTGCTACTGCATTCTCCAACCACATGATTCGCGATCATAACAAACGTAATAATCACGTTAGCTAAATTTAAATTTGTGATAGTTGTCAGTTGCGAAAATAGAAAATACTAGGAAATTAACATTTCTGAAATAGGTTAAATTTTTCCAACTTGATTAGACGAAATATATATATTCGGTTACTCTGTCCTAAGACAATTTTCCTTTCGAAATTTCTTTTTTGGTGGCCACAGCAAACTTAACATGGAAAAACACTTCTAAAACAAAAAATCAAAGGTACACCCAAAGGTTTGCTGGTTGTAAATGCGGAGGAATAACAGTATTTCTAATGATGATGAAGTAAATCGAGGTTTGCGTGTTTTTCAGTCTATTACTATTAATGTCCAAACCGTGTTCAATGTAATATATCCAACTTTAAATTATTGGGAGAAGATACTATGTCAAATGCAATAACTAACTTAGGTACAGATTTTTTATTTTTACTAGTCATTTACTGAAGATATAATTGAAAACATGCGGTTTTGGAAAAAATAGTTACAAAAAAGATACCAGTGAGCTAGCCAATGCAAAAGTCTTGAGGTCGCCTTAGGTTTGATCCTCTTAAAAATACAATGTTCAGAAATCTATTTGAAAAATTACGACAGTTCCTACATTTTAATGACGATACAAATCATAAACCACTAAGTGAGCCAGATAAAATAAGGGCTCTAATTGATCGTTTAAATCATAATTTTCTCTAAGTGCCTATTAATCAAAGATTATATGTAGAACTTTAAACTGTTTGTTTTGTTGGACCCAAATGGATATGATTATAGATTTAATGTGTATGTGGAAAAGAAAATAACGAATTTCATAATGAACCAGATATAGGTGCTTGTACGAATGTTCTAGTACGCTTGAACCATATTTTATTTTTCACAATTTTTACACAACTGTACATATGGTGGCTTACTTTTGCACAAACGCAACTGTAAGAATAAATCGAATTCCAAATTGTAAATTTAAATAGACTTGTTAACCTTTTATCATTGGCGTTTGTAAATATGCAGAACCAAAATAATGATTACTGGTAAAATAGAATATTTGTAATAAAATTATATCAGTAAATTCTACTTCCTCTTGTAAAGCAATTTCAGATCAACAAGGAATCCGCATGATTTCCTATATAAACCTAGTTTCAAGTTAAGTTCACCGTAAACAGCAAAGCGCATTAATAAAAATCAAAAAAAAATAACTGATATTACAAGTATAACACTAAATACTTGTTATGTTCTTTATATTTTACTATAAACCACTATCCAAATAAATCAAATATTACATAAAACATTCCATTCTTCTGAGTATTAATAATTATTAAAATTAAACCAAAACCATCTAACCCTCCAAAGTCTTACCGTTTTATATTAAAACAAAACCAATTCAACCACAAAAAACACTCCGTCCTCTATTTCCTTTTTCACACTAAAAGTTAATTCATTTTGTCCGCTTCAATATATTTTTCCCTACTGCCATTATTTCTCTTTTACTAGAAACTTCTCTCCCCTCTCCCTCTCCAATACTCTTATTTACCGTTACAATATACAATGAAAACCAAGATATGGTATATATGTATACGATTGGGGTATCATTTTATCGATGTGACAAAGATAAACCCTTGATTGCTTTACAAGAAAAATGAAAAAACTTTAACATTATGGGAATTTCGTTTGGAAGGCAAGCTTAGAATACTCTGAAGTACCAAATTTACTGACTTTATATACTTCAATCAAAATTCAATTCAGTTGATTGAACTGAATTCAACTCTAATGCAAATAGAAAATATCGTGGCTAAATAATCTGGAAGAATCCTGCAATAAGTCAGTTAAGAATAATTTTATTTTCAAGTGATATCTACTTAGATGGGGCACTATAACTTCGCGAAAAAGAACACCGAAAAATGTCACTGCTATAACAGTGGTGTTGCTGTAAAACGCCCCCAACTTACTAATTTGAGTGGTTATAATTTTTGAGACAATTTTTAAAAAAAAAATGTTTTTTTTTTATTAATGCTTCAATTTAGTAATATATTTTTTTTTTAATTCAATTTATTTGTATAAGTATTTATTTATTTATTTATATATATATTTATTATTATTTTTTTAATTTACATTATGCTAAAAATTCAATAAAATTTTATTATTATTACAACATTTTATTGATTTTTTTTTGTTTTTTTTTATGTTCATTTGTTGTTTTTTTGTTAATTTTTTTTTATTTATTTATTTATTTCTTAAAATTACACAAAAAAAATAATAATTATAATAATAATAAGTATTTTTTAATAAAAATATATCGAAAAGAAAAATCAATAAATGCACAACACTACTAAAAAAAAAAACCTACAAATCGTTCAAAATAAAACAAGAATTAAAATTCTTATCAAAGATTTTTATCATATCTTCAAAGCTACAATAAAAAAAAAAAGTTAATCAAAAAAAATAGAAAATAACTAAAAATTTTGGCATTACGATTATTTTGATTAAATGAGAAAAATTATAATTATTTTTCCCGAATTATTTACAAAAAAAAATATTAGGAAAAAAACTCTAATTAATAATTAAATTGAAATAACAAAATGTAATTAAAAATAATTATGTTTGTATATTGTTTTTATGTATAAAAAAAAACTAATCATTTATTTTGTTTATATTTATTTTTTTTTTTTCAAAAATTTCTTAATTAGACCATTTGTTTTTTTTTTTTTACATTTCAGTGGTTTTGGTAATTTTCTTTGCTGTTCTACTATTGGTTTATTTGGTTCATTTTTTTTTTTTTTTGAGCTTTGAATTCATAAATTTTCATTATTTAATTTTTTTTTTACGATTTTAATTGCTTACAAAATATTACATTTTCTTAAAAAAAAAAATATGTTTCGTTATTATAGGCAATTTTCTTTTTAATTTTTCTTTTCATGTGTTGTTGTTTTTCAATTGATATTTTGATTTTCAAATAAATTTAAATACTAAATTCATTGGTTAAGTCAAAAAAAAAAAAGATATAATATTATTGATTGTTAGTTGTAGTTTTGTTCTGGTGTGTACAAGATTTTTTAGTTTTTTTTTTTTTGTAAAAAAAATGTGTAACAAAAAAAATTATATTTAACTTGTACAAATTTTAAAAATTATTCTTCCATTGATCTTTGTAGGTTTAATTACATTCTTGTAATTCTGGTTCAACATTAGAAATTTGTTGTTGATGATTTGCTTTAACCATACAGGAACGAGCAACTGATTCAAAAAGTCTAAAAATTTAAATTTTTAATTAAATATTAATAGGGAATATATTCAAAAAAAAAACGTAATTTTATTTACTTTTCAATTTCTGGGGCACAATGAACAAAATCATGACCCCAAAATTTATATATTGGATTTTTAATAAGTTCAATAAATGTTATTAATAATCCCCATGGATGTGGACGATTTACAATTAATCGTTCTAATAATACACGTGTTATTTGTTCTTGAATTGCTTCTGAATTAGCTTCAACAAATAAATATAATACAGCACAGCTAAAATAATGTGTATGACTGTTTGGATAACGTAATTGATTTGCAATTGCATTTAAAAATAAATAACGTCCTTCATTATCTAAATCAACAGCAAGATTTTGAAATATATCCATATGTGCACTGTGTACAATTGTTGTCATATTTGGTAAGGCATTTTTACTCCTGTAAATATTAAATTTTTTTATATTATAAATACTATAAAATTATATCGAAATAATTACCTTATATGTGCAATTGCTTGATTACCAACATATAAAACTAATGCATTCATTAATGGTATATTATATCGGGATCCAGGTTCATTTGATATTTGTAAATGACTACGTAATTCTGGGAAAAATGTTACTGGTGCACGGGCTTTTAAATATGAATCAAGATCTTTTTTAAAGTTAATTGGTTGTATATTTATTACATAATTTGTATATATTCTTGGTGCTGTTGCTGTTTCTGGTAACATATCAACTTTTAAATTTGGTGTAAATGGATCTGGTAAACGCATATTACGTGGAAATGCAGCTAATATAATATTACGCATTTGTATACAATTCGGTGGTATAACATCACAAAAACCAAAATGATAATCACATAAGAATTCTGGAAAATCATGCAATAATACCAATAATACTCTTAATGTACCTTTATATAATAATTGCACTGGTTTAGCTAATTCAGCGTTACGTAAAAACGGTGCCAAATATTTAAATAAATCCATTAATAATTGTGAATATAATGGCCAACCTTTTTGTTGTGGTATTTGGGCTAATATACGTCCAATAAATACACGGTGTGATATTAATTCTAACCAAGAATAACAAAAACCTGGTGCCATTGATGGATTTAATAAATGATAAGTATGACAAAATGCTGTTACAATATTATGCATTAAATTTTCTAATACAGGGTCTGATGAGCTCAATTCTAAAAATAACATTATAAAAAAACGATGGTAACCTAATTGTTGAAATGATGTTCCATGCATTTCTTGATCTTGTAATAGTACACCTAATACAATACCCAACACTTTATTAAGTAAATTAATTTTTGTACTTGGATTATTTGTATCACCAGAATGACGTACTAATAATGCTATTAAACGTACAAATGCATCAATAAATTGAAATATTTTTATTTTATTAGATGCATGACTTAAATTTGGATCATTTATATGACGATATACATAATCAATGCAAATTTGTGTTGCTTGACGGAAAAATCGTGTTATTAAATCATCTGTTTTTAATATACCATATAAATTCATTTTATTTACAAACATTCCAAATGTTTTGACTGGATCACGTCCATGTTGTTGATTATAATGTATTTGTACCCAATCTTTTAATAAATATTCAGTTTTTTCTTGTAAACCAGGTGGATCATCACAATCATTTGAACGTACATGTAATATACCAGATTGTATATATTGGGATGGTGTAGCTAAATTTCTTTCCATCATAAATGTAGTTGGATCATGATTAATACGTAATAATTCAATTAAATGTCCTAATCCTTCTGGTCCACGATGATGTGCAGCTAATCGTGCCAATAAATCAATTGTGTTACAAAAATCATTTTCACTTAATAAACCAGCTGAACGTTCATCAATTAAGAAATGTTGTACAATTTGCATTGCAATTGTTACTGATAAATAATTACTACCATTTTCCATTTTTTGACTTAATGCCATATCAAATTGTTGTATATTTATAAAATGAGATGTTATTAATAACTTAATTGCTTCTAAATTATAACGTACTTCTTCACGTGTTTCAAATATACAATTGGTTATAGCACGTTCAATTGATGCAGCACCAAATGCATTATGCAATAATGTTAAAATACGTAAATTAATGTCACGATATAATTTCATTTGTTCAATATGATCTGGTATATTAACTAAACCTTCAAGTAATCCTTCAATAACACGTGTTAATAAAATTAGAGCATTTTCGTTGTCACGATGACGACGTGCTAACATTAATGCACTTAAAAGACTATGCATTTTTGTCGCTTGTAATTGTAAAGCAGATACATTTACGGCGCTATTAAGAAATGCTTCCATTTTTGAAGCTAATTCGCTGTACATAATACTAACTTCATCAGTACCAAAGTTTGGTATTACTTCCTGTAAAATTATAAATTTCAAGATTTCAATTTATTAAAATGAATTCAATTTTGTTGATCATATATAATGAGAAAAGAAACATTTAAATAGAGAATATCGTGGCTAAAGTCTAAAAGAATCCTGCAATATGTCCTTTAAGAACAATTTTATTTGATAACGCAAATTGACACTTACACAAGGAGAAGAATAAAGACTTTTCAATCGAAAGAAATTAAATTTTTAATTTTCTGAACTTTCCCGAAAAGTAGGATCAAAAGATTTAATTCGGATCCATACAAATTTCCTTATATACATAATTATAATTCTTTAACGATTAATTTGACACTTAATTTTTAATCTTTTGAATTTCGTGTCTACTAAGGTAAGGTCTCAGTTTTTCCAATAATAAATTGCAATGTTAACAGATGAAAAGAAAGAGCATTAATAATATTATGATTTTTGTTCTTTCGCAAAAAAATTTAAAGTGGTCATAAATACAAATTTCTTTATAACGATTAATCATGTGATTCGGTTTGTAACATTTAAATTTAATTTATGGGAAGAAACATAAAAGAGAAATTTATTAATGTAAGAAAATTGATATTCAATTAGTTTATATAAATGAGACCTACCGGAATTGCAGTTTTTGGCAGTAACATGGCTGTATCACGTTCTGACATCAATTGGAAACCTGGTATATTCCTTGCAAATTCTTCATAAACAGCAAATTGTGTACTCGGAATGCCACCGACTTTTAAGCGTACTTGTTCAGGCATACGCTCAGATTGATATGATAAAATATCTGCATCGCAAAAACGTCTATAAAAAATATATACATATATATAAAATTTCATAAAAGTAAAGCTATTGAACATTTTAAACTAACCTTCCTTCCTCTCTAGCTAATTTTCTTACTTCAAAATCATTAGCTAATCGACGGTCAATTTCTGGTATAGCTTTTTCACATGCTGCTTTTTGTATAAATGCACAAGCCAATTCAACATTATCGGCAGCAATTAATGCTGCTGCATTTTCCGCATCTGGTATTTGTTGCGGTGAATTTAACACAGATAAAAATGCTTTTTTAATATTAGCAATCATTGTTTGTGGTAATTGGTCACGGCATGTTATCATTGCCATACCTGCTGCTAAATTTCTAACCATATAATGTGCAGCTGTACGTGTTCTTTGTTCATCCGGATCTAAGGCAAAATCTTTACGTACAATTTGTTCTGATGTACTAAGACCAATACGAACACTTCGTTCAACTACAGCTGGTAACCAATCTGTAATTGTTTTTTCAATAGCATTTAATGCTATTGTTTTTAATGGTAAATTTGCATGTAGGATTGCAATATTTGGTGATAAAACGACATGTTGATTGATCATTGATGTATTATTAACATTAACATCGATATAACTAAAACGAGGTTCTGGCGGATTAACAACAATTTGTCCAGCATTTTCGCTACTTGTACCACTTGGTGATGGATTTGTTAATTGTTGATGATCTTCAGGTTGTTGTTGTTGGGGTTGAGGTTGTTGCTGTTGTTGTTGTTGTACTTGTTGTAACTGTGGAGGTGGTTGTTGTATTTGCTGTTGTTGTTGTACTTGTTGTAATTGTGGTGGTGGTTGAATATCTTTTGTTTTTGTCTGTTGACATAATTGATATTCAATATTTCTAGCACGTTCTGGATCTTTTAAATATATTACTGGTTTTAGTTCAGATATATCAATACTTAATGTTTTACATAAAACTTCTATTTCAAATTTTAAATTTAATTTTAAATCTGGTTCTGTATGTAATTCAGCTAATACATTCATAATTGCCATAGTCCATGGATTTGGCGGTTTAAATACTTTACTTTTAGCACAGGATTCTAAAACTTTAGCAACAAATGGTACAACATATAATAATTCTTGTTGCCCTTTGTGATATGCTTCAATTAATAATGATTTTAAATCTAAATCAATTGTTAATATTGGTCGACTACGGCCTAATGTCATCATACCTAACCAATGTCCTAAATTTTTTAATAAACTACGATCTGAAAAATTGGCAATACCTTTATCAGAACGTAATAATACACGTATATTACGAAATGTTTCACGTGTAACTAAACGTAATATTTCATTATTTTTCATAGCATCTAAAAAATTTGAATATAACGAATGAAAATTTAATTCAATTGATGCACGTTTTAAGACCATATATTGTGATAACCAAGCCCAATATTCTTTTGTCATAATTTCTTTAATTTCATCACATTTTGGTTGTAGATTTAATTGACTAAGATTATTAAATATGAATGCCGTTTTATCTTGTATATTATCTGGTGGTATTGTAATTTTTTCTTCTCGATCCTGGTTAGCTGATAATAATGTATCAATATTTGTTGCAGTTGCAATTGATTTAACACGTGATGGATGTATTGGTTGACTAACAATAACAGATTTTGTTTGTTGTGTTGGTGTTGTAACAATATTGCCAGTTACAGAGCTACTACGATATAATGATTCCGGCCCAGGAACAATTTGTACACCACTACCACCAGATTGTTGACCACTACCACCTGGTATACCACTTGTATTACTTGCAGCTAACATATGTGCCATTGTTGGTGGTAATACTGGTCCTTGTGGTTTGTTTGGTGGTTCCATACTTTGAAAACCATATTCAACATATTGTATTAAATGTGGTGGAAAATCTTGAAAATGTGGTATTGATCTAACATATTCACAATATTTATTGTACTGATGAAGACGAATTTTAAAACGATCCAATGCTGTTATCCCAAAATAATACATTTTTGAACCTTCTGGTTTACGTAATGCATCTAAAACACAACGTAATGCCAGACCTAATGCTACAAATGTCGGTACTAAATTTCGTTCAATAATACCACCGAAAAGTTGTGCAGTTATTTGTAATTCTTTATCTGGATATTGGGGAAAGAAACGGTATTCTTCAAATAAATTACGTAACATACATTGATAAACTTCTTGTTCACGGCGTGTACTTGAATCTTTAAAACGGTTTAGCATATCCAAAACTTCGTCAATTGATAATGTTGGATGTGGTGGATGATTATAAATACGTTGAAAATAACTGTTTGCTTCGTCTTCAACTTCTTTTGATACAGTTTGTGCTAAGTCCGGCATTATTGGTGTTGATGGTAAATGCATTTTATCACCACCTGTAGGTGGTGTTGGTTGAATACGTGCTAAATTATTTACGTTTGGTGGTACTGATGCCAATGACATCATTGGGAATGGACTGTTTGATGGCGCGCCAGATGATAAAAGTCTGGACGGTGAGGCTGGATTTGATACTAAATTACCTGCATGAAGATATAAAACAAACAATGAGCAATTTTAATATATTATTAATAATATTATTAGATATTGATTAGATATTAAAAATTGTCTTCACTATCGTAACAAATCAGTCAAAAGTGATTTAACCCCTTCCGACCCACTGATGATTTCACAGTGAAAAAACACAGTTCCAAAAACAATTTCGAACTGACTCAGTCAGTGACTTTGCTGCCAAAAAACCTAAATATAACTAAATAAGGTTTTTTAATTTGGGCCGAAAAGGGTTAAATAGTAAGTTTAAATAACAAAACATTAAGTAACCCTTCAATAACACTTGGGATTATATAACTAAAATATGAATGTAATTTATAAGCATTTCGTTTGCAACTAAATATATGTCAATTGACTAACTTGAAATTAGCTCCAACATTTTTACATAACTGTAACGACAATTTTGTTTTTAATAAATAATCGAAAATAGAAAAAAGTAGATAATTTACCTAAAAGCTTACCTAAAACATTGCCAAAGTTAAATCCAGCTCCAGCACCATTTGGTCCACCTAAATTAACACCAGCCATATTAGCATTTAAACCAGCAATTGCATCAACTGCTGATGGTCCAGTACCTCCACCACCAAACATTTGTTGTGCATTTAAATTTGCACTAAATGGTGATGGTTCAATAGAACGATGTTGTCGTAATACACCTGGTGGGGGTGGTCCCTGAGTTACTTGAGGTGGTGGTGGTGCTTGTTGTTGTCTTGCTTTATTTGCAATCATATTACAATTAGCTGTCATTTGCATTATAACCTCAAATAGTTCACCACCAACAGTGCCAGCACAATTTTGTAAACATGTTAATATTACCGAAATACTTTCTTGTGGTAATTGGGCAACTTTTGGTATTTGATCATCTGTTAGTTTACCACTATTACCAGCAATTTGTGGACATCGACGTTGTAAAAACTTTATTAAAGCTTGAACAAATGGTTCACCATGTTCACGTAATTTATCATTTACCCATTTTTCTAATTTTAAATATTCACGTCGTGATGCCAAACATGCTAAATCAATAACAAATGAAAATGAGCGCGCATTTAATAAGCTTGATAATGCTTTTAAATCTTGTGCAACATCTAATATTCTTGATAATTTTGTTTGATCGCTTTCACCACGTAAATACCATTCAGACATTGAATGCATTATAATTGGACGTAATGTATGTGAAAAATTTGTTGAGTTCCATGCATGATGAAATATAACACCAGAATTTGGATGATTACCCAAAAATGTTGGTATAAGATTTGATAATAAATCTTGTCGTAATACCGTTATGGGTGGATTAATTTGTAATAATGCCATAAATAATACATCAGGACAATGTTGGGCAGGAAATTTAAATATCTCATGAACTTGTGTATAATAACCATGATCAGCAATATATAATAATACTTCAATTAAATATAATGATTTCCATGCTGCTATTTCTTTATTATCTGTTTCTGGTGGTGTTTTTAGTAATTCAACTGATACTTGTGTTATAATATAATCAGCAAATGAAAATAAATCGGGATTTTTCAACATCATTGATATTAATGAAAATTGTCCGTCAATATGTTGCCAATGTCTATATATACATTCAGCTGGAAAACTTGGTCCCAAACCATTCGCTTGATAAGCTAAACGTATTATTGTTAATAATAAATTTAATCCAATACGGTCTTTAATTATAAAATCATGATGATCAAATCCAATACAAACATCTTTCCAATTTAAATTTGGTACAATTTCTTTTAATGATTGTACAAATATATCTGGTTTCCATGTTTGCGTTGTATCATTTGGTGTTTTAATTATATCTTTTTTATCATTTGTATTACCATTACCATCAATACCATTATTACCAATATTTGTATTAACACTAGTATTGCCACCACCTGTTGATGTATTATTAGCACCACTAATTCCGCTACCTTGTTGTCCTGGTGGCCAAAAACTAGCTGGTGTTGGTAAATTAACATTACAATCTAATAAACTAGTATGTGTACGACACATAAAACCAATAATTTTAGCAACATCTTGTGATTGAATTTCACGTCCACAAATTTGACGTAAATGATTTTTACAATCTTCTAAGTTACTAGTAAATTCATAACCAATTTCTAGTACCAAATTAACCCAAGATGTGTCCATAATCTTGGTATTATTACTTAATAAATCTAAATCAGTAATAATTGTTTCTAAGTCGTTATTATAATCGTTATTATCAATATTTTGATCTTCAAAGTTTTTATATAAATATGGTATTAATATTAATGGTGCACGTTTACGCGGAAATTCAATACGTAATTTATTTATGAATTTATCAAATGTATCTGTATTTAAACGACTAATAATATTATTTTGATCTTTACTTAATACAGTTAATATTAATTGTAATAAATCTGGTGATATGTCGTTTAAATTTCGTTCAGAATTTGTTTCGTTATCAATATAAGATTCGATTAATGCTGGTAAATATCTCTTTAAATGATCTCCAGCTGTTTTAGCTAATTCAGTGTTATTTGAATGTGTTAAAGCTAATGCTAAAACAACTTCAAGTAATTTTGAACACTGTATTGATTTGCAAATTTGCGGTATTAAAGATGTTGTAATTTTTAGAGTCTGCAAAAATATATAAAAAAAAATATTTATGTTTAAATAAGTCACATATTTTTTATAATTTTTTTTTTTTTTAATTTTTCTATCAATTTAAATTTTTTTGTAAAAATTTTTTTTATACCTTTTGACTTGGAAAACAGTTATCAATAGCAAAACAAATATTTGAAATAAATGCTGGTTTTGTTAGCTGTGCGTTTAATTCAAATCCAAGTAATTTACAATGTAATTGGGTCGCTGATGGCTCAATAAAATTAACTGTGGAGAATAAACAACGCAGATAATGACGATCCGATTCTAAGCCAAAAGTTTCGACAATCTACAAATAAAAATATAATAAATAAATAAAATATAATTTTGAATGTTAAAATAAATCTAAGTTTTTGAATAATATTAAATAAAAATTAATAATTATACTTATTGATTTCGATAAATTTGTATATTTTGCAAACAGTTAAAAGTTTTTTTTTAATTAATGTACAAAAATGAAACAACAAAAATTAAGCTTATGATGCATAAATTACGGTAGAGATTTTATTTTTCCAAATTTTACAGAACTTCTTTCCAATGTTTGTTTCTCTTTTTTAACCAGTTTTAGGCTCTCTTTATAAAACTAACCCTTAAAAATTGTATATTTATACAATTTTTTGTAAAAGTAATTTTATAAACAAATAAAAAGAGAACAATTAATAACCAAATCATTTAGTAAACTCCAATTTGTTTAAAATCAAAAACTTTCTGAATGAACGACTATGTTCATTCTTTCGCTTATAACAACATAGTCAACAAATTTATGATTTAAATTTATAGTTTAAATATCTTTAAACAAAAATCAGATTAGTTTTACAAAATGAGCTTGACCAAACATTAAAATAACATGGTTATATAGTACGTACATCAATTTTTTTTATTATTGCAAAAGCCAATAAATGTGGAACCTTTTTGATATTTGACACATCCCTTTATTTACTAAGGTAAAAATAAGGTTCCTGAAAAACTAATAAAATTAATTACCGTGGATCAAAATTAAGTGTAAATAACCACTACAAACTCTTGAAATAATTCTGTACATAAAATAAAAATTAATGTGTTCACTAAATATGTTATATTATATTAATAAAACCTAGTTTTTTTTTGTTAGGGCAAACAAAGCAAGCAGGTACGAAAGAAAGAATTGAAAAAAATCGACATCCTGTCGGCAATTTACTACACACAATATTATACACAAAAATATTAACTTATAAGCAAATTTACCTTACAAATAAATCTTAATGTTTGTTATTTCTATAAATTATTTATTCAATTAACTTTTTTTTAAATCTATTATTTTCTTAAATTTCTTTATTATTTTATTTTTTAAACAATTTTTTTTTTTCTTTTTAATTAATTCACTTAAATTTTCACTTTCGTGAAAATGTCATTAAAGTTCAAACAGAAATATATATAACAAAAAAAAAACTTTTTTTTTTAATTCTTTTTCATTTTTTCCAAATTAAATTTTAAAAAAAAAATAATTTTTATTGGCTAAGTAATGAATATTTTATATTTTGATCGCATTTTAATAACTTTTTAAAACTGAATTCATTGAAAATTTAAATAAAAAAAAAATTATAGAAAAAAATTCACAAGCTATCATGGCGTCGGAGAAATTCAAGTTTTTTATTCATTTGCAAAAAAAAATATATATATGTTTTATTCACCATATTACATCTGTCAATGTCAATTTTATAATATATACAGAAATGGAACTTTTAAAATCGAAACAACATTATGAACAATGAAACAGCAATGAAACGTAAAAAATATAGAAAGTCACCTCAAGGATATTTATTTCGTGTTGTGTCGCAAAAATAAAAATAAAAATTCGGAATTTAAAAGCGCCAGACAAATAAATATTTACACACTCGAAATTACCAACTTATAAAAATACATAGACCAAAATGAATTTAAATTTTATTTTAATAGGTTCTTCAGCTTACCTGTCTGATAATTTGGCAACTTTGGTTAAAATTCTTTTTTGTCAAGTTATTTACCAAATAACTAATCTGCGTTATCGATAGATTTTGGGGCTCCTGGTTCATAATTTCGAAATCATCAAATATTTTCCAAGCACTGTGGGCTTCAAGGTAATGAAACCCACTCGGCGCTTGAATATTATTTATGTATTAACTGTTTTATTATTTGTTCGTTTTTTTTTTATTGTAAATAAATTTTCTCTTTTTTCCTCTTTTGAAATATTTTTTCTTTGTAATTTTCAAATGACAATAAAATTAATTGGCCCCATTGATATTGGGGCCTTCAAAAAAAAAGACAAGAAAAAAAAAAAAAGAAAGAGAAAAAAAAGTGAAGAGCTACCAGAAAAAGCTTATGGCGAAATATTTCTACTTTTCTTTCGTAAACTTTTTTACACTTTTTTTTTCTATTAGTTAAATACTTAAAAAAAAATTATTTAAAACTAATTAAAATAATTGTTTTTTAGTATAAAAATATTTTAAATGTATTTTTATTATATTTTTGATGATTTAACCGCGAATTTGCACTGATAATCGACTAAAAAGATTTTTCACTTATTTGCTTTGTCGTCAAAAAATGGATGACACGCAATTACTTGTCAAAAATATTCAATATGAATTAATAAGGGCTGCCATGTTAATTTGTTTTATTGGAGTATATTGACTGAAATAATTTATTTACTAGAAATACAAAGACGAATTTTGTAGTCGTTTTTTTCTTATTTGAATTTGATTCTAATTACAGCAATCACAGCCCTTTAAAATGTTAGAATACAAAGGTCATTATCACTTTTGGAAATTCGAAGATCATTAATATTTTGTACGAAACAAAATGATTGAAATTTCTTTAGTAATATTATGCTAAAAATGTTTACACGGGACTTTCTTTTAGTGGAATCGCTCCTTTGTCACAAAGATGTAGGTTCGGAAGGAGCTGTCTTCAATCAACTTACTTTTTCTTACAAAAAAACGTTCATCTAGTCTTACGTATACGTCAAAATAAAATGCAAAAACGATAACTGGCACAATAACAGAAAATTGTGCCAAAATTTGTCAAATTATTGCTTTAGGGTACACGAGTTGGCAACGCCCAAGTAGTTGGTCTCCTTTTCGCCGATTTTGTTTTGCATATGGTTATAAATAATTAACAGATACTTAACTGTCAAATGTGTATTTTTATAGCCGACATAATAGATACTTAACTGTCAAATGCATATTGAGAAAAAATATATAAATAATATCGCTTTGCATTTGTTTGTTTTCAAATAAAATATGTTTTTTTCTACTTGGAAACAAAAAGAATAACACAAGGCGTAGTAAATATAGACCACGACCACGAACGACATAAACCAGTTCCAACAGCAAGAACTGCGAAGTTGGTGCGACATAAGCATAGCTGCGCTATTATCTTTTAAGTCAAAGTTTATTTATAAAATTATCGAATGTTTTATAAATTCATTGGCTTTTTTATAAACTTGGTTTCATTGGAAGATCAAAAAAGAATAAAATTTGTTTAAAAAAAATAAAAATTTGTTTAAAAATACAAGCACATTATGGCATTTCGAGGACTTATTGAAGGAGATTGTGGTGGGGCCAATCCTTTAATGCAATTAGGTGGGCAGTTCACACGTGACTCTGCTTATAAAGAAGAAGGTTTTGGAAGACAACAATTAGGTTCAGGAACAACAAACGGTTTTAATGATGGTGTTCCGTTGAACCAAGAACAAATGGTAAATGAATTTCTAGGCAAACTTGCTGTACCACCTCAGGTAAATTATTATTTTTAAATAAATATAAAATAATTATAAATAAAATATATATTCAGACTTTCCGTATGGATAATTTACTCGAAGAGATGCGAGAAATAGAACAACAAAATTTCCATCCACCAGTTATTAATGCACCAAAAGTAATTCAGGAGGTTACATCAACTGCTGGTGGTTGGGCTTATGATTATACACAAATTAATAATAAACAAGAGATAAATATGCCACTACGAACGGTAAAAAAAAGGAAGTTAAAATAAAATTATATAAAAATTTTCTTCGTGTTTTTAGGAAACACTTGAAGGGGCAGTTGGAGGTTTACCTACAAGACAACATATGTATCCTATGCCGATGAGTATTTCAAGGGTAAATAAATTCAATATCAAAACAATATACATATTTATTTTTCTTAATAGAATTGGAATCAAGGCAATTTCGTTAATGTACAACCTGTTCAGGCAGATATAACTTATGCAAAAGAATTTTTTGATGAAACCCAGCAAGAACAGAAAAATTATGTAAATATTAAATTTATTCATAATCATTAAAGTTAATATTTACTTATTTCTGTTAATAATTTTAGGTTCAGAATTTTTTTGATAAGCATGAAAATGGAAAACTTGCTATGAAAAATACCCCAGAAGTAGAAAATATTACTGACGAATGGCTAGAAGATTTCCAAAAGAATAAAGAAGAAGAAGGTTAGTGAAAGAAAAGCAATAAATTTCAATACAATTAGTAATTAAATTTTCTCCTAAGCTGAAAAATCTGAAACATATTATGAAAAATTTTGGTCAAAACTACAAAAGGATTGGAATGATCTAGCAGAATATGATACTCATCCATGGTTAACACAAGAAACAGACTTTGACCCCTACAAAGAATATAATTTTATTGTAGAAGATAATCCAATGGCAGATAATGAAAATGCTCTAGAAAAGGGAAAAGAATTTTTAGCTAAAGGTGATATACCAAGTGCCGTTTTATGCTTCGAAGCAGCCGTTAAACAAGAAACACACAACCAAAATTCTTATGCATGGGAGTTATTAGGGCTTTCGCAAGCCGAAAATGAAATGGTAAAATTAAATTTAGATATTTGAAGATTTCCATTAAATTTTCCATTAATATTAATTTTAGGATCCACATGCCATTTCAGCTCTAATGAAATCTTTAAATCTTAAACCAGATAATTTACGTGTTTTAATGGCATTATCTGTTTCGTATACAAATGAAAGTCTGCAAAGTCAAGCATTAAATATGCTTGCTCGATGGTTATATTATCATCCCAAATATAAACATTTAGTACCACCACATTTAGTGCCACAAAATATTAATAACGAAACTGTAATAACTAGTTCATTAATTGCACCATCAGCTTTAAAAGAAATACAAAACTTATTCATAGATGTTGTACAAAAATACCCAGGATCAATTGATGCTGATGTACAGGAAGCATTAGGTGTATTATTTAATTTATCATCAGAATATGATAAAGCTGTCGATTGTTTTAAAGCTGCATTACATGCAAATCCAACAAATTCAAAAACATGGAATCGTTTAGGTGCTAGTTTAGCGAATGGTAATCGTTCAGTTGAAGCTGTTGAAGCCTATAAAAGAGCATTAGAATTACAACCAGGTTTTATTAGAGCACGTTATAATGTTGGGATTATTTGTATGAATTTAAAATCATATAAAGAAGCAGCTGAACATTTATTGACTGCACTTAATATGCAAGCGACATCACCCAGTCGAACTGGTTTATCTATCGAATTAACCAGTAATGCTAATCAAATGTCTGATGTTATTTGGAGTACATTAAGAATGGTATTTGCCCTGATGGCACGAGATGACTTAAAAACATTAGCTGCTAATAGAGATTTGGATAGTCTCA
Source organism: Empis livida (assembly GCA_963932195.1). NCBI lineage: Eukaryota > Metazoa > Arthropoda > Insecta > Diptera > Empididae > Empis > Empis livida. Next base: position 34,020,911 of record OZ010646.1, on the reverse strand, counting down.
ACCGTGAAATGAAATTAACATGAAAATATTTATAGTTTAAGATATTTGTTACAAAAATGGTTTGGGGTTAAAGTTGATAATTTATTTTGGAAATCATTCCGCTGTTTTTTATAGTTTACGAAAGTAAATTCTTTATTCAATTCCTATAAAAAATATGTTAATATTTTATTTTGAGGTAATTAAAAAATAGGAAATAAATATTTTTTATTATAAATTAAATATAGAACGTATTTAAAGTGACACTATCTGTAAGAATACTTTTTAGGACGCAATATATTGTAGTTTATGGGAACGATACAAATTCCAGAATTTCATAACATCGATATGTAATAAAATCCCGAAATTAAAAATCCAGGAATACAAAATCCCGTGAACTTTATTATGTAAAAAACTATGGAAAATTGAAATTTATATTCTGTACTAGCGTTTGTTGTTACTCTATCACGACCAGGACGTATACGCTATAGGTATTCAATTTTGAATGATTAGAACAATATGATAAAATATATAAGGTAAACAAAAAATTAGGTAATTGGAATTATGAATAGAAGAGGTAATTTAATATATGCATGGATGAGCTACTTAAATATTTAATGATTACACCAATATTATGATAAATTAGTATGAGGTTTTATGATAAAATATATAAGATATTCTTTTAAATATTTAAATCAAAGAATGATTTTAAAAAGGCAATATTTATATAATTTGAAATTTGGGGAACTCCTGAAAAATAAAAATACTATTCAACATTAAAAATATTCTGAACTCCTATCCAGTTAATTCAAGTTATGAGTGATAAAATTAGTTTATTAGTTAATTTATTTCACAAACAGAACTAATTAATGACATAAATTTTGACAAAAATACAAATAATTACAAATTATGACTAATCCTCAAAAATATATTTATAAAATTATTAAAAGGAAATAAACCTCATATGAATCAAGAAGCTGATTATAATCGATCTCGGTTGCTGACCCCTATAAACAAATAAATAAAAAAACACCTATATAAATTTACCAAATCGTAAAGATATTTTTCTTGCTAGGTCCTGTTAAATCAAATTTATGTAAGTAAAACCAGAATTTATTTGGAAATCATTCCGCTGTTTTTTTATAGTTTATGAAAGTAAATTCTTTATTCAGTTCTTTTATGTTAATATGTTAATATTTTATTCTGAGATAATTAAAAAATAGATTGAATTTACAGTAAAATTTTAAAAGTGCGTGCAAGATCCGTTAAAAATTTCGAAAATGCAAGTGCAATTTTAGTTATAGTTTCCATAATTTTTTGTTAAATAAAAGGTAAATTATATTTTATTTTACTCATTACATATTTCGTAAATTTAAGAATAAATAAATTACATTGTTATCAATAAATATTAAAAATTATGGTTCATTGAAAATAAATTCAGTTTACTTTACCAATGCATTCGTGGCAATCCATAACAATGCTTACTCAGCTAAACATGTAGGTGTTATATTTTGTACCAAAGAGATATTACGAAATTCTTACCTTAATTAAATTGAATAGCATATTATGTGGAATAGCATATTACGTGGGTAATATTCCATTAATCTATCTTTAAGAACCTTGTCTGGTGGTAGAATTATATCTAATTATTTTCAAAATAAAGATTGAAACGCATCTTTTGTTTTTTTTTTTTTTTGGTATAAATTTATTAATATCAAATTTTCAATAATTTTATTTAAGCTATTTCTTTTAATCTTTTAATTAAATAATCCTTGCAATAGCAAGTTAAAGATCTGCGTATTTTTTTCGTATTAAATACTCAAATTAAAAATAGGTTAGCTTGCGATATTAAAGCATTATATAATATATTTTTTAAAGAACAAATAATTCGCACAGCCACATAACAAATTAATTTTGATATTATTTCTTAGCTTAAATATGTTTTGTGATATTTTGGATGCTTTAAATTTTATTTATAATAATCATTATTGTTTCCTTTTCTTTTTTTAAATATATATCTATTTTAAAACTTTAAAAGAAAAACTGTTCTGAATGATGGCAATTAGAGCATTTTTTAAATTTGACTTATCTAAATAGGATTTTTTAACCATTTTATTTTTTAATAATAAAAAAAGTTTTTATTTTTTATTTTAAATTTTAAGTTTTAATAAATTCAACAAGACATCATTTATATTAATACAAAATAAGGCTATATAAAAGGTAATATTGTAATCGTTATACTTATTAGGTAATTTCAATATTATGATTTTTTTTTTAGTTTCATTTTTATTTGTTATAATTTATTATATTAATTTTTTAATATTACATAATTTTCTTTTTACATAATTTCTTAATATAAAAAAAATTTCGTATTTTTTATCCTTTTTTTGAAATATTTTTGGTGGTTCGGATTTCAAATTCTTAAGGGACGATAAAGTTAATATAAGAGAGTTCAGTTTCTTTTTTTGTGGCACATTCAAATACAAATAGAAATTATACTAAAATGTATTTTATTATTTAAAAAAAAAAAGTTATATAAATAATTATTTAAAATTTACAAGATTAAAAAACCGAAAAGAAAATTATTTCAATAATTATAATTTTGGTCTATTTACGTTACTAATTTTCAATTAAACATTTAACTATTCAAATTTCAAAAACCAAATTAAGAAGTTATACAACATAAGACGAAAATTGGGAAAACAACTAAAAATAAAACTATATTTTCGTTATATACTGGACATAAGTTTCCTTTCATTGTAGTATTTTATTTTACATATTATTATAACAATATACAAAATTACAAGAATAATTAATAAAAAATACACATGATTGTAATTTAAGGATCCCATGTTTTTAAAAAATAATAATAGTTTCTAAATGGGACAGGACCTTAAAATTATTAAAATTGTAAAACGAGTGTATTGTTTTTCTTTTTTATTTTTGCTTTAAAAAAATTTGTATTTTGAATTTGTTAAAAAATTTTATGTTAAAAAATATATTTTTCATGTTATTTAGTTTGAAAATATTTATTCTATCTATTATAGATATACCAATGTTTTCATTTTTTTTTATTTTTTAAACACAACAAATATAGATTTCCGATGATATTGCATAAATATGTAAATTAACAAAAAACAATGGCATAAATATATGTATATAAAAAAAACTTTAAATAAATTAATTAATAAAATGAATGATGATAAAAAAAGGCACTTACAATTTATTTTAGTAGTACAACTGAAATATCTTCAAATAAAATTTCAGGATTAATGTAAAATGAAAATTAAAATTTGAAAATAAATATTAATAATTTTAAATTAGAATTAAATTTGACAACAAATATTAATAATTTTAAATATCTATATAAGTAATCGAAGTAATGAAATGTTAATATTTAATATTTAAATTTTTTTTAAATGCTTATCCTAAATTTGTTTTTATGTTAATAAAAAAAAAAAAACATAATACAGTGTGAACAGATCTTTGAAGAAATTGAAATTAATGAAGTTTTTAATAGAAGCCATAACTACAATATTTTTTGAAATAATTAAGAGACGAAATTCATTTAGAATATACAAGAATTATTTTAGTCTTAAATATTAATTAAATTATTTATATTTTTTATGCAATATCATCGTGGCGGGAAGCTAAAAATTTATTATTATTTAAATTTAAACCAATTAATTTATTATATTTTCTAAGCTAACTTTTTCATTTTTATATATATTTATAAAAAATTAAAGAATATATATTATAATTTTTTCGTTGTATCTTTTATGTTTATATTATTATAAATACATATGTATAAAAAAATTTATATATATAATTTTACAATATACAAAAAAATTATTTAATTTTTTTATGTTATTTTTGTAATTAAAAATTAAAAAGAGGACCCAAATTTTTTTTTTAAAGATATGTTTTTAATATCTTTCATCGAGTGTTTTCAAAATATAAGTGGAGGTGTTGTAAATTTATTAATTTTTCTTTTCTTTTTTTAATTGTCGTTTATATTGTGGAAAATATACGAAAAATACATTTGTCATGGTTAGAAATTAGGTTTAAATAAATTATTGAAACAATTTTTAGCAAACAATAAATTTATTTTACGATTATTCTTATGACATCTATAATTATTATTTATTCTCATTTTTTTTGTGTATATCTCATATATTTTAAGAATATAAACGACTTTATAAAATATATTTATGTAGTTATTTTAAAATTTTAATAGAGATGTAAACAATTATATAACAAAATTAAAAAATAATTAATTTTTTGTTATTATTATTATCAAAATTCTTCGTTTTTTTTTTTTTTTAGTTTGTGTAAAAAAAGATTACATAAATTTTATACTTCGTCAGCTGCCAAACTACTTGAAATCTCTGCATCTCTTTTTGCTTTTTCTGCTTTTTCAGCTTTTTCTGCTGCTTCTGTTGCAGCTTTAATTTTTTGCAGAATATTTGATGAATCTGTATGAACTTCTTCTTCTTTGTCATCATGTGATTTTGCTGCTGCTTCTAAAGCCCGAATACGATTTTCATGTTTAACAATAATTGCTTTTAATTTTCTTATTTCATCCGTAATATCTTTTAGATCTTTTTCCTAAATACGAAAAAAAAAATTTTTTAATAGGACAAATATTATATATTAATATAATATCTATGCCTGATACTAATCCACTCCGGATATGGTTAGTCATTTAACAGTTTGAATATTTAACAGATAAAAGTATTTTTCACATTTCCATGTGAAAAATACTTTTGTCTATTAAATTTTTGCATCAAGTGAAATTATGAGATTTTAATAACTAATTGTATTTTTTGGAATTATAACATTATTAATTGTACTAATTGTACTTACACTAATGCTACTGGTTTGTTGCTCATTACTTGAGACATTATTGTTTGATGCATTGATGGACATGGCTGAACTGGTTGTACTTTTAGGTCCTTTTGGTGGTGTTTTGTCTAAAATATTCGATTTTTTTGCAACTGATAATGATTTTGTGCCGGTTTGTGATACATAACCTCCCTGTACAATAGAAACGCGATCCTTTTTTAGATTTTTTAGAATATCTGTTCATAATTAGAGGGGTGTTAGGAAGCAAACCACACAACGTGCGATTAATGAACAAAAAAATATATATATATACAAGCATAAACTTTGGCCAAGAGAAATTTGCTTTAATGTATTAATTTAAGTTAAAAACGCGATAAAGATGTATAGTGTATACTGTATAGAATCGCACTGATATGAATTATGTAGATCATTTTTCTTGAAGCGGTAAAAGTTGTGGAAGCATTTGGTATTTTGAAGGTTTTTGTAATTTTACACTGTAGCTGAATGATATAATTAATAAAAATATTAGTTTATAAAATTCAACAATAAGTTTTGAATATATTATGTTAATTACTGATTACTTATTATCAAATATATGGGTAAGTTATAAATTTATGAAAGACTTAAATTAGGTTTATAAGGTTCACACACATAATTGTAAAAAATAAATGGAAAATCCAAAACTTTTCAATTTTTCACAATTCTCAAAAAATAATAGGGTTCAACAATAATAATATTGTCAACAATATTATTATTGTCAACAATTTCCATGGTTTCCTGTAACTGCATTTTGTTCTTAGTTGAATTTCAAAATAATATTTATAATTACAAAATTTAATTCTCCAATTTAAAGTAGTTATATAAATTTTTAATTTTTTTAAAAATTAATTAATTCAAACAAAATTCAGTTACTATTAATTCCAACTATAAATTTAATACAAATAACTTACTTTTAATGAACATAAAACTGGATCTGCATCAGCACCTGCAAACCATTCTTCAGCTGTATGTGCTGGGTCATCTGATAATGTATCTGGATATAAGTCTTCTTGAAAGAGATCTGATTTTCTAGGTACTGTCATGGATATTACTTGGCATAAACCATTATTATTAAGACGATAAAATTTTGATATTTCACATGTTGTTACATCACAACCACGTTTTGGCATCATACCAATACCACGTTGTGGATCCGGTGTTTGAAATGTATTAATATAATGTACAAATGGTGGTTCTGGTGTTATCTAATAATAATAATTTTAAAAAAATCATATAACTAATTTTCATCAAATATTAGCTGAAGTAAGAATATATTAAGGTATAATGTGCTTTTTGGTGGATAAATAATAGAAAAAAATGGTGCAAATAAGAATACGTTATTTAAATTTATTTGTATATTTAAACATAGCTCAAATTAATAGTAAAAGTAATTGATATTTTTATCCATCCAACCGGCAAGTGTTTGAACACGTGGAATTTAATTATGTATTAGAAAAAGGAAAGGATTAATTTGGAAAATTTTTCGTATATCGCTAGTAAACACTACTTCGCTATTAATATTTACCAAATAAATTGGACATTTAATTAAACTTTTAAATTTAACTTTAAATAATTTTATCATAACATTTCGTTGCTAATTTTTAATATTATTAAATAACGTTATCTTATTCAAATTTACTTTAAGTGACTTTTTTACAAAACACAAAATTATAAATTATTGTGGTTTAAGTAGAAAAAAGGCAAATATACCTTTGCAAATATTTCTTGTTTCTCTTGTAGTTAAGTTTTTTTTTTTTAAAGAAATCTAAATATGAAAAATTTTATGAATAATTCTAAAAATTTGTTATAAATAATTAAATTTTTAAATAAAGTAGAAAAGCTTTTAATTTCCAATTAAAAAAAAAAAACAGAAATAATTAATGAAATTAATTGATTATGAATATGAAACTAACCTCAAAATACCGAATAACTGAATCACCTTTACCACATAAATATACTAAATTTGTATCTGGATCATATAACGGGAACATGACACCATTTGATGTATCTAATTCAACCATAACAATTGGTTCATTAAGTGCATCCGGTGCACGTAATGAATATTGTCGTTCTGATGATCGATTAAAACCAGTTGTAAATATTAAACCATGTCGTAAAAATATTGCACGTGTTGCTTTAGCACCATCATGACATAATGCTTCACTTTCAACTTCACCAGATCTCGGATCATAAATACGAATTTTTTTATCTTTACATGTTGTTACTAATTTTGAACCATCCCAATTAAAACATGCACTATAAATAATATCAGGGTGTGAATCTATATGTAATAAAATTTCACCAGTTCCAACATTCCAAATAACAAGCTAAAATAAATGATGGAAAATTAATATTATAAATAAATTTAAAGGTTATATATTTTCTTTACTTGATTATCAGAACCGGCTGTAACAAGAACATTTAATGCGGACGGATGCCAAACAACTAAACCAACTCTTCTTTGATGAAATAATAAATCGACTACTGGTTCGGTTAGGGTACGTGATAAACCACCATCTGGTATTTGCCATACTTTCACAACACAATCTTCTGATCCCGATGCAATAACATTATCATTATGGGGGCACCATGCAATATCCAATACTGGACCTTTATGACCACCAACAAGTGGATGATCAGCAGCTATGCGACCAACCTAAAATTAAATACATAAAAAAATACTTATTATAAACTTCAATTTATTTAATGTAGCCTAAAAGTATGTTAAATTTGTTTGTATTATGTTTATTAGAAATATTTGGAGCACTTTAGTTTTGAAATTGGGAAGGTAGCAAATTATTTATGTTCGTTAATTACAAAATATAAAAAAAAATTTAAATTTTATTAAAGAATAAATAAATGCGTTCATAAATGTGTAATTGCATTTTTAGCAACAGTTAAACTTCAAATTTACTTTAATTTTCCTATTGTTGTAGAAGGTAAATAATATTTACTCTAATAATAAGACATTATTCGAAAACATTCAAATGAATTGCAACTAAAAAAAATCTTTATTTATCACAGTTTATTGTCCTTTTCGCATCATAAATTATGACTGACAATTTTCTTTTACCTTCAGAAAAATTCTGTTGATTAATTTTGAAAAATCTTAAATATTTTGTAGAATTTTGTCTTTTGATAAATGTTTGAATTATTGTTTGATAAATGTTATTTTTTGGTTCATTGATTTCGTGTTTCAACAAAAACAAGCAAAACAATCAAAATTTGGCACAAATCTCATAATTAATTATAATTATATTAGTAATTATTCGCTTTTCTATAAGAAAATTTAAAAATGTAGAAAAATATTTAATAATTTTATAATGATAATTTGAAAAAATAATTATTTTATTTTAAATTATATTTTAATTAAATTAAATTCACCATTCTGACCTTGGTTTTCTATTCAAATTTATTATTTTCATCAAATGGAAAATCTAATTTAAAATTCTTTGTCAAAAATAACTTAATTAATTTTATTAATTCAACCTATATTTTTTTCAAAAACAGAAAATGTCATAATTCTTTTCCACAAAAATGTAGGTAAATAAAATAAAAATCGTCTTTAAAAATTAATGCAAGCATTTATTTTTTTTATTTTTTATATTTTTTAAGGAAGTTTTCATTTACATATATATTTAGATAATTTTATTTTAAACTGGAGCGTTTAAATTGCCACCTTGATACAAATTATAAAAGTCTACAAGGAAATTTATTTCAGACATTTGTAAATATATACACAAATAAAATTATTTTATAAAGTTCAAAAAAAGAGATTGAAGAATATTTTTGGTAGAAAAAATCCTAAAATGGTTTGATTGCAAAGAAATACAGCATTGAAAACTTTTGAAAAATCTAAATTTATAATAGTAAGAAAAAAAATACATACGCAAAATATTTTTAAATCTATAGATTTTTTTTTTTTAGAAATTGAATATACTAAACACTATTTTTTTTTTGGGTGTACAAATGTTTATTCCCGACCTATTTTTAAATTTTCCATAATTTAAAATAACAACCACAATCATTATACAATTTCATTTTGTCGAGAAAATTAAAATAGAATTTTGATATAATATAAAGAGAGTGTGTTTTTAGTTTTCCTTTCCGAAGATGTTCTTTGTAGCTTGGCTAATTAAAAGTAGTAGTGTTAGGCAAGAAAATTTTCAAACTTGAAGACGACTTTTTTGATTTTAGTAATTTTTTTAAAAAGGTTTATAATGAAATTTTAATTACAAGTACAGTCTTATTTCTGAAAGAAATTAATTTAAGGATTTTGTTTATGAGATTCAGTGAATAAATTTGATTCTAAGATAGAAAATACGATGTCTTCTATATTTCAGAAAAATCTTTATTTTATTTTGAAAAAATAGCAAAGAATACTGAAATATTAGCTATTATAAAATTAACTAATTAATTATTTCTATGTCCGAATCTTTTTACCGGTTTCCTTAATTTATTTAATATTTAGTCAATTTTTTTTCCTTTTTCTTTTTTTAAATGTTTATAATTTATGGCAATTAGCCAATATATTGAGGTAACATTTCGCATCTAAAGAAAAACACAAGAAATACATTTAAAAAATATACAAATATATATAAAAATTTATATTTAATTTCTTAATTTAAGTTGAAATTAAATAAAGTGTGAAAAGTACAGAATAAGTTTTTCCTGCTGATTTTTATTTTGTCCATTTCAGTGAATTATCGTATAGTAAAGATTTTCTGATGCTGCACACGTCGCGTCATTTTTTTTTAAGAAGATGAATTTACCTACTTTATTTTTTTTAAATAGTATTTGAAACCCATTTTAAAAATTTTGAATATTTAAAAATTAAATATTTGAAGATTTATTAAAAAAACTTATTTTAAAACACTACCCATCTGAATGTCTATTTTGTAGTAGTTACAAACAAATAGATATTTTAGATTGCTACCAACGACATTTCTATTATATTTAATTCCTCGGAAAATTGCACATTTCAAGTCATTTCGAAAAATATATATGTACATTATAGAATGAAATTAATTTTCAGTCTGCCTAATATATTTAATTGCAATTTCTATTTTAGCAACAATCATAAATATTTTTAATATAAATTTTATTGTAATATTAAATTCTATTATAAATCTTTTATCTAATTATAGCGGTTCGACATATTAAAATGTCAGCATAATAACATAAATAAAAATATACCAAAATTAGATTTTATTTTAGAAAAAAATATAATGTAATTGTCACATAAATACAATTAATTAAATCTAATTTTGTATAACATAAATTAAATAATTATATATGAAACATATTTAAATAAATTTATTTAAAATATTTTTAAAATCAAGAGTGAAAATTTTATTTTGAAAACTGACAAATTTATTTTTAAAATCTAAAATATAAATGAAATAGAAATTATAATTTAAAAATATATATATATTAATATTTTTTTCTGTCATAAATTTAGCAAACTAAAATTTTACTTCAAAGCTCGACAACTAATTACAAATAAATATTTATTGACTATTAATATTTGAAATCTTCACTTAATATTTTATGATTGGCATATTTTTTTCAAACCTCTTTTTATGTTTTTTTTAATTAATAAAAATATATTTGTAATATATTTTAAATATGTAGTTTTAAAAATTCATTCTTCTTGTATTATTTTATTTTATATTTTATAAATGTGCATTTTAAAAGTTTCACACGTACTTTCCTTACTAAATTCTGTGAAAATATTATTTAAATTAATTTTCATAAATTTTTAATGAAAAACTTGATAATATTATATTTTATATTTCTTAAATTTTGAATTAAACTATTATTTACAGCTAATTAAATATTTTGTATGTTTTGCTACTAGCATTTAAGATTGAGATTAACGCAAAAATTAGTATAAAGTTTATTACATGACGGATATTACAAGAAAATGAATAAGAAAAAAATTATGAAAAGCTTGAAGAAAGGTTAAAAAATATTTAATTGCCTTATTATTAGTTAGTTTTGAGAAATATAAAATCATTTACATATGTCGACAAAATAAAAACCTTACGAAATTATTTGTATCAGTTAATAATATCAGAATTGCTTTTCACGTAAAATGAAACAACGTTGTAAAAGTTGGATTTTTCCTTGAGGAATACAATTTTCGAATAAATAATTTTTCCTGTAACTTTAGTTCTATATCCTTTGTGATTTAGACCCAACTAAAATAATTTTACTAAAAATTCTAAAATAAATGAATATTTTTTATCTTGTCCAATTGATTCTTTTTTAAACCTGGCTCAATTACAAACCCAAGAAAAAATATTTTTCTATAAAATTATAAACATGTACTTCATGACACATTTTCACTGTAATATTTACTTAATGGACTAAAGTCCAAATATGAAATTATAAAGAATATAGTCTGCAATTTAATTTTGAATTTCATATTAAAAAGAATAAAAAATAGTTTCACGTACTTTACAGTATCACGAAAAATGTGTTTATTTAATTTGGAAAATTGTATTTGTGAAATTGTTTACATGTCCTTAAATTCAATTTTTGAAAATAAAATAACAATAATTATGAATCAGTAATAAATAATTGTAACAGAAATTTAAAATATAAATCATTTTAGTAAAATTATTGTTAATAACATAAAACAAAAATAGTTGCCAATATTTAATTTTCAATTTAGGGAAGTTTTATATTTTGGTATAATTTAAATTTTAAATAATTCCTCTTCTATTCAAAAATTTAATTTTTAAGGTTTATTCATTTTACTTTGGAATTTTATGATTATAAATTTTATGTTTTTCAGATAATTCTCTAGCAGTTTATCTATTTCTAATTTTAACAAATTAAAATTTTAAAATTGCTTCTAAAAAAAAAACATACTTTTAGGTATATATTTCTCTCTACTGAAAAAAGTTACAAAATTTAATTAAAATTTTGATTAAATTATTAAGTTTTAAAAAAAATTATCTCACCTTATTATGAGGTAATACAATAAATGCACCACCACCAGCTGATTCAACAATAATAGCTAAAAATTTTGGATTAACAGCACAAAATGTTGAATCCCAGCTACTTTTTGATACACGTATATTATCATAGCATTGTTCACGTTTTAATGCCTGTCCATAGACGTGACGAAATTTTGAACTTCGTACAACACGAAATGACATTATTATTTATTATTATAATTTTTTTTTTTATGGTAGAAAATTTACTATAATTTTTTATGTTTTGTTTTATAATAATAATTTTAAAATAAAAGTTATAGAAAATAAAAAAAATTAACTGAAATATAAGAAAAACTCAATTATTTCTTCTAAGAATTTTTTATGTATATTACACTTTAAATTGTTCACTGGTATATTTTTTGTTTTTAAATAAATGTGCTAAGATAATTGTATTTAATTTAAAATATATATAAAGTTTTCATACATTCATTCATTGTACTATTACACTTTCCAGAATTCAAATTTGTTTTGAGTGGTCATTTAAGGTTTTTAATTTTTGGAACGAATTTTTAGTTATCAAATAAAAGAAATTTTTATAATGACTAGAACAGATTATATGGCTATCACTTGGCTAGTAGGAATACTAATTGTCATTTTTTTAAGTATATTTTTATAATAAAAATTATGCCATTAGAGTTTCGACAGTGCATATATTATAAGAATCAATTTTTTTCAAAATTATTGTTAATAACAAATATATTATATTTAATATTTCAATCAAAATCGAATAGAATTTGACATAAACTATAGAATTTTAGATACTTTTCAATAGTTTATATTTTAGTTAATATAAAAAAATCCATTAAAGTACAAAAAACAATAAGATTAAAATAAATATGTAAAAATATTTTAATAATTAATAATTTCTCAAAATGTAAATATTTTTAAACATTTGACTTATTTAGTTTAACTTTTTGAACGGTTATTTTGTATAGTTGTGGTATAAATGTTTATTTTGTCAGATTAGAATAGATACTATTAAAATTTTAAGATTTATAAAAGAAAAGCCAAAATTCGTAAATGAAAGAAAGTTTCTAAGAATATTTTAAATAATAGTTAAAAATATCTATGATTTGCTATTTAAATAATAATCTTTATAGTTATAAATTAAGTAATTTATCACCAAAAAATGACATAATCCAATATATTACTTAACACGTTAAATTTATAAAATAATAATATAAACGATATAGTATATATTAACTGAAATGATTCATAATTCTTGATTTTTTGTAATCAAAACAAATAATAATTGTGAACAAAAATAAATATGTATAGTAAAATTTTATCGGTTGTTATCTGTACAAAAAAATTATGTTAGTAATTTTATAATTTCTTCAATACCGGTGATTATTTGATTTATAAAACAAATCACTTTAAAATTGAATATATCATTTTTGGTTGATAATTAATTTTTAGTTGATAATTAATTAAAAATAAAGAACTTTTTAGTTGGTAATTGTGGCGACATAATAAATATTTAAAATATATATGTTTTTTTTCAAAAATTTGTCATAATTTGTTATCACTATTTTCAAAACGTTATTTCCGTTTTGGAAATAATGATATTAACATTTCTGTTTTGCATTATTAATTTGTATATATTTGTTTTTTTTTTTCTTTTTTTGGTGAGAATGTACAATAATATTTATGTTATACCTAGGTCCAAAATTATGTTGTAATAATGAAATTTTTTGGTAAACAAATTCATTTGCTCAATTTTTTTTATTTTCTAAATTTTTATACTTTTACAATATAATAGAATTTGAATGAGCATGAAACACAAAAAAAAAAAAATAAAGAAAAACTTTTGAAGCTCAAAGACCTATTTTCCACCCACGGAAAGGTTTATTTAAAGAAATTTTAAATATGTATTTATACATTATGTACATATATATACACCTTAGAAACGCGCCACAAGAATAGAAATGAACATATACAAAAATATTGAATCTTTTTTTATAGAAGACCAATAAACATAACCTCAAAAATTAAGATTTTTTTTTAAACCAAGTATTATTCATTAATTAAATTTTATATGTTTAATTACAGCAAAATTTCATTTTGTTTTCTAAGTTCTACTTAAATATTTGATAAGTGCAATTTACAAAATTTATCGGCTAATTTTACAATTTAATATTAACAGAATAAATCAAGGAAACTTCAATGACCATAAATGGAGAATTGTAATTTTCTGGTTTAAAAAAATTAAAAATAAGAAACAAGACAGACTACGGTGAAGTTGTACAAATTTCTTAAAAGTTATATTCAAATTTATCTTTTTAATTTTATTTAAAAATTAATTTTTTTTTGTCTTTCTAATGCTCCAAATTTAGATTTAAGATTATTTGTTTTGGGTTTTCTCCTTTTTTAGGGAGAACCTCCGCATATTGCACACACACTACACACATATACAACTAGAAACAAATTCGAGCCACTTTCTCAAAAAAAAAAAATGTAGATATTTAGTTTTTTTTTTATAGCCATGCACATTTATTTAAAATAATTTTTTCAGTTTTCTTTAATTTTTGATATTTTGTGATGAACTCACTTTAAAGATATAAAAATATATATTTTTAAATGGTAAATTTTTTTATTAAATTAAAATAGAGACGATAAAAATGCGAACCGTCCGCCGAAATCTTATCGTGTTGACAGTTCGGTCAGTGTTACCGTAATTGTAATATTCTATTCAATAGTTCAATTTGAGGAATTGGCATTGGAGTAAACATCAAAATCAAAACTACAACATATTTGAAGTGTGGTATATAACTTTGAAATTATGGGCTATTTCCATGACGAGTTAAAATCGAATTTGAGTCGATAGAACAGGAATTGAGTTAACATTTGTTTACCTTTTCCCTGCAAATAAAGATCACGAAACTCTTAAGAAACTAAAAATTTTCCTACAAACTCAGAAAATGATAAGTATAGAGTATAGACGTTTTCTTAAATCCTCTTTCACTTCACATATATCAATCGGTTGAACAACTTTTCATTCCTTGTGTTGTGTTAAAAATTGTGTGCCATTTTGAATGGACTTTTTATTTGAAAGTAGACAAACTCGGTTCCGTCACGTGGGCGTCCGAGACGTAGTAAAGTTTTACTTACTTGAAGCCATTAAATGAAATTTTGTATAATAGAAAATGGGGGAATATAAAAATAATGCAAAACACAGATTTTTGGGAGAATATTTGAAAAATATTACAACCTGGTAAGGAAATAAATCTATTTATGTAAGAGGTTGGATTGAACCTTTTAAAAATTCTATCACGAAATGGAAAAGTATGAGGTCAGATTTATAAAATTTTCTTGTATTTTCTATTTATTATCCATGTATTATAATTTACAATTTGTGTAATTAATTAAGAAATTAACATAAATATCAAGTTATTAATGTTAAAAATTTAATGACTAAATCAGTATGCAATTTAAATTCAATTTTTATTTATAACTATGCAATTTAAATTAAATGCCCATTTATCACTTTTGTTTAAAAACGCAATAAAATTATTAAACTTAATTGAATCAGTAAAGTATTCAAAATTTAAATTTCAATTAACATGAAAAAATTTAATTTAACAAAATATCTCTTACAAAGCGATAAGTTTAGGGAGAATATTTAAATTTAACTATATTATTTTATAGAACATTGAAATTATATTACTATTAAAAAAAACCATTATTAATAAATTAATTTTTAATTTTTTTATTGACCTCAACAATTTCTCAAATTCGTTGACAAAACTGCGACAACTTTGTACACAAAACTGTGGGTTCATATAGATCGGTTCATATAAATTTGAGAAATGAAACCGTCACAATTCGGGTAAAATCACAAAAGTATTTTGAAATATTTTTGTCGACAATTCACATTTTTCTGTAAAATTTTGGTCAAATTTTTCACACTTGGTGTACCCAATATGTTAACTTTGATAACTGGAATAAAAATTTGTGGTGGAATTATTTTTCACACTTGGTATAATGTTAACTTTGATAACCGGAATAAAAATTTGTGGTGGAATTATTTAATGTGATGCATAGGTGATAATCTTTATTGTGATAATTAAATGTAATCACTACAAAATATTACATTATATCACAAAACATTCAATAAAAATTTTATACGGTCTCACTCACAATAAAATCTATTAAAAAAATTTTATATACTACGTAAACACTTTGATTTATTGTGAATTTTTAATCATTTTTGTAAAATGTTTAATTTTATGATTCCTCAAGTAAGGATGATGAATAAAATATCTAATTAATTTAAGGGAAAGATTGCGTCTCCAATGCTTATGTTCAATTTATATTCAAAAGCTATTATCCCCAAAAAATTTTTCGATTAATGTCTAGTATATGCAAATGGACATTATGTCTCTAGCCGAATATTTATATTTTTCTTATATATCTGGCAATGACAGATAGTTGATGTAAATATTTGTAATTGTCAAAAGTTCTGTCGCACGTGAGGATTTATAGGTTATATTTTGTTTTAAGCGGTAATAGTGTATTAAAATATTAATTTAAAAAAAATAAATTGGCCAAAGTCAATATTAATAATGGCTAATAAACAGAAGAATTTTGTTCTAAAAGTAACTTTTTTATTTTTCAATTTTAATTCATAAATAAAAATTTGTATTTCATTTAATTTTTTAGCCAAAAGTCGAGGTAAACAATTCATATTCTAAAGTTGCTAGTGAAGATCCAAATTATGATTCTATGATTGAAAATGGAACTAGTGAAGATGAAAGTCTTGAAAGTAGTGATGAATTTACAGATAAAGAATCAAATGTGATAGAAATCAAACCACAAAATTTAAAACGTAAAAATCCACCAACAAATGAACAAATTAAAAAACCAAAAACCGATTTAAATACAAAACATTTGTATAAACCGCCAACTGTAGAGGAAATAAATCAATTAAAAGAAACAGAAAACTTATTCCATTCAAATTTATTTCGAATGCAAATTCATGAAATGCTGAAAGAATTAAAAATAAAGGACAAATATAAAAATTTCATATCAACATGGTTGACAGAATTCAACAAATTTTTAAATAAATTAGAAACTCAACCAGAAAAGGAAAATTATGATGAAATTACGTGGTTAAAAAGATCTAAAGTCAAAATACCAATTTTTGTGGATAATTTGCAATCAAAACAATTTAAATTTCAATTTTTAAAACCATCAGAAAAAGCATTTATAATTGGATCAGCTTCATCTCAAACAATGTTTGGTTCAGAATTCAAATGTGATGTTGGCATTATGATGCCTCCAAAATCATTTGATAAAGGTGATTATTTAAATTTAATCTATGAACAAAAACGAGCCTTATATCTATGTTATATTGCATGGAAATTAAAAAGTAAATTTGATTGCAATGATATGAAATTTAATTATTTTGAAAATAATATTTATAAGCCAATTTTAGAAATAATTCCAACTGGAAATTTTAGTAGAAAATTAAGTTTCCGTATATTTATTGTACCTGATATAAATGATTTTAAATTAAATCGTTTTGTACCATGGAATAGTAATATTCGAAATAATTTATTTTCGAATGAATGTATTAAAAGTAATAATGATGAAATTAATTTTGCTACACCAAATTACAATGCTGGAATTTTATTTGATTTGACAATGAAAGAAAATGAAAATTTAATTAAACAAATTATTAGTTTAAATAAAAATCTACAAGATGGTTTAATATTATTAAAAATTTGGTTAAGACAACGTAAATTAAATGAAGGTTTTTCTGGATTTTCAAATTTTATATTGACAATGTTTGTAATAGCATTATATAATCAGAAAAAAATACATTCAGCAATGAGTAGCTATCAAGTAGCTAGAAATGTTTGGAATTATTTAGGTAAATTCATTTTTTTTAAAAATTTATATAAATGATTTTAAAATAAATTCATGAATTTCAGCTTCAAGTTCATGGGATAAAGATGGTGAAGGTTTAACAATGTGTACTGATTTATCTGCACCAAATTTACCAACTTTAGAACAAATGCACGCATACTATGATATTGTTTTTATTGATCCAAGTGGATTTTATAATATTTGCTCAAATTTATCATTAGATTTATATTACCGCATTAAATACGAAGCTAATAGAGCAATTGAACTTTTAAATAATTATAAAATAAATAGCTTTCACCAATTATTTATGAATAAATCTCCAATTTATACACAATTTGATCATATTTTTGGGTAGGGATTTTTCTTAAATTAAACTTATTACATACAATAATAAATAAATTTTATTTACTAGATTGAGTAAATCGTCTTCAATCGATAATTTATTGAAAAAATATGGTAAACAATGTGACTTGCATAATTTTGCTGGTAATTGGTATCCAGATGCTCTTAAAATGCTAACATAGTAAGTAAAAGAAATTCTTATATATTTTATTTTTAATAATTAAAGAATTTGTTTATTTTTAGTGTCGTTCGGAAAGGTTTAGACGATAGAATTATTTCATTAACACCTATCGAAACCCTTACAAAATCTTGGAATTGTACTGATTCACCAACACAATTAAAAAAGGCATTAACTTTTGGTTTGGTTTTGAATCCAGTAAAAGCATTTGAAATACTTAATAAAGGTCCACAAGCAAATGAAAGTACTGTCGAAAGTTTTCGTGATTTTTGGGGTAATAAATCTGAATTACGAAGATTTCAGGATGGATCAATTACTGAGGCATGTGTTTGGAGTTCATCGAAGGAATCTTTACAACAAAAACGTTTAATTGTTAAGAAAATCATCTTACATTTGCTTAAACATCATTATAATTTAGACAATTTAACATATTTAGCAGATGAGTTTGATATAGCATATAAATTAAATATAAATTTAAATTCTATGGAAAATAATGCTGAAAGTACATCAGTACAAGTGATAAAATCTTTTGATAATATTGGTAAAAAATTAAGATCACTTATTGATCTACCATTAGATATAACAGCTGTTTTAGGAACTTCAACTGTTTTCCGTTATTGTGATCCTATACCAATAATAAATAATTCTAAAGTTTTTAAGGATAATGAACAGAAAGTTGTTTTTAAAAGTTACAACAATTTTAGAGGTGTTATACAATTGGGTGTAAGTGGAAAATGGCCTAATGATTTAAATGCATTACGACGTTTAAAAACTGCTTTTCATATACAAATTGCAAAATCGTTAGCGACTAAATATAAGTTGAGAAGTAGGGGCAGTATTGATGGTGTTTCCATTTTATCAGATGGTTATGTTTTTTGCTTAGAAATTAGCCATCAAAAAGAAATTGCTTTATTGAAAAAAGAAATTAGTGCGAAAAAAATAATACAGTATAATGATACTCCAGAAAGTATTGAAGTTGAAAAACGTTTAAATATTTTACCAAAATTAACAAGTTCTTTGCATGGTTTATATCAAAGTTATCCTTGCTTTGGACCAACAGTAATGATAGCTAAACGTTGGCTTAAATCACAATTAATTGATTCGTTTCTTTGGCCAGATGAATGTACAGAATTAATAATAGCATCGCAATTTCTTAAAATGAATGCACTACCGAATCCATCTCAGCCTCAAACTGGTTTTTTAAGATTTTTACAATTCGTATCAAATATTGATTGGTTAACAGAATTTATTTTCATTAATTTTAATGATGAAGTGACACGTAATTACAAATTTTGCAATAAAATAAGTTTATTTATTTATATAAATGTATATTTTTTAGAGGATGAAATAACTGAGTTGGAAAATCAATTTACTACTAATCGCGATACATTTCCACCGCTTTTTATAGCTACATCTTACGATCAAAAGAAATATGGGATTTGGAGTCAACAATCACCAAATATACAAGTTTTGGCAAGAGTAACACTGTTATCACGTTATGCACTAAATATTTTAGAACCTTGCTTTACATTAGAAAAACCATTAATAGTTAAAGATATATTTAAAGTATCATTAGATGGTTACGATGTGATTATTAAATTAAAAGAAAATTTAATACAAATGTGTCAGGGATATAATTTTGAAAATACAAATATCAATGATAAAAGGCTACCTTTATCTGA
Organism: Empis livida; assembly: GCA_963932195.1. Lineage (NCBI taxonomy): Eukaryota > Metazoa > Arthropoda > Insecta > Diptera > Empididae > Empis > Empis livida. The sequence goes on along the minus strand of OZ010646.1, from coordinate 34,000,971 downwards.
TTTAAATTTAGTTGAATGCGGTTTACAAGAATTGAGGGTAATACATTTTTTTTTATCAAATTAATTAATACAATATATATTTTTTTAGGATGCTTATTCAGATTTTGCTATATTCTTTTATAATTCATATGGTGGCAAATATATTGCTGTAATTTGGAAACCAGAAATATTTAATGAAAAAGAATTTAAATTAACATCAGTAAACGGATGTCATAGTAAAGATGATGATAAATTAAATTGCAATATAAATGTTTTTATTGAAGATTTTAAAATTATTCTGAAAGATTTATATGCTTCAATTGAATTGAAGAAATAAAATAAAATATTTTTATATGTAAATAAATTTAACATTAAAATTAATTGTTTATTCTATTTTTGTTTTAATTTATTTATAAATTAGCAATAATTAAATCTAATTCTAAAATTTTATTATGTGTAAATAGTCTGGGATATTTCATTCTTGTATATAAAAAAAAATATTTGTTTTCGTGGGAGTATAATATCAATTATTTTGTAATTATATTTACAATTCTATTCTTGTATATATATTTCTAGCATGTCAATGAACAAAACTTATTAATAACATCTGATCATAATAATAAATATACCAGAACTTAAATATAAAATTGATTATGTGCTAACTGAATGTTTTGTCACAAAATATTTGCATATAAAATTAACTAAAAATTATTTTGTTTTTATATAAACAAATATTTTTTTCTCTATTTTTTGAAGAATAGTAAGGAAAAAGAGTGGCTAATTTTATGTTTCTAAAAATTATAAAGAAAAATCTAAACCTATAGTTGATGTTTGTTTTTATAATATATTAGGTCAGTAGTTTTCCTATTCTATAATTTTTATCTGTAATAAAAATTGTTTTTATGTTATGTTATACATTGGTCGATTTGATCCTGAGATCTCTCCACACTCCGATCTTATGCATATACCGTGGTATGTATAGTGTGACCTGGTAGTATCTGAACTTTTATAGTTGTATATAAGAAAATTAAAAAATATGAATATAAATAAAAAATTTCCTTTTTTTTTATAATATTTGATACGTAATTTTCCTTTTTTATAATTTTCCACTACTAAATTTTTGTAAATTTTAATAAATATTGTTTTTCTTAATATTATAAAGAAAAATACTTTAAATAAATATTATAAAATCCTAAGTAATTATAAGTTTCTGAGTTTTAATTAAATTAGCTTAAATGTTTCGGCAATTTTAACAGGTTTCTTTTACTAATTTCTGGTATTTATTCTATATTAAAGAGGACTTCCTAATTAATATTTCAGAAATATCTTAAAATTGGCTTATCATTTAATTAATTTAATTAAGACTTATATATAAATTTTATATTACTATTAAAATGTTTTAATTTATATATCCAGCAGCTTCAGATGTTTGTTTTTATAATATATTAGGTCAGTAGTTTTCCTATTCTATAATTTTTGTCTGTAATAAAAATTGTTTTTATGTTATGTTATACATTGGTCGATTTGATCCTGAGATCTCTCCACACTCCGATCTTATGCATATACCGTGGTATGTATAGTGTCACCTGGTAGTTTCTGAACTTTTATAGTTGTATATAAGAAAATTAAAAAATATGAATCTAAATAAAAAATTTCTTTTTTTTTTATAAGTAGTTTTCCTTTTTTATAATTTTCCACTACTAAATTTTTGTAAATTTCAATAAATATTGTTTTTATTAATATTATAAAGAAAAATAGTTTAAATAAATATTATAAAATCCTAAATAATTATAAGTTTATGAGTTTTAATTAAATTAGCTTAAATGTTTTGGCAATTTTAACAGGTTTCTTTTACTAATTTCTGGTATTTATTCTATATTAAACAGGACTTCCTAATTAATATCTCAGAAATATCTTAAAATTGGCTTATCATTTAATTAATTTAATTAAGACTTGTATATAAATTTTATATTACTATTAAAATGTTTTAATTTATATATCCAGCAACTTCAGATTTTATTATATTCATTAGTCATTTGTTTTATTTTTTCTCAAATTAGCAGAATTAAGGAAAATCAAATTGTCTAAAAATTATCCACCCAAATCTTTTATTTCCAAAAATTTACTATAATTTCGTAAAAAATAACTTTTTACTATTGTTTGTTTATGTCTTTAAGGAAATACCAAAAAATGCGTCATGTCTGCGTAAAGTTTAATAACTTTTTTTACGTTTTTACAATAAAAATTGTCAATGGAATATTTAAAAATAAAGTTCAACAAAAACTTTCCAAGTAATATAATTTTATTTTTTTTTAAATTCATGCTAATTAAAAATATATCTTAATTGATACGTTAAAGCTTTGTCTTATATTTTAGGCACACTTCACGTAAATATTTTGGAGTTAGTAAATAAAAACAAAACAATAAACAAAAAAAAAAAAAATAGGTGAAAAATTAAATTAGCGAAATTGTTTATACAAGTGAAAATATATTACAAATATTATGTTAACATAATTTAATTACATTTGCATGTTATTAAACTGTTTGTTTATATGTATAATTACATCGTTCCATGGATATTTAGGATTTAGCGGAAATAATTGAAATTATTCACTTTTACTTTTATAGAAATTGTGTTCGATACCCAACAGTATATTCCAGATTTTATAGGACTTAGCGTTTGGAGTATAAATTTTACTCAAAGAACTATTATAAAATTTAGAATCAATTCATTAGTAGCAAGGTACTGGTTAGAATCAATAGTAGTAGTAGGAAAAGATTTAGAAATATTGATAAGACAAAATAAAAATAATTAAAAGGAAAAGAAATAAATTTATAGATGACATAACTAGAAAATGGAAATTAAAATGTAGATAATTAATATTATTGATTTAAAACACCATATTACATAAAAATGTATTATGGTAAAATTTCTTTTAGGTTCTTTAAATTATTGTAATTTTAATAAGTATGTCCTTTTAAATCAACATAATGAACACTCAATTACTTTTAAAGAACTAGGAAGATATCCATATTTGGTTCAAACCTATTAACTTGAAAATGGACATATAACTAGAAAAAGGAAATTAAATGCATGGTATGCAATACCCATGGTAAGTATTTTGGTATTTTAGACATATTCTATCATTTTTCTAGTTCACAAGTTTATATTTATGAACCCTATAAAAATATCAATATTCACATTAGTTAGTTGATTACATTAAATGTAGTCAAACTTTTCTGATTCTTTTAACCAAATTGTACTGGTTTTTTAAAGTTAAATTAAAGTTATTAAATTTTCAACTATTTAATTTTAAGTACATGAACAACTTGTAATCAAATCCAAAACCAATGTTAAATAAGAGTTAAGTAAAGTTTAATCACTTTAATCAAGTAAAATCCAACATTAAATAGGCAAAATTATTCACGACGATCCTAAAAATACAGTGAATGTTTATTCAACAGTGACAAAAATTACATTAGTAATTTTTTTATTATACTATATGTTATGTACTATTAAATTTAATCTTATTTATTATTGTCCTAACATATTTCCAAAAATCTAAGCTATTAACATTTTTAATTTATATTATTAATTCAAAACAGACAAATTCTTACAATATGATAATTTTTACAATTATAAACTTTTGAACTTTTCCGATTAACACATATATTTTTTTTTATTAAAATTAAATGGAAATCTGAAGAATTATACTTTATATGTTTTTTCTTATCCTCGTAAAATGATGAAGATAGAATTCACACATCAATAAAAAGAAGAAATCTATACTAAAAATATTTACTAATAAAAAAAAAATTTCCAAAAAATCTCGATTTTTTGCATTACAAACCAATTGAAACGCTAATTTATGAATTATGATTAATTTCACAACAAAATATTATTCCAACTAAATGAATGGATCAGATAGTATATAAAAGCAGTCGCAAAATTCAAAATTTATTCAGTATTCAACAAGTTTGATTATAAAGCATTTGAAAAAGTTTTACCTTAAAAAATATTAAAAGTTTTTTTCACAAAAAAAAAAAAAAAATTAATTTTTTAAATAAATATGAATAAGGTATTAAGATAAAAATTAAATTAAAATTAATTATTTTTATTAATAAATTTTTGTTATCGTTTTTATTTTAGTTTTGTGTTGTTGTATCTTTAAGCATAATAGTGGCATTTTATTCATCATTATCAGTTGATGCCCAATCTAGGAATATCTATAGTCAAAGTGGAAATAGAGTTGTTGTAAGTGATTAATTTTAATTTTATAGTGTACAATTATTATTAAAGAAAATTATTTTTATTTTATACTAATTTAGATTAGACAAACTACTGATCCACAATTAGCATTTAAATTGGCTAAAGAACGTTGGGAACATGAAGGTGTTACAAATGGTTATATAAGCCATAATAATAATCATATACATAATCCAAATAGTAATCGTCGACAAAATACTAATAATGGTAATCCATCAGTATTAATTATTTCACAGAAAAAAAGGAAACCAGTAAAACCTTCTTTTGGATATTGGGGATAATTATTATATAGAATATATTTAAATAAGATCATTCATTTTTTAGTTAATATCATTATAAATTGTTAATATATATATTTATAAATCATAATTATTTATTAAATGTTTTTTATATACGTTGTTTTTATAAAAAAAAATATATATATTGTTTTATTTATTTTGAAAAATTAAAATTTAAAGTTTATTGTTTCAAATGCAAAATTTTTAGGATATTTTCTCTCAATAAACTCGAGTGGTAAAAGTGTTAAGGAATGTTCGTAAAATCACTAAGTACATATAATTATATTAAGATTTCATAAAATAAAAATATCCAACATATTTTTAACCAAAAAAACTCAGAAATTTTAACAATTTTATTAGATTAGGTTATTTATAGCAAAAAAAAAAAATATTATGAAAAACAACAATAAGTGTGCTAATAAATCGAATTCTTTCTAGAACATGTTAATTTTATCAATTTTAATAAAAAAAATGTTGCTATGAAGATTAGTTTTACAAATTCTAGTAAATTAAATAAATAAATTTTTATTTATTATTCATAATCAGCATTATTTTAATTTAGCAATTAATAAATTTTTGGATTCCTTTTCATCAAAGTACTAATCAAATATTATATAGAGCTAATATAATGAATTATAGAAATTTTGTTTTTTTGGCAGATGCTCTAACCACTGCACCATTTAGCTGAGTAAATTGGAGGTTTTATGCATCAAAATTAAATAACTCCAGCGTGCGTGCAGTGGTTAGATTAAAATAAATTAACAATTGGTTCGGACAAAAATACTATTTATTATACTTCATAATATTATTCAAAACAAGCTAGAAGCAATGTTTTATTCAAATAGGAACATATTATTATATTTGTAAATTGTTCTGTAGTCGTCGTTTTCATTCTAGATTTTTTTCTTACAATCATAGAATATTTTTAATGAAGTAGTTATGAGTATGTCCAGCATTATATATAGTTATCATAACTGAAAAACTTAATTCGTTGATATAATTCAACTGAATTGATAAAAATTGTTGATGAACTGAATCAACTTTTAAAAATAATATTATGACTATTTGGAGGAAATTGCTGAAGCTTGTCAATTATAGAGTTATAAGACTTCGAATACACCCATCCCTCGCTTTACGGAAACAATCCGTTCCTGAAAAGTTGTCCGTAAATCGAAATTCCGTAAATCGAGTTTTTTTTAAATGTTTGTACAAATGTGTATGCAAATTTTGTACTATGTACAAATGTGTATGCAAATTTTTTATTTTCCGTAAATCGGTCGTTGTTTGTTTAGTTATCATTCTGGAAATCCAAAAAAAAAAAAAAACTGAAATATTGTAAAATGCAAGGCCTACTAGGTCAGCTTAATATTTTCCGTAAATCGAAATTTCTTTCCGTAAACAGAAACCAAGAATTAATTTTTCAATTCCGTTATAGCGAAATTCCGTAAATCGAGTTTCCGTAAAGCGAGGGATGAGTGTATATTATTAAATAGATTATTTCTGATGATGGTTGGTTAGTGTAAAATAATGAACAATTTTTTCTCTGAACTACAAAAAAGTTTTGCGAACCAGCTGAATCCCACCACAGTTTAAAGGAAAGCGTTAATTAATAATTTTATTAAAATTTAAGTTTTAAATAAGAAATATTTTTTAATCTCTTATAATATGAAAGAAATGTAAGAAGGAAGATGTATAGAAAATTATAATCAAATAAAGGAATAGAATTAGATTAACTATACAATAATATTCAATAAATCAGATAATTAATGTCTTTTATAACTCATAACTCATTAAAAAAACTTGTATTATTTTGTCAAGAAAGACACTATTCAAAAAAATGTAAAATCAACAAGAATACATTAAAGTAATATACATATTTCTTGGTTTAAATTTAAAAACAACATAAAATCATAAAAGGCAGAAAGTATACAATAATTTCTTATTAAACTTTATTAATCACAGATAATTGCACGAATGTACATTGAAGGGGAATCACAAATGAAATTAACTTTACCATTTTTTAAATTCACTGTAAAAGAATCATGAACTTGTATCTCCACATAATAATAGTTTTATTATTTATGAATTATTGGCGTTTACTTTAAACAAAGAAAAGTAAAAATACATTTTACTGGGAAACTTTAACGTCCATAAATAAGAATTTTGTTTAGATTCTCAATGTCGAAGTTGGAAATAAATTTGACTTTGATATTTTCAAAGCTTTGGTTTATTTAATAGAAATAAGGCATTTTCGTTCTATTATTTTTTTCGATACTATTTACATTTTAATTAATATTTAAGTTATAAATAATTAACCATTAAATTAATTCAATATTTTTAAGATTAGTAGTAAAATTATTTAAATTTCCAGTAATACAAACACAAATTCTAAAGAAACTTTTACACGGCATTCCTAAATTTATTAATGTGGTTTATGTGCATGTTACTGCTTTTTTTTAAAGATTTTAATCCTGTTTTAACTGAAAACATTGCTCCTATCTGTTTTTTTATTAATTGCATAGGTTTAGTATTTTTCTTTTTTAAGATCTTCTTTTTTTTATATCTAAAAAGTTTTATAATTTTCTATATGCTTTACATATCCTATAACAATAGCCTTGAAAAGTAAAATTTTATATCATAAAAGTTTATATATTTTATACTTTTATCCAAAATTTCGAATTTAAAAAAATGAAAGATCGAAAACGATAGAAATTATTCAATTTCAGTTCCCAAAAATGTTCATATAATAATTGAAGCTTTAAAATTTTATAACTTTTAACCAATTTTTTTAGAAAGTTTAGTTGTTATTTAACAATTGTTGGTCTACACCACATCATAATTTTAATTAAATACGAATTAAGTAGTTTAAAATTCTATGTCGAATAATGAAATTTAGTAGCTACACTCATTATAATAGAATGCTAACCGATTCATAAATATTTATAAACAATTTTTTAATTTATACCCATATTTAGTTTATACCGATATTTTTCATTAAATATCTGTTAGAGTAAATTCTTTTCGATCAAACAATTTTCGGAAAATTATTTGAAATTTTTTTTACGTGCTCCTACTTGTAAATTCCCTTTTCTTCTTTTAGTTATTAAATACAAAACATAGTCCAGCCGCTTTTATATAAAAGCCTTGTAAACATTCTTGGCACATTTAGTTATTTGCTAAAAACTCTTTCAATTGGAATAACTTTTAGTGAACGTGTTAAGAATTTTATTTTTCTTAAAATTAAATAATCAAATCTAAAATGTTGAAGGTATTTAAATATTTATAAAAATTAATTGAAATATATAAAGAATTTTTTCCAATTAGTGGTACATATTTGCTATTATTGTGATGTTAGGAGGTGTTGCATTAGCACAAGAATCACCAGTTTTAATTAATTCGCAAGAACAAAGTGAACCTGAAGTACCAATTGAAAAATCAAATGATTTGGTAAATTAAATTTAAATTTGTAAATAAATTGCAAAAAAAAAATGGAAATTTCCAAATAAATTTTATAGCCAGTGACAAGGCCGGATGATGGAAAAGCAGGTGAAGAAACTGATACTGAAGATTTGAATGGTGCTGAACTACGTTGGGGTTGGGGCGGAAGAGGTTATGGTGGGTGGGGTGGATGGGGAAGAGGATATGGTGGTTGGGGTGGACGAGGATATGGTGGTGGATTGGGATGGGGAGGTGGTTGGGGAGGATTAGGTTATTATGGTGGATGGGGTGGTTATGGAGGAGGATGGGGTGGCTACAGAAGATATTGGGGTTAAAATTAAACTCGAAAAATTGGATTGTAAAATATTTTTAATAAAATAAAATATATTTTTGCTGAATAATTTGAAATGTTTTTTTAAATTTTATTTAGGTGCATCTTATATTAAATTGATTGAAGTGGAGTTTACTAATATAATGTAATTTTTAAGAATGAAATAATTTACTGATATATATATATGTACATATATATTTTTTTCTTAAATGAAATTGTCGCATAAATTTACGTTTTTTAATTAATCTTCGCAATTATTTCTATATTTTGTTTAAATGCAGGATTTCGTAGAAGAAAATATTTATTTTAAATTCTAAACTTCAGCTTTGTAATTTTATATCTTGATTTATATTCAACTTATAGAATATAAATCTAGATATAAAATAGTTGTTTCTTTGATGACTTGATGTAATGCATAAAAATTAGTTTTACTGCCGATATTCGTTATTATGGTGAGTTAAATGTGGTAATACACATTTTAACAGGTTTTACCATCACAGTTTTATAGAATTTCAATAAAATGTTAATGTTATTTAGTTTTTATCTGAACTTTAAGAAATTTATATTTTTTTCATATACATACTCCTTATTTGTAATACAATTAAATATAAAGAAATAACAATGAAGAGATTATTTATTATGAAAAAATTGCTGGAAAGTTTTGAATAAAATTGGTTAGATATAAAACTACATTTTTATTATAAATGTTTTTTTTATTAATTGAGAATTTAATTTTATAATACATATTTCTATCAGGAAATTAAAAGAAATTAGTTAATCTAACTAAATAAAAAATTTATTTAAATAGCTAATAAATTTATTTAATATCCTTTTTTGGCATACCCGGCTCCATGTCCTAAGTGACCACCATGACCACCGCCTAATCCACCATGACCACCGCCTACTCCACCATGACCACCGCCTCCACCTCCTCCAAGACCACCTCCGAAACCACTAGATCCATGCCCACCCCCAAATCCTCCAGGACCACCGCCTACAACACCATGACCACCACCTAATCCTCCATGGCCACCGCCTCCTCCACCATGACCACCGCCTACACCACCATGACCACCTCCAAAACCACCTCCAAAACCACCTCCAAAACCACCTCCATGGCCACCCCCAAATCCTCCAGGACCACCACCCACAACACCATGACCACCACCTAAGCCTCCATGGCCACCACCTAATCCTCCATGGCCCCCGCCTACTCCACCATGACCACCGCCTAATCCACCATGACCACCGCCTAATCCTCCATGACCACCGCCTACTCCACCATGACCACCGCCTACTCCACCATTACCACCGCCTAATCCTCCATGGCCGCCACCTAATCCTCCATGACCACCGCCTACTCCACCATGACCTCCTCCACCATGACCACCGCCTACACCTCCAAAACCACTAGATCCATGGCCCCCTCCAAATCCTCCAGCACCACCGCCTACAACTCCATGGCCACCACCTACTCCGTGGCCACCGCCAAAACCTGGATCTACTCCACCCCCAATATTGTTACCTCCTCCTAATCCTCCTCCGTGGCCACCCACAAAGCCGCCACCGCCTCCCCCACCACCACCACTACCACCATATCCATATCCAACGACATGGGCAATTAAAGCTGCGAAAATAATCTGTGAAAAAAATATTTGTCTTAATATTTTTATTTCCAAAAATGCTGGCAAAATAAATCGAATTTATTGCTCATTTAAAATTAAGCACAAAATTTTATTTACCAGGAATTTTGCCATAGTTTTTTGTTATGCTTTAAAAAACTAATAATTTTATTATTCTTAATAGCTAAGTTATAAATAATTAACCATTAAATTAATTCAATATTTTTAAGATTAGTAGTAAAATTATTTAAATTTCCAGTAATACAAACACAAATTCTAAAGAAACTTTTACACGGCATTCCTAAATTTATTAATGTGGTTTATGTGCATGTTACTGCTTTTTTTTAAAGATTTTAATCCTGTTTTAACTGAAAACATTGCTCCTATCTGTTTTTTTATTAATTGCATAGGTTTAGTATTTTTCTTTTTTAAGATCTTCTTTTTTTTATATCTAAAAAGTTTTATAATTTTCTATATGCTTTACATATCCTATAACAATAGCCTTGAAAAGTAAAATTTTATATCATAAAAGTTTATATATTTTATACTTTTATCCAAAATTTCGAATTTAAAAAAATGAAAGATCGAAAACGATAGAAATTATTCAATTTCAGTTCCCAAAAATGTTCATATAATAATTGAAGCTTTAAAATTTTATAACTTTTAACCAATTTTTTTAGAAAGTTTAGTTGTTATTTAACAATTGTTGGTCTACACCACATCATAATTTTAATTAAATACGAATTAAGTAGTTTAAAATTCTATGTCGAATAATGAAATTTAGTAGCTACACTCATTATAATAGAATGCTAACCGATTCATAAATATTTATAAACAATTTTTTAATTTATACCCATATTTAGTTTATACCGATATTTTTCATTAAATATCTGTTAGAGTAAATTCTTTTCGATCAAACAATTTTCGGAAAATTATTTGAAATTTTTTTTACGTGCTCCTACTTGTAAATTCCCTTTTCTTCTTTTAGTTATTAAATACAAAACATAGTCCAGCCGCTTTTATATAAAAGCCTTGTAAACATTCTTGGCACATTTAGTTATTTGCTAAAAACTCTTTCAATTGGAATAACTTTTAGTGAACGTGTTAAGAATTTTATTTTTCTTAAAATTAAATAATCAAATCTAAAATGTTGAAGGTATTTAAATATTTATAAAAATTAATTGAAATATATAAAGAATTTTTTCCAATTAGTGGTACATATTTGCTATTATTGTGATGTTAGGAGGTGTTGCATTAGCACAAGAATCACCAGTTTTAATTAATTCGCAAGAACAAAGTGAACCTGAAGTACCAATTGAAAAATCAAATGATTTGGTAAATTAAATTTAAATTTGTAAATAAATTGCAAAAAAAAAATGGAAATTTCCAAATAAATTTTATAGCCAGTGACAAGGCCGGATGATGGAAAAGCAGGTGAAGAAACTGATACTGAAGATTTGAATGGTGCTGAACTACGTTGGGGTTGGGGCGGAAGAGGTTATGGTGGGTGGGGTGGATGGGGAAGAGGATATGGTGGTTGGGGTGGACGAGGATATGGTGGTGGATTGGGATGGGGAGGTGGTTGGGGAGGATTAGGTTATTATGGTGGATGGGGTGGTTATGGAGGAGGATGGGGTGGCTACAGAAGATATTGGGGTTAAAATTAAACTCGAAAAATTGGATTGTAAAATATTTTTAATAAAATAAAATATATTTTTGCTGAATAATTTGAAATGTTTTTTTAAATTTTATTTAGGTGCATCTTATATTAAATTGATTGAAGTGGAGTTTACTAATATAATGTAATTTTTAAGAATGAAATAATTTACTGATATATATATATGTACATATATATTTTTTTCTTAAATGAAATTGTCGCATAAATTTACGTTTTTTAATTAATCTTCGCAATTATTTCTATATTTTGTTTAAATGCAGGATTTCGTAGAAGAAAATATTTATTTTAAATTCTAAACTTCAGCTTTGTAATTTTATATCTTGATTTATATTCAACTTATAGAATATAAATCTAGATATAAAATAGTTGTTTCTTTGATGACTTGATGTAATGCATAAAAATTAGTTTTACTGCCGATATTCGTTATTATGGTGAGTTAAATGTGGTAATACACATTTTAACAGGTTTTACCATCACAGTTTTATAGAATTTCAATAAAATGTTAATGTTATTTAGTTTTTATCTGAACTTTAAGAAATTTATATTTTTTTCATATACATACTCCTTATTTGTAATACAATTAAATATAAAGAAATAACAATGAAGAGATTATTTATTATGAAAAAATTGCTGGAAAGTTTTGAATAAAATTGGTTAGATATAAAACTACATTTTTATTATAAATGTTTTTTTTATTAATTGAGAATTTAATTTTATAATACATATTTCTATCAGGAAATTAAAAGAAATTAGTTAATCTAACTAAATAAAAAATTTATTTAAATAGCTAATAAATTTATTTAATATCCTTTTTTGGCATACCCGGCTCCATGTCCTAAGTGACCACCATGTCCACCACCTAATCCTCCATGGCCACCGCCTACTCCACCATGACCACCGCCTCCACCTCCTCCAAGACCACCTCCGAAACCACTAGATCCATGCCCACCCCCAAATCCTCCAGGACCACCGCCTACAACACCATGACCACCACCTAATCCTCCATGGCCACCGCCTCCTCCACCATGACCACCGCCTACACCACCATGACCACCTCCAAAACCACCTCCAAAACCACCTCCAAAACCACCTCCATGGCCACCCCCAAATCCTCCAGGACCACCACCCACAACACCATGACCACCACCTAAGCCTCCATGGCCACCACCTAATCCTCCATGGCCCCCGCCTACTCCACCATGACCACCGCCTAATCCACCATGACCACCGCCTAATCCTCCATGACCACCGCCTACTCCACCATGACCACCGCCTACTCCACCATTACCACCGCCTAATCCTCCATGGCCGCCACCTAATCCTCCATGACCACCGCCTACTCCACCATGACCTCCTCCACCATGACCACCGCCTACACCTCCAAAACCACTAGATCCATGGCCCCCTCCAAATCCTCCAGCACCACCGCCTACAACTCCATGGCCACCACCTACTCCGTGGCCACCGCCAAAACCTGGATCTACTCCACCCCCAATATTGTTACCTCCTCCTAATCCTCCTCCGTGGCCACCCACAAAGCCGCCACCGCCTCCCCCACCACCACCACTACCACCATATCCATATCCAACGACATGGGCAATTAAAGCTGCGAAAATAATCTGTGAAAAAAATATTTGTCTTAATATTTTTATTTCCAAAAATGCTGGCAAAATAAATCGAATTTATTGCTCATTTAAAATTAAGCACAAAATTTTATTTACCAGGAATTTTGCCATAGTTTTTTGTTATGCTTTAAAAAACTAATAATTTTATTATTCTTAATAGCTAAGCACTTCTGAAATTACAGTCTATCAATAAACTGGCTAATTTTCTGAGATTCATCTCCTTTTTATATGAAAATTTTGATTATTTTATGTAATAAATTTTTATTATATGTAAAAATGCACCTACAAACACAATACATACAAAACTTTGAAACTAGAAATAATTTAATATGAACTATAAAATTGTAAATTTTGTAGTTCATAAATATTTATATACCAATTTTATAAAATATTCACACCAGAATAACTAATTATAGTAATATGATATTTATTAAGATATAGAAATATTTACAACCTAAAACTATGAAGGGTTTAGAAAATAAACAGGATTACAATGTGTAAAAATGTAGATATTGATAGTAATTTCAAAAATCTGTGTTTTTTATTTTCATAGTTGTAGTGTTAGGGTTTTAATTAATTGAATTAGTAAATTCATATTTAAATTTGTATTTATATGAATTGACTAGACAACAAAATATGTATAAATATTAAAACTGAAATTTTTAATATTCCTGCTGTGTTACCAAGACAAATAATTCTAATAATTGTTGCCAGATAATTATTAGATACCAATCTTATTTAGATGTATTTTTCAATCTAAGCTATTGGCTTATTTGATTCGAAATATATTTCTTAAATTTTTGTAATTAATCGTTGAAATCATTGAATATTTTAATGATAATCAATTTCTAGTTGCAGTAAATAAATTTATATTAAAAATATTATTATACATGTATAAAATTTTTGAAGCAAAGCCCCATGGGCGAAAATTTTTGAAGCAAAGCCCCATGGCCAAAAATTAGAATTAAGACAAATTGCTATTTTATGGTTCTTAATTCTTTTCTAATGTGGGACCAATTATCAAGTTTGGAGAATATTTACTATATTAAATTGTAAGTTTTTATTAAAACCACGTAATAGGCTAATAACGCCGCGTTGTTCGGTATCTTGCCTCCATCTAATATTATTATAAATTAAACTTTCCAACGAGTTGGATGACAAGTGTTAAGTGTACGGTTACTATGTTAAAATAGTCATTTGAAAAATTTACGGACAGATTGGTTAATGTTTGACGACAAAGCATTCTAAGGGATTTTTTGTTGGAAAGCTAGAAAATAAATTCAGTTTTTCAGCTATGTCATATCGTAAGATGTCTGAATTTATAAAATCTAGTCTAAAAATTAAATATTATTCAGAAACGCTTAATAGTTTGGCTAATATGCTGATTTTTAATTTGTGCAATTTACAATATAAAATATTGATAATGTTACTCAATAACATTTTTGATATTACGTTCTAAATGAACTTCATTTATTATTGATACAAACTAATCATAGATAACTTTCATTTTAATATATAATATTACATAATTATTATCAATAAAAAAATCAAATTTAATTTTGTGAAATTACACAATATTCTTAGTAAATTCGAATAAAAAGTTGGTTTTTTTTTACTTTGAAGAATTGTTATGATTAAATTTTGACAGAAATTACTTAAAAAAATCATTTAAAGATTAAGAAGGAAAATGTTTTTGGTTTTTTTCAAAATACATTTTAACTAGAATATTCTGGAAATAAAATTATGGTTAAAAACTCATTAATAATAATTAATTTGATGTTTAAATTCATAGTAATTTTATAATGCTTAGTAATTTTTATTATTTGTAGATAATTATTACTTTTGCTTTTGTATCTAACATAATTATTCCAGAAAAAATATTTATAATAAATTTGAATATTAAATATGAGAACTTTAAATACAAATTATAATTATTGTAATAGAATCTATAAGCGCTTCTTAATCAATTTCAATTTGTAAGGTTATAATTAGAATTTTGCTAAACTGACATAATGCATTTATTGTAAATTAATAATAATGTGCTGTCTGCTAGAAAAATTGAATAAACTGAATTTCAAAGTTTTACAATATCTTCATTCATCATCGTCTGATAAAATTTCCACATGGTCGTCAAAAGATTTTCGAAACAGTGTCACTATAAAATATTTATACAAAATAAATTAATTTTTAATTATTCGTATCGAGATTTCTTGCTCCGATTTTATGTGAAGCAAAAGTATAACATTACATAAATGCTATAATAGATAGATGCAAAGAATTTTCTTCAAACTTTCCTATAATGGCTGGTGATTTGTTCATATATCAACTATAATGGACTGATACTGAAATATTTCAATTCAATATGCTAAGTTACGATTAGGGGTAGTATAACTTAGCCTAAGTAAATTTCAAAAATATTATAACATAGATTCGAATGAATCGGAGAATCTAATAAACTACTCCTTCATTATTGCTCCTTTAGATATGTCTACATAACTATCTCATATTTAATTAATTTCTGTTTTTAAATATAATAAATTTCTGTTTTTAAACTAATAATGCTTTAATTATTTCAAATTAATTAAATAACAGAATTTGAATTTATAATTCTTAAAATATCACCTAAGTTTATGCAATTATTTATTTATTTGTTGATAAACTAAATTTTGTATCATAAAAATTAGTACAAAAAATATTTTATTTTATTATATTTGTATGAAAAAATTTTAATATTACAAAATAATTGAAATTAGTAAACAATATTTTGTTAATAATTTCAATTCCTTAAAAAATATAGACTGTACTTGAAAAAATTGCAAACTTAAAATATTATATATAGCTATATTTTCAATAAATTGACATTATGTTATTTTAATATTGACCTAATAAATTTAATCTTTTTCGATAATTTATTTACAATAAATAATATTATTATGAAAATATTGTTGTAAATAAAATTACTTATCTCATTTCATGAATGTATAATTTCCATGTAAAAGAAAATTAATTATTTATATAAATTTATTTGGTATATAATTACTTCATCCAGATTTAATTATAATTTATGTTAATATAATTAATTGAATAAATATAATTTTAAGAAAAACAAAATATGTTTTAAACTATCTTTTTGTGCAGATGAAGCAAATTATATGCCAAAAATATGATATATTTTATTTATGTTGACAACAAAATTTTGATAAATAATCAGAAATATAGAAATTATTAAATAATGTTTTACAATTTAATTTCAATATATCTAGTACATATATAAATATTATCTAAAAATAATTATTTACTGTAATATTCGAATGAAATGTATTTTGACTCGTATTGAAGATAATTAGCCATGCATGCCCAATGAAATGCGTCACTTTAATAACACTTGATTAAATGATTGTATTGTGTCGTTAAAGTTTTGTTGTTATAAGTTCATTATACTGAAAATATTGAAAAACAGCAACAGGCATATTTGTTTTTTTCTTTTCAATTTCATAAATTTGGCATTAAATAAAAAAGTAAAAATTATTAATTGTTAACCATGTTATAGTTGAATCTTTTTCGATAATTTATCGCAAAAGATTCAACTATAAAAAATTCAACTCAGCAATCTATTAAATATCAATCGTAAATACATAAGTCTTTTTTCTTTTATGAACTAAATGTTTTGTTAAATTAAATTCTAATAGACGTACAGTCATAATTAAAAAAGAGAAAATTCTGCGCAGAGTTTATAATGCTGTTTATTATTCAAGTAATATTATAAATCTAATGATAATTCATGCCCTGGGAAAATACAATTAATGAAAATCGTAGTAAAATATTCTCTAATTTATTGATAAAGCAAAACCAATGATCCAAAATTTTAAAATATTATCTAGCAGTTTTTCTGTTTACCTTATACCAAACTACTTTAAGTATTTCGGTTCATAGCTTTTAGAGCTTAACCTTAAATAGTGAAGTAGTCCGTATGAATGGTTCATAATTGTGTTAAAGCTTTGCTGTAAAGTACTATTGCTTTATTGAATTCAACAAATACTATCCAGTTATTGGAATCTAAATAATATGATAAACAAGTTTTGAGTATTTAAGTACGTTTCTTATCTTATTTTATTTATGTCTCTCATTCTAAAAGGGTTCTACAATCATAAACTGCTAACCTAATCAATAATGAAAAATATTTTCTTCTCTGTATTAAAATAAAAAAACCTGATAATATTCAGTTTACTTAAAGTCTACGGAGAGGTCAGACAAAAAGAAATTTTTATAACATTAAACTTCATTTTTTATACTGAATTTATAAAAAAAAAACAGAATCAAAATGCCGGTTGATATAAAAAACGTGTTAGTTTGTGATGCAGTTGACAACGCCTGTTTAGATTTACTTAAAAGTAATGGCATTAATGTAACATATAAATTAAAATTAACTGAAGCGGAACTATGCAAAGAAGTTAAAAATTTTGATGGTTTAATTGTCCGTTCAGATACGAAAATAACAAAAAGTGTTTTAGAAGCTGGAAATGGTTTTGTAAAAGTTGTTGGACGTGCCGGAGCCGGTGTAGATAATATTAATGTTACTGAAGCAACTAATAATAATATAATAGTATTGAATACACCAGGTGGTAATTCGATATCAGCATGTGAGCTAACTTGTTTATTAATTGGTGCATTAGCCAGACCAATTGTACCAGCTTGTGCTAGTTTAAAAAATGGCCTATGGGAACGTAAATTATTTAGTGGTAACGAATTGTATGGTAAAACTTTGGGAATTTTAGGATTAGGACGTATTGGACGAGAAGTATCGAGACGTATGTCTGTTTGGGGTATGAGAGTAATTGGTTTTGATCCAATTACAACTGATGAAGAAGCTAAAGCTGCTAGTATTGAGAAAATGGAATTAAATGATATATGGCCATTAGCTGATTATATTACTGTACATACACCATTAATACCACAAACAAAAAATCTGATTAATAATGAAACATTGGCGAAATGTAAAAAAGGTGTTAAAATAATTAATGTTGCCAGAGGTGGTATTGTAGATGAGAATGCTATATTAAATGCATTGGAAAATGGACAATGCGGTGGTGCAGCATTTGATGTTTATATTGAAGAACCACCAAAAGATCCAATAACACGTAAATTAATTGAACATAAAAATGTGATTGCAACACCACATTTAGGTGCTAGTACATCCGAAGCTCAGGTACGTGTTGCTGTTGAAGTTGCTGAACAATTTATTGCATTAACTGGTAAAAATAATCAGTATAAAGATTATCAAGGCGTTATTAATCAAGATGTTTTAAAAAAATATTTTTAAATTATATTTTTGTTTTGCTTTTAATTATGTTTTCTTTAATAATTTTTGCAAAAAACAAATTGAAATGTTTATGATTTTATAATATTAATCGACTAATTAAAGATTGAACAGAAAAAAAAACTTGTTGTTTGTTTATATATTTTTTTAAGGTTTATTTACTTTTATCTTTTTTTTTAGTTTTGCTTTAAACTTGATTTTCCAGTTCTTTTTTATTTATATTCATTTAATTACGAAATGTTTTTTTTTGTGCATATATTTAATAAATTTCCATTTTTTTTAAATTACAGTAAATGACATTAACTTTTCACTAAATTTGTTTGATTTTTTTCAATAGTGTCGTCTACAAATGCTCGTACATCAACACCAAAAATATTTTCTTCTGGTTCATTTGATTTTGAATTATCTGGTTTTACGGTAGTAGTGGTTATGATGGTAGTTGTGGTTGTAGTTATAATTGGAACGTCATTTTTACGATCAACATTTTGACCTTCAAAATTATTTCCTAGATTATTTGTATTTGGATTAAAAGATCCACTGTCAAGTGTATGACCAGCTCTATCATAATGATCGCGATTATTAAATTGATGACCACAAGTAGGATTATGAATGTGAGGTCCTAAGTGAGGTCCATGTGGATGATGATGTGGTAATAAAGCCTGATTTAGTGGAGGATGATGGTGTGGTGGTGGTGGTGGTGGATAATGTTGTGGTGGAGGCTGATGGTGTGGTGACATTGGTTGATGACCGTGTGGCGGATGTACATGATGATGACCAAAAAACTCTGGTGGATTTCCTGGAGGATGAGTTCTAAATGGATTAAAATTATGTCCAAAACCTCCGAAATCTTCAAAACCACTATGATGGCCTTGTTGTAAATGTCTAGTATTAATTAAATGATTAGAATACTGAAGATCATTTTCTTTATTAGCATATGCGTAAGAGAATGTCAAACAGACAAAAACAATCTGAAAATAAAGCGAAAATAAAAAAAAAATATTCATTGAACTTTTTTTTGCAAAAAAATAAATAAAAACAGAAACTGGAAAACAAATTCAAAAGATTAAAAATATTTTACTTGTGACTTTAACATATTTTTTCTAAACTATGCTTCACTTGGTGAACAAATAAACTAAATAATATATTTATAAAAATATCAATTTTAATTTTGCTGTTAATCTCTATGAATTGTCTACATTTTTTTTTTGCCTGTTGTTAATTTTTATCAGTATTTCTGGTTCATAAAAAAATAAAACTTGATTTTTGGTAATAATATGTTTGTATACACATATAATTTTTTTTTGTATATACAATTCCATCATCGAAATTTAATTAATCTTTAATTTAGAATATAACTAATTAAAATTATAGTTACAGTTTACTCGTATGTTGCATATTTTTAGGATTTATTTACAAAAAAAAATCTTAAAAGCGCTATTTCTGATTTCATATTTTACTAACTTTCATTTCTTTTAAACTATTCAACTGAAAATAATCCAGAAACTAATTCAATTTGAAATTGGCTATATAGTCCAGATAGCTTATGTTCTCTATCTGATTTTTGTTTGGCTAATAACAGTGTTTTGGGTTTGTGGTTGAAAAGCATATCGTATCTAATGTTATTTATGGACAGAATATTGTTAATCATTTTAGGTAGTTTAATAATTAGTTTAAATTTTACCTTTAAGTTTCAGGTTTTTTTTTTAACAAAATAGGTTATAAACTCTAGTTTTGTGAAATTTGATTAATTACATTTTTATATTTCAGTATTTTTTTTTATAACTTAGCTTAGGTTTTGTTTCTACTTAATTTTTCTAAAATTGTACAATTTATACTTTTGCTACTTTTTAATATTAATTTTATTTAAATTTTTTTTTCCAATTAGTGCGTTGTGTCCGTTTTGTTACCAGCTTGGCTTGATTAAAAATTTAACAAGTTAACTAAATCAACCCGGCAGCTTTCAATAACAGTACCATGTAGTAGGTCACCTCCATTGCTAAATTCGTTTAAATAGTGCAGAGCAAAGTGAACTATTATCAATTATAAATACAAAGTGAACTATTATCAATTATGAATCATTTATCTCTTTCTCGTTCGGTTTTCTTCCAACTGTGGCAAGATTGGTTGCATGTACATCCACATCAAGTTTGCTAAACTCAGTATAACTAATACTTTTATTGAAATTACAATTTCGTTTGGTACCTTACCAGTCAATATTTGTTTTTATAAAATGTATGAATCTTAGGTGGATATTTTTCTTACTATATTAATTTAGAACTAGATAATAAAAATTGAAGTTGAGGAGAGTGTGTCTAACAAAATCATAAAAAAATGAACTTTATCTATGATAATTATGCATATTTTAAATGAGTCTGACTAGAGATCTCTAGAAACGATAAAAATTTAAAGTTAAAGGAATTTTAAATATGTCATAAAAAGGTTACATCAAATTACGGACTTTCGATAGGAATTTAATTAGTATTTTTTTAGTTATCTGGCTGTGCGAAGATAAAAAAATTTGCATTCCATTATAGAGCAAAAAAATGGATTCAAAATCATATCTTTTTGTAGAGTTAGAAAATTGACCAACCAAACGCCTTAAAAAGTGACTATACTAGACCGGAAAATTTCAATTGTAGAGTTTGTTAGAGCTTATTGATAGTAGAATACACAACATTAATAAGCATTTAAATCTTTGATATAATGATATTTTGTGATCATACTATTAGGTTAAAATTATAGTTATAACTTTCTATTATTTTTACAGAATTCTTAAAAAGAAGAAATTTTTTCCAGCCATGATAAAATTTATGATAAAATCTCCACCAATAACTTAAACGTTTATAATATATTTGTTCAACTTTTACTTTACAATAATTTTTTATTTACATTTTTGATTTTAAACATACTTTTTACGTGATATTATCCTTGAGTGTAGATAGAAAATTAATGGTATTGTAATTAACAAAAATAAAATTTTACTGATTGATTTAGTAAGGATAACGTTTATCATAATATATGGTGATGGAGGATGGTCATCAGCTAATCAACGTGCTCAAGAAGGTTAATAAACTCCTAGTGTCCGCCGTGATGTGGTGGTGGAGGTGGTGGGCCGTGGTGTGGTGGAGGTGGTGGACCGTGGTGTGGTGGTGGTGGCCCGGGGTGGTGTGGTGGATGTGGTGGTGGGCCAACTACGTGCGGTGGATGTGGTGGTGGATGTGGTCCACCGTGGTGTGGTGGGGCTGGATGTGGTGGCGAAGTTGCTACTGCATATCCAACGATAGCGGCGATCAATACTACAAACTTCAAATATACAATTTAATGTCATATATTTTAATTTGAAATTAATATATATTATTGTTGTTTTTATATCTTACCAGAAACTTCAACATATTGTTATTTAATAATACATTTCTAAAAAAAACTAACCTTTTATACTTTTCTCAAAATTATTGCGTGAAACATTATTTTAAATATAATTCGGATTAAACAAGTTATTAAATATAAAAAATATCCTTGAACCTGAAATTCAATTATTTTTGTTTTGAAAATCAAGTTCTACTTTTTATTTTAATTTATTTTATTGCTCAAATATTATAATTATATATGTTTACTTGTTTGAATCATGTCAATAAAATTAAATAAATTATAATATAGATGCAATTTTATATTAATTCCTACCAAAGTATTTTTTTTGAATTTCTAATAATTTTTATACTATGTTGTAGGTTATATTTCTTAATTATGATTAGTTTCACGTAAACTTGCTACGGTATAAAGAAATCTAATTAGGGTATGCAAATTTACAATTAAAGATCAAAAGTTGGAGAAATATCAAAAATTGGGCTCATTCTACGTAGTTAAAGGCTTCAAATAAAGAAATTTTCATCAAACTTCTATATTGATGATTTGGAAAATATGATTAAGCTTTGTTTATGATTATAAATATTTAAAGATTCACGTAAACAAAAATCTATTTATAATTATTAGCGTAAAAAATAATTTGGTAGATTAATTTTTTTTTTATAACAAATCCAAAGCTTTTAACAAATCCAAAGCTTTTAGGAAATTAAAATTAAATAGACTACATTTTAAAACTATCAAGTATTTTTTTATAAATAAAAAAAATATGTATGTATTTATTTTTCCCACCTAAATATTTAATATATTATTCGTGTGTCCTTCTGTTTATAGCGGTAAACAGTAAATATAAATAATTTAAAATAAATATTGTTTTCATACTCCTAAAAATATGTACAAAAATAAATTATATTAACAGACACACATTTGTACTTTGTGTATTTAAAATCCAGCCGTTATTAAAATAATTTATTTATATATGATATTATCTAATAATTTTATAGTAGAGATAATCTCATTCAAAATTTCAGATGAACTGAGCGCTGTAACTTATTCTAAAATATATGCTAGCGAATAATCTAATCAAAGATCATGGTATAAAGACATTATGGTATAATATTGCGAACACATTGTGCTTCGCAATATCACACCATAATCTCTTGTGTTCCCAATATCTTGTGTTCCCAACAAGGCCAATGTGTTCCCAATATCGTACCATATTGTCTTTATACCATGCATATTTTAATTTTTTTTAATTTTCACTTTGGTATCTAATTTTAAATTGTCTGCCGAATAACCTATCATAGTTTTGTTTTTGTTTCTGTTCAAAATTTATTTTTATTATAATAATTCTGTTTTTTTATAATATACGAAAAGAATTGGCTTGAATTTTTCAGCAAAGTTGTATAATATTTACATAAAAACATAACTTCCATACCATTAACCGCAAATAAAATATATGTATAACACTTTAACTCTAGATAACCAAAATGTAATGTGAAACCTTAAAATATATATACGATTTTTAAGAAATCAAAAAATTCCATATATGCACGACAAAATAAACTAAGGCGACGAATTAATATCATAAAGATGACTTACTATGCCTATGCGCACCACAATATAATAAAGTAATATCATATATCATACCATTATGAACACTCATGGTCATTGTAAATTTATTTTATAATGCAACATAATTTTAACTGCACCCTCATTGAGTGGTATAACCATACCCTATTCCAATGAAGTAAAATACCTAGGTATCACACTAGACAGTAAACTTAATTGGAACAATCACATCGAAAAGACTCATGCTAAGGCAATAAAGGCAATGTGGGCCTGCAAATGTATGTTTGGCAGGAAATGGGTGCTACATCCCAAAATGATCTACTGGAGCTACAGAACGATCATCCTACCAATTATAACATACGGATGCACAGTCTGGTGGTCTAAAATACTACAACACAAAGTACAGGCGAAACTGGGAAAGATCCAAAGACTGGCCTGTCTAGGTATAACAGGTGCCATGAAAACCTGCCCTACAGCAGCAATGGAAATGTTCCTGAACCTTCCGCCAATACACCTCCTTGTTAAGAAAGAGGCAGCGAGAGGTCTGCTGCGCATTCAAAGAAAACTTATTACTCAGGGGACTTTAGTGGAATCTTCAACTCCTGAATGTCCCTTTCAAAGTCGTAATCAGTGAACGCAGTGACTGGCAATCAACCCTTCCTGAATTACAATGGGATGCGTCCGTCTGGTTCACTGACGGTGCCCGAACCACAGAGGGAACGGGTGCCGGGGTCAAAGGTTCAAACTTCTCTGCATCCCTACCACTCGGCAAAGAGACTACAATCTTTCAAGCTGAACTGATCGCGGTAGATCTGTGTATCCAAGAAAATCTTAGGAAAGCGCAACGCAATGAAACAATTTATATTCTTTCAGACAGCCAAGGTGTTCTTAAAGCTCTAATCCCCACAAGCAGGAGTCAAAACTGGTCTGGGAAAGTTTCCAAAAACTCATCACTCTGGCAAAGAGGTTATCTTAATGTGGGTGCCAGGGCACATAGGAGTCGATGGGAATGCAGAGGCAGATCGCCTTGCCAAAAATGGTTCAAAAACAAAAGTAATTGGGCTTGAACCATTCTGCGGTAAACCAAGAGGACACTCTAAATTAAAATTAGTACTCCCTAAGAAAAAAAAATTTATCATACCAAAAAGGATTAAGGTGGATAAACTATTAAACATCAGTAAAAAGGACATACGTACCTTAATAACTCTCATGACTTAGCCCAGTACTTTATCACCTCAAGAAAATACACTTATGTTCAGGCAATTGTTCTCAATAAAAATCACTTACGAGTGTGGTATATGGTATATAAATATAGTATAACTAAATCGACCCCGTAGCGTTCAATAACAGTACCGTGTAGAAAGTTAGCTCCATTGCTAAATTCGTTTAAATAGTGCAGGGCAAAGTGAACTATTATCAATTATGAATCATTTATCTCTTTCTCGTTCGGTTTTCTTCCAACTGTGGCAAGATTGGTTGCATGTACATCCACATCAAATTTGCTAAACTCAGTATAACTAATACTCTTATTGAAATTACAATTTGGTTTGGTACCTTACCAGTCAATATGTGTTTTTATAAAATGTATGAATCCTAGGAGGATATTTTTCTTACTACATATATTAATTTAGAATTAGATAATAAAAATTGAAGTTGAGGAGAGTGTGTCTAACAAAATCATAAAAAAATGAACTTTATCTATGATAATTATGCATATTTTAAATGATCTCTAGAAATGATAAAAATTTAAAGTTAAAGGAATTTTAAATATGTCATAAAAAGGTTACATCAAATTACGGACTTTCGATAGGAATTTAATTAGTATTTTTTTAGTTATCTGGCTGTGCGAAAATAAAAAAATTTGCATTCCATTATAGAGCAAAAAAATGGATTCAAAATCATATCTTTTTGTAGAGTTAGAAAATTGACCAACCAAACGCCTTAAAAAGTGACTATACTAGACCGGAAAATTTCAATTGTAGAGTTTGTTAGAGCTTATTGATAGTAGAATACACAACATTAATAAGCATTTAAATCTTTGATATAATGATATTTTGTGATCATACTATTAGGTTAAAATTATAGTTATAACTTTCTATTATTTTTACAGAATTCTTGAAAAGAAGAAATTTTTTCCAGCCATGATAAAATTTATGATAAAATCTCCACCAATAACTTAAACGTTTATAATATATTTGTTCAACTTTTACTTTACAATAACTTCTTATTTACATTTTTGATTTTAAATATATTTTTTACGTGAAATTATCCTTGAGTGTAGATAGAAAATTAATGGTAATGTCCATTTAAGAAAAATAAAAAGAAGCATAAAATTTTACTGATTGAGTAAAGATCGCGTTTATCATAATATATGGTGATGCAGGATGGTCATCAGCTAATCAACGTGCTCAAGAAGGTTAATAAACTCCTAGTGTCCGTCGTAATTTGGTGCTTTGTATTGTGGAGGAAGGCCGAGTACGTGCGGTGGAAGTGAATGTGGTGCACCTTTGTGTATTGTTACATCCGAATCTGCTACTGCATATCCAAAGAAAGCGGCGATCAATATTACAAACTTCAAATATACAATTTAATGTCATATATTTTAATTTGAAATTAATATATATTATTGTTGTTTTTATATCTTACCAGAAACTTCAACATATTGTTATTTAATAATACATTTCTAAAAAAACTAACCTTTTATACTTTTCTCAGAATTATTGCTTGAAACATTATTTTAAATATAATTCGGATTAAACAAGTTATTAAAAATAAACAATATCCTTGAACCAGAAATTTAATTATTTTTGTTTTGAAAATCAAGTTCTATCTTTTGTTTTAATTAATTTTATTGCTCAAATATTATAATTAAATATATGTTTAGTTGTTTTAATCACTAGAAACCCCTACGAATCAGACTAACTATGGGTTTGTTTAAGAATAGTGAAACAAAAATAAGAGATAAATCATTAAATTATTTTTTTTTTTTCTATAGCAATATTTTTTTACACATTTTTTGTTATTTGTAATGTTCTTTGGCACAGTTTGTTAAAATTCACCATAACCTTCCAGCGTCAGTAACACTATCACCATCAAAACATACCGCCACCACCCACCATCACCAGCTACAATCGACATTCACCACTACCCACCCACCAATAATTTATTTTTAAATTTCCAATAATTTTTATTTTACTTGCAGGATTAAATTGTATCAACATTATTTCCATAGGTCTCGTCTGGACCATAAATAAATGATTATCCTTATATGTCAGAGTTCTTAATTATGATTACTTTCACAGAAACATACTATAAAGTAATATAATTACTTTATGGTATGTTTCTGTGAATTTATATATTAGATTCCCGGTATAAGCTGATTCTCCCATAACATTTTTAAAAAAAATTTTTCTCCTACACTTATTTTCAGACAATTCTTCGCAATAAAACTCACTTACGAGAGTGG
This sequence comes from Empis livida, assembly GCA_963932195.1. Taxonomy (NCBI): domain Eukaryota; kingdom Metazoa; phylum Arthropoda; class Insecta; order Diptera; family Empididae; genus Empis; species Empis livida. Next base: position 33,974,038 of record OZ010646.1, on the reverse strand, counting down.
TATATGGCAGGGGTTCTCAAACTTTTTAATTTTTGTACCAGCTAGTAAAAATTTGAAAGTTTGGCGTACCACAAAAAAAATTATATCAACCATGTGAAAAATAAAAGATTTGTAATATACATTTTTACTGAACTAAAACTTTTTTAATTCATTTATTAAAAATTTAAAATAATATTTGGCACAATTCATATTTTTGAATAATATTAAAGTAGGAAGAATTCATTTTATTATTGTTTTTAAAAATAATTGTTATAACTTACTATAACTCAATGAGAAGGATGAATTTGTTTATTTGAAATAATTTTTTGAATATTAGGATCAATTTTAGTTAATTTTAATCGCAAGTTAGGTTCAAGATTAAGTCGTTTTCTATATTTATTTTTTATGCTGAGCATGGCTGAAAATCCAGTTTCACATAAATACGAAGTTCTAAACGGAAGAATTTTCTAAAAGCTGATCTCTAAAGTAAAACTTGTGCAAAATAAAAAGGGTCCCTTATCCAGTTGTCTTTTTCAAAAGTTTCGGGAAAATAAAAGTGAAAATTTACGATAAGCTGAGTGCAATGATTTTTGATACCAAATTCAATTGAGTGAGCCTCTCCTATTTCTAATGTAGCAGATGCTCGCACCATATTCCATATAGCAGAAGCTCTTCTCTATGAATTGCTTAAATAATTGAACATATTTTTAGGGGTTGGTTAAAAATTTTAAAATATTACTTCTTAAAAAAATATTAGATTTAGGTAAAAATATAATTATTATTCATTTTCGATTTTTGTTCAGATTTCTTTTCTATTATGAATAGAAGCAGTTACTATTTTTCTATATATTTGCGTACCACCTGGAAAAATGAAGTGTACCATTTGTGGTACGCGTACCACACTTTGAGAACCGCTGGTATATGGTATATAAATATAGAATGTGTAACATGTATGTAAATAAAAATAATAAATAAAAAATTGTGCTATGTGTCAATAAATTTGCGAACAAGTGGACAAAATTATGTGAAAACAATCAGTTATAGTTGTCATATTTTTCGTATGTCATTTTCTTCTTTATAGTAATGTTAATATATTATCCTAAAATTATTTAAATAAAATTTGTTTCCATACTCCCAAAAGTATGCCAAAGAAGGTGTAAGAAAAACTTTAAAATTCAGAATAATTAAGAAAGAACAACACCCACGATAGTTTTTTTTGTTCTTTTAACATAGTAGAGTACATAATTTCAATGGTAATTTCAGGTGGACTGGTCACAGTAACTTCTCCAAAAATGTATGCAATGAATAATCAAATCAAGAATTGAAAATTTTATAAAATTGTTGTCTTTTTCCATTGGTCTTTTGGATATGTTTTTTAATTTTAACGAAATTTTAAAACTCAGAGTTTGCCAATTAATTTCTATTTCTATTTTTGTATTTTTAAGCGATTTCAATAGAATTGCTGATCATGTTATGGTAGAGTTGATGATGCCCCAAAGTTATGGTTCTGATCCAGGAGAATGCTGCAATGGTGGTATTGCAAATAAAAACTATTATATATTTGATATATATATTTAAATGTTTGTCTTACCAGAAACTTGAACATTATATTATTTAAAAATACCATTCTAAAAAATAAAAATCTAATCTTTTATACTTTTCTCATATTTATTTATCTTATATATTTAATTCGTATTAAACAAGTTTTTAAAAAGAAACAATTAATTTTGTCTAGAAAATCAAGTTCTATTTTTTATTTAAATGATTTTATTGCTCAAATTTTAGTTCGATAATTTTTTTATCAAATAGAATTAAAATGAAGTAAATGAATATAAATGCGAATTATCCCAATATTAACATTAGCCTTACAGTTTGTTAAATTTCTAATAATTTTCATTTAAAGGATTAGCCAATTTTTCGCCGCTGAGGGTCTAAAAAATTGGCAAATTTTTGTGAATTTTATTTATTTAGTGTCAAAATAAGACATTTTAATAGATTTTAAAATATTAGACTCCCATGCGTTACCGAAAAACACAAAGCATGAATTAAATTTTTGTACGTAAGCTGAGATTAAAAAATTGTTCTTACGAATATAACAAAAAAAAATACATATCAGATATAAGTTTACATTCTATTTCTTAGAAAATAAACTACATAATTTACAGCTGTGTCGTTTATCCTCATTTTTTGCAATAATATAACCAACAACTATGGGGAATCTGTTGGAGGGTGTCTTTGGTGATAGTCGATTTATAACTTTCATATTTTCTGTATGCCAAAAATGCAAAGCAATATTTATAAATTTTTTGAAATTTGCATTGCATCAATATTTTTCGTTATTTTGAAGTTTGGCTTTTATTTGGCTTTGGCTTTTATGGTATTTTTCGTTATTTTATAAATTTATTTTGTCGTTATATTCTGGACGGATCGATATAAGTACAAAAAATACTGTTGTTGTTACTGATCCACCAATAACCCAATCATTAGATGATGTTGATAACCCATGTTGCAAATATATTACAGTTAGTATCTTAAAGGTAAATTACGCTGTGGCAATATTTATTATTTTAACGATACTTTACGCTGTGGATAGATCAGTTTAGTCACGTGATACACTCGCAGCAAACATAGTTATGTTTATTTTTTTAAAAATTAGATACTTAAATGCGTAACAAATATTTTACGATGTTTTTTACTGAAAAATATAAGATGAGTTTTTGTTGCTCCCAAAATAAGCAAACAACAGCAAAAGATCATAAACACTATTTTAGTATCATAAAACAGTGTTTTTAAATTGGAATTAAATTAATGTATAATATTTTAAAATGAGTCAAATAGTGTTTAAAAATAGAAATATACAATTATTTTCAAAGATCATATTATAACATTTGTTGAAAAAAATATATTAGTTATTTTAAAAAAATAATTTTTTAAAATATTGTGATAATGGAACGCGGGAAAAAAATGGGTATTACTGGATAATTATCAGTTCTACAGGATTCGTATGTAATAAAAAATTGATTTTCATTTCTTAAAATTCTTAATTGCGATTATTTTTACAGAAACTGACTTACAACAAATATTAAGTCATTAAAATGGTTGGAGAAAATAAAATATAAATAGATAATTGTGAGCAAAGATATTTAGCTCATAGTTTTAACATTCATGTTGATAATATTAAATTTTTGGCAATTCTAATAATTAAGAATATTGGTTGGGTACAATAAAAACTATAAATTAAAGTTATGCAATCCATACTGCATATCATTATTTTAAATATATACAGGGTTTCCCGAGTTAGGATGCTATCCCGTGAAGGGGAATGATTCCTTAATTAATTTTAAGAAAAAAGGGCGGGTTTATTTAAGCATTTAAAGCACGGTGTTAGAAAGGTAGCTCCATACACATATTAAATCATAATTCCCAAAGTATGAAAGCACGAGTTTCTAAAGTAAGCTCTTTTAATAGATAATTGATTTACCTTTATTTTCATATTTCATTTTTGTATATCTATGATGGTAACTGTGAGTTAATTGCCTTAAAATTCAGAATTTTTTAATTTAAATTTTAGAAAAATGCTATTTGTCTCAACTTTTTATGAAAGTTCTGCTACCAACTAGTGAAAGCCAAAGAAGTAGCAGAACAAAGTGGTAACGGAAAGCTCAGTACTACGGATCGTACATGAACAGCTAGGTATGTTAAAATTGTACGCAAGATAGTTTCCTAAATTTTCCGACGTTGTTGAAATAATTTTTGGAAGGAGTTTTTGCAATGTTGCGGTGAAGACAGGCGAAGTATGAGTTGATTGTAACTGGTGATGACAGAATGGTCTTTTGGTATATACAACAAAACGTGAACCATGGAATTTGGTAGACCCGGAAAAGAAGCACAAAAACAAAATTCAAATAAAGAAAAAAAAAATGCGGATTTCCAAGGAATTCTTTTAAATCGTGGAAATCTATATTATGATGAATACAGTGTATTACGTAAAACTAAAGTTAGATTTAATATTAACGAAATTTGTGAGCAATAGAAGATTTTTCACGACATAAAAAAGTAAGCAATAGAACTATTTTCAATGAACAGGAAAAAAACCTTCAGGTATAACGTTTAACATAATAGTGTATTTTCTTACACCTTACTACAATCTCAAAAAACATTTGCATAAAATATGACTAAGTGATGAGCAGGTATCAATATCCAGATTCTGCGTACATGGAACACAAGAAGAAACGGTGGAACACATTCTATGTAAATGTGATACACTGGTAAAAAGAATTAATGACTTCGATGGCTATATAGGGATCGACTCAGATTTGTGGCAAATGCCACTGAAATATGATTAATGAGAATATCACATACTGCTGTGTCATTGTTAGTCTTAACAAGTTATAACTCATAATACTTAAATAAAACTAAAATAATTAAATATAATTTGTATATACATATTTTACTCATTAATCATATTTTTAAAAAAAAATTACAAAAGTTTATTACAAAAAATTTTTTATTCACTTTATGTTTGTTGACAATTGAAGAAGGTATCCTTTCCAGAAGTATAACATATTTGTTGTTTTATAAAATCCAGATAGAAATATTAATTTTTGAGATTGCTATCAACCAAAATGACCACCGCCGCGGAAAGGTGGAAAACGTCTTACTGGACCAAAACCACCTCCGCCAAATGGACCTCCGCCAAATGGACCTCCGCCAAAACGACCTGGGCCAAAACGACCACCGCGAAAACGACCGAATTGTGCATATGAAAATGCAACAATTGAAGAAATCAGGAGTAGTGCGAACTAAATTTAATAAATATGTAATTTAATATTTTCTTTGTTGTAAATTTAATATTAATAATATTTACCAGTAGCTTAAACATTTTGAGAATTAATAATAAGAATTTGAAAACAAATCTACCTTTTATAGTATTTTAAACATCGTCCTACAGCAAAAAAAAATTGAATCTTAATAAATAAAATTTGAACTGTTTACTAATTTTACCAAAAAAAATTAAACTTGTTTGAGTTAGTGCACTTTTTTGTTGTCTGGTTTTAATTTTTTTTCGCAGTCTATTAATTATTTATTTAAAACAAATATTTATACATATATAATAAAAATTTAAATAGAAATTCCCAAGATAAACTTGATATGTATTAAATAAGTTATTTCTGTATAACTAAAGATAAATATAATACATATTTATAAATTTTAGTTTCTAGACATGCGTAGTTTTTTTTGTAAATTATATTTTAATGAAACGGATTATATTTTAATGAAAATTAATGTTCATTAATAACAAAATATTAAACAAATTAATTTGAAAGATTTATATTATAATATGAATATTTAAATTTTTTTTTTTAAATTAGCGAATTTATTAAATTTGCTAATATATTTACCTCATTTTACGTAAATGTTTTTTTTTCTAGTTTCAGTTTCAACTACAAAGTTGATATAGAAATTAATGATTAGTGATCATTACATTATTAGTTATTAGAACTGTGAAAATTAAATTTGAATAAAGTTTTTTTTAAGTTGTAATCATTTAAAAATTGAAATAGAACGATAAACGCACAATAATTACATATATACATATTTTCGGTCAATTTAATTATTAATTAATTTATTAAATTTTAAAAATTTCAGGAATTTTTGCATTGTTTTTACTAAACTTTTAATATTGGCTTGATATAAACTATAAACAATATTATTTATAAAACTAGATCAAAATATAATAAACCGAGAAAAATTATGGAGATTTTCAATGAAAGCCATTTTTTATGACTGCCAAAAGTTGGCATTGACTCCTATTTTAATATCTCCGGTGGCAAGTTGTTGAGAAAGCTGATACAAGAATTGACTTGAATTAAATAGAATATACTAAACAATTATTTTGAATCTTATTTTGTAGTAATTCTGATTCAATTTTGTTTGAAACCATAATGTTATCGAAACAATATTGGATTTAAATTGAAGAAGTTCTGTATTGACAGCTAAGTAGTGGGGATACAAACATTCCTTCTCATCAGAAGGACTTAGGTTCCAGTAAAATACAGCAAAAAATTTTCAAATTCGGCTTTTTGTAAAATAACAATAAATCGAAACGTCAGAACTAGATCACCAGTTTTATTTAGTTCAACGTTCCTTAGAACAATATTTGAACCGATTAATAGGATGTTGGTAATGCTAGGTAATAAATGTAACAAATTTTACAGGCGACGTCTGAAACTAACTTGAAAACATAAACATTAACATTAATTAAAAATTATAAAATATATAAGATTTTGCTTCTTGTATAGCAAATCTTAAGTATAATTGAAAAATAATTTTTTTAGTTATTAAATTGTACATTTTTAAGGTTTTTTAATTTAGATTTAAATTATGTTTACATATTCGTATCTATGACAATATTTCCTTTATTTAAAATACATTTTATTTTGCCTATTCTATAAATTGTATTAGTCTTACAATTTGCGTTATTAACTAAATTAATAAAAAAGAAAGTAATTTTATTATGTATTATATTGTGTAAAAATTGAAAAAATTGTATCTTTAATGTAACTTAAGTATCTTGTAAATTGTTTGAACTAAACAGAAGTAAATAAATAAATAAAACTTTTCCATTTGTAATTGGGCTGAAATTAATGACCAAAAAGAAGGGTAACATATACCGTCTGCTGTGATGCACTTAGTTCTTAGGATTATATAAAAACATTTTCAGGAGAGAATCGTGTAACAAATATTGAAAAATTTCATAAGCAAATTCACAGCCTATTGTATAGCCGCAACAATATTTCTATATTCATGTTTAAAATTGAATGCAGAGCTAAAATTGCGTCATCGAAACTTAAAGTTTACTCAAATAGGTAAAAAAGCAAGATATACATATACACCAATACCTCGCTTTGCGACGTTTCACTTTGCGACATTTCATATTGCATCGAAAAAAAAATTTACCATAGTTTCACTTTGCGACGTAAAAAATTTCACCTTGCGACGAAAAAAAAAATTTGCGAATTTTTTTGTTTGCTTTAATTTTTTTTGTTTGTTTTCACAATTCATACACTGTATGTATTCTATGCTGTGTGTATAGTATTAACATTGTAAACACGTTAAAGGCAATATATAAAAAGGGAAATCCCATATTTTGATTTTCGTTAACAATTATGTATACGTAAAAAATTTGCATTTTGTTTTCAATTTGATAAAAGTTCTTGAAACTTAATTTTTTAAGTTTCAAGTTTTTTTAAGAAACTTAATTTTTTAAGTTTTAATTTTTTGTATTAATATGTAAATAAAGTTATAAAAAACTTAAAAATTCTTTGATTTAGAACTGGAACGTATCTTTAATATTTCAGTGCAATTCTATACAAAAAGTTTTCTCGAATTGCGACGTTTTGATTGCGACGAATTTTTTGGGAACCAATTATCGTCGCAAAGCGAGGTATTGGTGTACTCTGTTATGATAATTCACTATTGACTTGATTAATAATCAAGTCAATAGTCTATTATCATAACAGAGTATATGTATATCTTGTATAAAATATACGACTTATAAACGCCACAAATTATAATTATCCGCTAAGCATATAGAAAATTTTTGCTACGAAGATAGCGGTTCCTTTTTTCATTGTTTTCACTCCAACCTAATTTTGATTTACGAAAATTTTGCCGGTAGACAAATTATTTTTAAAAAAAATATATTATTTGTGTATTTTAAAAAAAATATATGATGCAGCATAAGTAACTTTCAGTAAAGGGTACCTTCCAGTAAAGCGAGGCTCAAGTTTTGTTAGCATATGCCCAAGTTTTAATTCAATATTGTCGGCACTGAGTTTTAATATATTAATGATGAATAACCAGTATCACATTAATACGTAGTAGCAAGTTAATAAAATTTGCATAGCAAATTTTGTTACCTTTTGCTACTACGCATTAATGTGATAATTTCAGATTTCCATCAGTAGATAATTCAGCTAATTCTCTCTGCATTTTTATGACAAGTTATATATTGATAATCAACAATGCTAACATAAAATGACACTATTTTACGTCACGGACCATTAGATGGAAACCACTGCTCTAAGCATCCACAGGAAATATTCACTTTTCGAGAACTTAAATTGAAATATTTTACCCTTTCGTATATATTATTGCGTAGGTTTTATCTTATCAAATATTAAGATTTAATAAAAACCGAAAATATGAGGTAAGAAAAACTATCACAATTCATAAAGTTGAAATATTTTATAGATTTTTAAAACAATAATTCATTTAAATAAACAGTTTTATGTTTTATTTAAAAAAAATTTTTTATCATTGCAATAAAAATATAATAAATAATTTATGCGTGTATGTGTTTCAAAATTATTCTTGAGAGTTAATTATTCTGCGATATTCCATTTAAAGCATGTACACCGAGACGAAGTGGTATTGGTAATGGTAATTTGGATGCAACACGAAGTGCACGTCTACCACCTCTAAGGACTTTACGACCTCTACCACGTGCTTCACAACCAGAAAATATTACTAAGATGATCAAGATTAAATACTACAAATAATTAAATACATAGTTTAATATTTTTTATATAAAGATTTTATATGATTTTTACCATTAACTTCATTTTTGGGCTTTTTTTTTATACTGCGAGCTCTAAACAAAATGTATGCTTTTATATTGTTTTGATTATCAATAATTTTTTTATTTTTTGTTTTTGATTTGGCGTAAAAAAAAATCTTGTTTCAAATCAAATATTCAACTTTACATAAAGAATACATAAATCAAATTCCTTAACAATTAATGAATTTGACAGTTTTTATTTATTTTTTCACATAAATTTATTTTATGACAAATACCATAAATGAGTGAGAAAACGATTACAAATTAATAAATTAAGTTATTAAAATAGTTTACAATCATACTATTAAATATAATTCAAACGATTCAATTCTTTAATTAACATATAATCACAATGCTAGTTGACTGCCAAACTATATTTCGAAAACTTGTCTCTGATGCCATATTTCAAATTGCTTACATAAGTATGGTTTTGTTGATGTATTCTAAATGCATATCCGGAGAGGCTTTACCGGTTTATGCTTCTTGGTAGAAGTTCGGTCATTGACGGAATTGGAAATTATATATATATTATAGATGACCGCTATGGCAGCCAACCTGTTAAATTAAATAATTTTGTAGTAAATCTGGTTCTACATTTATTTGTATTATTTTGCTTTTGCAGGTAGTTTTTTTCATAAACATATAAAGAAAAAATTTAAATTATTACTACTTTTGGCCGTGGTTAAACCCAATATTAATAATTCACGTCATAAAAATGTCATGAAGTTGTTATTCTAAATTTTGTTTATGCCGGCTTTTGGTTTAAATTTAACAAATCCTTTTTAGTATAGTAAGAAATAAATATATATTTTTTTCAAATATAAAATAATTTCAATTGGTTTATGGAATTTATATTAAAGGAAGAGTAAGTCTTAACCATGATTTAGTAAATTTAAATTGTTTTCGTTACTACTGAAAGTTTTAATGCCAATTATATTTTTTATAAAATGTCTCGAAATTATATAAATTTTAATATTAATTTTACTAGCACATATTTACGAGTATATTCGTAAATATATATTTACGAGTAAACATGATAATTATTACAAAAATAATTTAAAATGGAATTAGCTCCAAATTCCAAAAAGAATATTTAAATTTAAAGGATTGTAAAATATGAAATCTACTGATTTTGTGATTTGTGAACTAAACAAAATTTAATTTAAATTTATTTCTTTTGAAAATACAAAGATACTTTGGTGAATCCATTTCTATTTTAGAATCCATTTCAGAATAATTAAATATTTTCAATAATTGATATCCAACAAAGAAAATCACTTTCAATTACAAGTTTATAACGCTGATATCTTTCCAAATTTGTTAAATGTTTTTTGTATGTATTTAATTTACAACTTCATAAATATAAACTTTTGTTTTTTATTCCTAGTTATGATTTAAAAAGCATATAATTTTATAAAACATTTCAGAACATATATGTTAGTAAATTAAAAATTATTATATTTATTTTATTAATTAGCGTCACTAAAAAACAACCAAGATTCTTGTACTAGAAAAAGAAATTAACATTTTCTCTAAAATTATATTTTTATTAAAGTAACAAAAAAATTGAAATAAATTTTAGCTTTGAAACTATTTAAGAGTTTCGAATTGATTAATATTTGTTGACTAAGTTTCATACTGTTAAATTTCTAATATTTTGTTTTATACACCTAAATATATGCAACAATATATATCATATTCAGATTTAAAATTTTTTATTCAAATTTTTAAAACCACACCATTTTGTAAAAATGTGAAAAGTTATGAATAAAAGCAGGTAGAAAAATATACAAATTTTTTAATGTAAAATTAATTGTTTATTAAGTTAACATTCATAATATATTAAATAATTTATTGCATAATTTAATAGAATATAATAAATAATAAAAATTTTGGACACTCCATTACTCCACCTTTTTTAATTTATTGAAGGAGTCTGCCCAAAACACATATAACTTCAGAAAGTTGAAATTATAATAACCTTTAAATAAAAAATAAAAATTAAATTTCGTAAATAGAAAAAAATAAAGTAGTTACCCAAGAAGTGGTTTGCTGGCATCAATTGATAATAAAGATGCCGGATTTACAATATCAGTAATAGAACTTTTAATAGTATCGACAATTTTCAGTGGAATAGGAATAACTGCTTTTGGTTTAATTGAATCAACTATATCAACTTTTTTATCTTTTAAACTAACAATCTTCGAAGTTTTTAGTGCAGCAGCACCTTTAACAGCAGCACCAGCTTTTAGTGCAGTAGCACCTTTTACAATAGCAGCACCTTTAACAAGAGCAGCACCTTTAACAGCAGCAGCCGTCTTCAGAACAGCAGCAGTTTTAAGAGCACCAAGTTTTATACCACCAAGTTTACTAGCAATTTTTAATTTATCGTCATTTTTTTTTACTACTACAACTCCGGTAGTTGGAACTTCTTTAAGAATTATTTTAGGAAGTATAATAAGTGGTTTAGCTTCATATTGATCCAATGCAAAAGTTGCAACGACCTAAAAAGTAAATTATTAATATATGACTAATTCAGAATATTATTATAAATGTAATTACTAGTAAAATTATGAATCCTTTTCCTTGGAACATTTTGAAAATATTATTATTTTTTTTAAATTTTTACTTATTACTTTATCACAATTATTTGATTTATATTTTAATTTTTGAAAATGCACTTGATTTTATATGAAAATTATTATTGCCCCCGAAAAAAAGAAATTTCAATATTATCGAATAATAGAAACGTAAAATTGTAGTTTAGTAGCTCAAAAATTTAAAAACTTGCATAAACGCTATCACTACTATCACAGGTAAAGAAATATTTCACGGTTATATAAGTTTTTACATTGTAACAAAAGGTCTTTTTTTAGTGCAGTAATATCAAGGTTTTCAACTTCGTCATTATGGTATTCGTGATCTAATGAATTGTGATGTTAGTTAACATTATGTTGAACAAATTTAAAGGTATATGATAAATTAGTAATTCTAGCATTTGTTCAAAGCACTTTTATAACGCAACCCTTTTGGTTTAGTTCAGATTAGTTGATATGGGAATGTGGGCAAACTTTTATAATCTAATAAATGAAGCAGAGCTCGGTTTGTAAATATATCACATAGTTCATCAATTTATAGATAAATTCATTTCAATTAGTAAAATATCTACTATATATATTTTCTTCCATTCGGAAGTTAAATCTTTCTTATACGAACTTTGTAATTCTCCTTACCATGTTTCACACTTCATGAAACTATCCATTTTTCAAATACCCAAAAATTATATTTAAGAACTTTATTTTATATTTGCAATGACCTGAAAAATTAAGTGTTAATTATCGCAAATTGATTAAAAATTATAATAAGTGGTTTAAGTTCTTAAAATTCCTTTAGAAAAGGAATTTTTTTGTCATTAATTTTATACCAATGACGAAAGCTAGCTGCCGGGTTTAAAAATCGCAGAAAAGTTTATAAGCCTTTGACTGGATTAGAATCCGGGAACTTCCGATTGTAAGGTAGGTGCTTTAACCACTGCACCACTTAGTTGTTAATATTTCTCTTTGGAATTTCTTATTTAATAGTTTATCATAAGATTGAGCCCACTTTATTTGTTTATTCGATGTCAGAAGAATGTTGTTGTTGTCGTTTATTTGTAGGTTCGTTTTAATGCTTTGTTTTTTTGAACATGCCATAGCTATTTTAAGAGATGATTTTATTGTTTGTATTTAACCAGATCTTCATTTGTTTTCGATTTTTGCTCAACCTAATGCTTTTTTCTTAGCAACTACTTCCTCTGATGATGTCTCTCTCTAATCAATTTTCAATGGTCCTTACTTACACCTAGATGGTCACGAACAATCACAGTTTGGTTTTATCACAGTTTGGTTGAAAATTTATTCCACAGGTATTGCATATCACAGTTTTTAAAGTTTGTATTTTCTAAATACATCGTTATTTTACTAGCTAATTTATCCCCAACAGGTTTCAACTAAACCATTTTATCCTATCAATATATATGTCCTATTTTATCTTTAAGTTGTTTTTTTAAAAAGTATTCCACTACTAAAAACCGATGTTGAAATGTTAACTGCTCACCCCGGATTATTTTACAATCAAAGAACTTTTGCACAATATGCAGGCAAGTTGTGATGAACTATTCCACTTTTATATGTTCACAATTTATTTAAAATAATAATTTTTCATTTAATATAAATAATATAATTTTTCTTATTATAATAAGAGTGTTCGGAATTTTTGGTAGTAATTGAACCTATTAATACAATATTCTGGAATTGATTAGGACGATAGGCAATATTTCACGCGAATTGATGTGGATTTTCCAATTGTATTCTGTATACATTTGTACTAGCACCAAGGAATTCTACTTGATCTTTAAATTTAATATTTTTTTTGCAAGTCATATTACTATGCTTTTACAACTTGAAGCCATGAGGATAGTTGTTGATATGTAATAGATTAAGATTAAATCTTAATCGATTACATATTAGAAATACTTGCATGATACATCATTGGGAATAAAAAATAGATGCATCTAGAAAGATGCATGCCGAATACTTTATTGACAATGAAAAATAATGTTTAAATAAAATTTTACTTAAAATTTTATATTATTTACTTATTAAATTAATTATTAATAGATATAGATAAAATCGATTGTATACACGTAAGTAAGATATTACTTGTATGCAAACGATTTTATTCCAATTGAAATGCCCTTTTCCTTAAATTAAAAATATCCAAGTGCTCACTTTTATATAAACATGAAGTTAGTATTAGTATTATTACTAGAAAAATACCAAAAAAAAATAATAACTTAACATTATGATCATAAATATACATTGTTTATTTATTTTATATTTATTAGTTGCAATTTCTTTGTGTTTTGTATGTTTGTTTGTGTTTTCGTGTACTATATTAGTATAATAAAACATATTCCCTAATTTACTATATTTTTTCTCCTTTTTTGTAGTTTGTATAAAAAACATAGTGTTCACTATTGAAATTAAAACTCTAAAGTCTAAATCTAAATGAACATGCTGATGCATTATTTTCTGCGATATTTGTCATAAAATTCCATGAATTATCTTGGGAAACTACCTAAAATTAATCTCGGTAATTATAATATAAAAAGGACCATAAAAGATATAACTCCTTTGAACCATAAAAAATAATCATGTTATTTTATAAAACATTTAAGAACATACTATATGTAAGTAAATTAAAAATTATTATATTTATTTTATTTACTACCATCACTAGAAATCAACCAAAATTCTTGTACTAGAAAACGAAGTTAACCCTATAGTTTTATGTTCTCTAAAATTCTATTTTTTATTAAAGTGATAAAATAATTTAAATAAGTTTTAGCTTGGAAACTATTTAACTTTTCCGAATTGATTTATATTTGTTGACTAAGTTTATAGGGTTAATACTTACTAATATCAGGGATAATAATATAGAGAGGAACAATGTCGAACAAAAAACTGGTCAGCGCAAAAAGCAATATAGCTTCCATATGAAAGAGCTTTCTGTCTAATTCCATCTTTATTTTCTATAGATTTTGTTAGACTGTTTTTTTCTTTTGAATGAATATCCGAAAATATAAAATCAAATTATTTATCACTATTTATTTACTTTTTCACTTTTCTTCTTTGTATAGGTCTACGCGAAAAATACTGCGAGTTCATAAATATTATTTGTATTGTTTTGTATAGTATTTTCGCTACATTTTTCTTGAACAATTTTCTGAATTCAAAATTTGGTAATATATTTTATTTTCTTTCTTGATTTTATCTATATTTTTTTTACAATTTTATAAGAATTTATAGGAATTTATGGGGATATTCAGTCAAAGGAAAAAAAGGGAAAAAAACTGTAGAAAATAGTGAAGGAAAAATTTTATCCACAAATAAAATAAATATAATTGGGACAAGCAAAAATAATACAATCATAAGAGAATATGTTGAATTGTATGATGACAAAATAAAACAAAATCGAGCTAACATATGTATTTCATTTGGAAACAAAAATAAATAACCATATATTCTTATGTACTGGTTGTATAAATAACCATATATTCTTATGTCCTACAACCTATCATTTTAGACTATATTTTACAGAAAGAGAATAGTTTCAAGAATATGAATTTTTTATATTCTTCATATATGAAAATTTGATATTATAGAGAATGGAAAAGAGCGTAATAAAATAGGTTTTTGAAATAAAAAAGCTTTTTAAATTAATATTTTTTTGAAAAATTGTTTTCATACTACGCTGTTTTGTTCTAGCGTTCATCATCTAGAAGTATTATCTCTGCTAATATTTTGTTGTATACACCTAAAAATATGCAGCAATATATATCATATTCAGATTTAAAAATTTTCATTCAATGAATAAAGGCAGGTGAAAAAATATACAAATTTTTTAATGTAAAATTAATTGTTTATTAAATTAACATTCATAATATATTAAATAATTTATTGCATAATTTAATAGAATATAATAAATAATAAATATTTTAGACACTCCATTACTCCACCTTTTTTAATTTATTGAATGGAATCTGCCCAAAAAATATAACTTCAGAAAGTTGAAATTATAATAACCTTTAAATAAAAAATAAAAATAAAATTTCGTAAATAGAAAAAAATAAAGTAGTTACCCAAGAAGTGGTTTGCTGGCATCAATTGATAATAAAGATGCTGGATTTATAATATCACTAATAGAACTTTTAATAGTATCGACAATTTTCAGTGGAATAGGAATAACTGCTTTTGGTTTAATTGAATCAACTATATCAACTTTTTTATCTTTTAAACTAACAATCTTCGAAGTTTTCAGTGCAGCAGCACCTTTAACAGCAGCACCAGCTTTTAATGCAGTAGCACCCTTGACAATAGCTGCCCCTTTTACAATAGCAGCACCCTTAACAAGAGCAGCACCTTTAACAGCAGCAGCCGTTTTCACAACAGCAGCAGTTTTAAGAGCACCAAGTTTTATAGCAGCAAGATTATTAGCAATTTTTAATGGAGCTGTTGCAATACTTGCAACTGCTACACCTTTTGCTTTTATTGCTTCCTCCTTTTTGTTTATTGCTACAGATCCGGTAGTTACAATATCCTTAAGAATAATTTTAGGATGTATAATATGTGGTTTAGCTTCAAATTGATCCAATGCAAAAGTTGCAACGACCTAAAAAGTAAATTATTAATATATGACTAATTCAGAATATTATTATAAATGTAATTACTAGTAAAATTATGAATCCTTTTCCTTGGAACATTTTGAAATTATTTTTTTTTTAAATTTTTACTTATTACTTTATCACAATTATTTGATTTATATTTTAATTTTTGAAAATTCACTTGATTTTATATGAAAATTATTATTGACCCCCGAAAAAAAGAAATTTCAATATTATCAAATAATAGAAACGTAAAATTGTAGTTTAATAGCTCAATAATTTTAAAACTTACATAAAAGCTATCACTACTATCCGACGTAAAGAAATTTTTTACGGTTATATAACATTTTAAATTGTAACAAAAGGTCTTTTTTGGTGTGTGTAATGTCAAGGTTTTCAACTTCGTGGTTATGCTATTCGTGATCTAATGAATTGTGATGTTAGTTAACATTATGTTGAACAAATTTAAAGGTATATGATAAATTAGTAATTCTAGCATTTGGTCAACGCACTTTTATAACGCAAACCGTTTGGTTTAGTTCAGATTAGTTGATATGGGAAAACTTTTGTGATCTAATAATTGAAGCAGAGCTCGGTTTGTAATTATATTACTTAGCAAACATCTTGTGACCGACGCGACAAAAAAATAGCAAGTTCATAAAAAAAGTATCATACTTAAAAATTATATTAAAATTTTAAAACACCTAAAATGAAAAATGGAACAAAAACATATATATCCAAATTTTGAATTTAGAAAATTATTCAAGAAAAATTTAGCTAGTGAAAATACTATACAAAAACAATACACATAATATTGATGATCTTGCAGTATATGTATAGACCTAAAAGGTAAAAGGATTTTTATCCTCTTTTCGGGTATGCAAAAGAAAAAAGTAAATAAATAGTGTTAAATAATTTGGTTTTATATTTTCGGATATTCATTCAATGGCAAAAAGGGAAAAAAACTGTAGAAAATAGTGAAGGAAAAATCTTATCCACAAATAAAATAAATATAATTGGGACAAGCAAAAATAATACAATCATAAGAGAATATGTTGAATGTATGATGACAAAATAAAATAAAATCTAGCTAACATATGTATTTCATTTGAAAAAAAAAAAAAATAACCATATATTCTTATGTCCTGGTTGTATAAATAACCATATATTCTTATGTCCTACAACCTATCATTTTAGACTATATTTTACAGAAAGAGAATAGTTTCAAGAATATGAATTTTTTATATTCTTCATATATGAAAATTTGATATTATAGAGAATGGAAAAGAGCGTAATAAAATAGATTTTTGAAATAAAAAAGCTTTTTAAATTAATATTTTTTTGAAAAATTGGTTTCATACTACGCTGTTTTGTTCTAGCGTTCATCATCTAGAAGTATTATCTCTGCTAATATTTTGTTGTATACACCTAAAAATATGCAGCAATATATATCATATTCAGATTTTTAAAAATTTTCATTCAATGAATAAAGGCAGGTAGAAAAAATATACAAAATTTTTAATGTATAATTAATTGTTTATTAAATTAACTCTCATAGTATATTAAATAATTTATTGCATAATTTAATAGAATATAATAAATAATAAATATTTTAGACACTCCACTACACCACTTTTTTTAATTTATTGAATGGAGTTTGCCCAAAAAACATATAACTTCAGAAAGTTGAAATTATAATAACCTTTAAATAAAAAATAAAAATAAAATTTCGTAAATAGAAAAAAATAAAGTAGTTACCCAAGAAGTGGTTTGCTGGCATCAATTGATAATAAAGATGCTGGATTTATAATATCAGTAATAGAACTTTTAATAGTATCGACAATTTTCAGTGGAATAGGAATAACTGCTTTTGGTTTAATTGAATCAACTATATCAACTTTTTTATCTTTTAAACTAACAATCTTCGAAGTTTTTAGTGCAGCAGCACCTTTAACAGCAGCACCAGCTTTTAATGCAGTAGCACCCTTGACAACAGCTGCCCCTTTTACAATAGCAGCACCCTTAACAAGAGCAGCGCCTTTAACAGCAGCAGCCGTTTTCACAACAGCAGCAGTTTTAAGAGCACCAAGTTTTATAGCAGCAAGATTATTAGCAATTTTTAATGGAGCTGTTGCAATACTTGCAACTGCTGCACCTTTTGCTTTTATTGCTTCCTCCTTTTTGTTTATTGCTACAGATCCGGTAGTTACAATATCCTTAAGAATAATTTTAGGATGTATGATATGTGGTTTAGCTTCAAATTGATCCAATGCAAAAGTTGCAACGACCTAAAAAGTAAATTATTAATATATGACTAATTCAGAATATTATTATAAATGTAATTACTAGTAAAATTATGAATCCTTTTCCTTGGAACATTTTAAAATTATTTTAATTTTTATTTTTTTAATTATTACTTTATCACAATTATTTGATTTATATTTTAATTTGTGAAAATTCACTTGATTTTATATGAAAATTATTATTGACCCCCGAAAAAAAGAAATTTAAATATTATCAAATAATAGAAACGTTAAATTGTAGTTTAATAGCTCAATAATTTAAAAACTTACATAAAAGCTATCACTACTATCCGACGTAAAGAAATTTTTTACGGATATATAATTTTTTAAATTGTAACAAAAGGTCTTTTTTGGTGTGTGTAATGTCAAGGTTTTCAACTTCGTGGTTATGCTATTCGTGATCTAATGAATTGTGATGTTAGTTAAAATTATGTTGAACAAATTTAAAGGTATATGGTAAATTAGTAATTCTAGCATTTGTTCAAAGTACTTTTATAACACAACCCTTTTGGTTTAGTTCAGATTAGTTGATATGGGAATGTGGGCAAACTTTTATAATCTAATAACTGAAACAGAGCTAGGTTTATAATTATGTTACTTAGTTTATAAATTTTCGTTAGAGATTGTGCTCGAGAATTTCTGTCTCGAAAATTCTCGACAATTCTTTTTATATGGCTTCGCTTTTCTCTAGGAAATTAATTTGACTTACTTTCAAGATTCTCATTTCTTGAGAACACATAATATATTTCAAAGTGTATCCTCTGTAGATGATGGGTCGGTAAAACTTTTCTGTGATGGGCCAAAATTGCATTTTGGAAATACAGTGGACCAAAAATATACAACAATATTAAGCCTCTAATAACTGTAATATATACAAAAAAATATGTTAGTAATATTATACAAATTTCGTTCATTTTATTACTATTGATGAAAAGTTGTTATAATGGGTTGAAAAATGTTGTTATTTTTTTGGAAACACTTTTAAAATATTTTAAGAATTTACATACAACGTTATAATTGTTTTTCAAAAGATTTTTAAATTTTTTACAATGTTTTTCAAAACAATTAACACTTTGTAATTATTTGAAAAACGTTGAAATTTCTTTAGAAATATTTTTCAAAACTTTTACAAAGTTTTTCAAAACAAATACAACGTTGGATTGAAAAACGTTGTACAAAATTTAAAAAATCTTTCCAAAAACTTACAACATGTCAAAATAATCACAACGTTGTAAAAGTTTGAAAAACGTTGTTATTTCTTTGGAAACTTTTTAAAAACTTTTACAACGTTTTCCAAAATAATTACAACGTTGTAATGAATTGAAAAATGTTGTAATTTCATTGGAAACAATTTTCAAATTGTTTTATTTTGTAAAACAATTACAACGTTGCAATGGTTTGAAAAACGTTGTCATATCTTTGGAAAGATTTTTTAAACTTTTTAAAACGTTGGAAAGGTTTGGAAAATGTTGTAATTTCTTTGGAAAATTTTTTCAAAACTTTCACAATGTTTTTCAAAAAAATTACAACGTTGTAATGTTTTGAAAGACGTTGTAACTTCCATGGAAACATTTTTAAAACTTTTAAAATGTTTTTCGAAACAATTAGACATAATGGTTTAAAAACGTTGTAAATTTTTTAAAAATATTTTTCAAAACTTTTACAAGGTTTTCCTAAACAAATACAACGTTGTTTTGGAAAACGTTGTAAAAAATTTAAAAAATCCTTCCAAAGAACTTACAACGTTTCAAAATAATCACAACGTTGTAAAGGTTTGAAAAACGTTGTTATTTCTTTGGAAACTTTTTAAAAACTTTTACAACGTTTTTCAAAATAATTACAACGTTTTAATGGTTTGAAAAACATTGTAAATACAGCATTGTAATAGTTTGAAAAAAATTGTATGTGTCTTTGAAACGTTTTTCAACACTATTACAACGTTTTTCAAAACAATTACAACGTTTTAATGTTTTGAAACACGTTGTAATTTCTTTGCAAACATTTGCAAAACTTTTACAACGTTTTTCGAAACAATTACAACGTTGTAATGGTTTGAAAAATGTTGTAAATTTTTTGGAAACGTTTTTCAAAACTTTTACAATTTTTTTCAAAAGAATTACAACTTTGAAACGGTTTGAAAAATGTTATATGTGTCTTTCAAAACGTTTTTTAATACTATTACAACGTTTTAAAAAAAGCTTCCAAAGAAATTACAACGTTTTTCAAACAATTACATCGTTGTAAAGGTTTGAATAACGCTGTAAGTGTCTTGGAAATGTTTTTCAGCACGATTACAACATTTTTTAAAACAATTACACCGTTGTAATTGTTTGAAAAACGTTGTAATTTCTTTGGAAACGTTTTTCAAAACTTCTACAACGTTTTTTAAAACAGTAACAATATTATAATGGTTTGAAAAACGTTGTAACTTCTTTGGCAACATTTACCAAAAAATTTACAACAATTTTTAAACCAATTACAACTTCGGAAAGGTTTGAAAAACGTTGTAATTTCTTTGGATACATTTTTCAAAACTTTTACAAAGTTTCTCAAAAAAATTACAACGTTTTAATGGTTTTAAAAATGGTGTAATTTCTTTTTACATTTTTCAAAATCATTACAACGTTTTAATAGTTTGAAAAAACGTTGTAATTTCTTTGGAAACGTTTTTCAAATGTTTGTAATTTTTTTAAACATGTTGTAATTTCTTTTGTAACATTTTTCAAACTTAAACAAGGTTTTTCAAAACAATAATAACGTTGTAATGGTTTGAAAACCGTTATCAGTGTCTTTAAAACGTTTTACAACACTATTACAACATTTTTAACAATAATTACAACGTTTTTAAAATCAATTACATCGTTGTAAAGGTTTGAAAAATATTGTAAGTGACTTGGAAAAGTTTTTCAACACAATTACAACGTTTTTCAAAACAATTGCAGCGTTGTAAGGATTTAAAAGTTTTTAAATCTTTTTCAACATTTCAAAACTTTTAAACACCTACAACGTTGGAATTACAACGTTTTTCAAAACGTTACAACATTGTAAAGGTTTTGAAAAACATTTCCCAAGAAATTACAACTTTTTTGAAACCATTAGAACGTTATAATTGTTTTGAAAAACATTGTATTTTTTTGCAAACATTTCCAAGACACTTAGAAAGTTTTTCAAACCTTTACAACATTGCATTTGTTTTAAAAAGCTTTGCAATATTGTTGAAAAAGGTTTTAATGACACATATAAAAGTTTGAAGAAACATTTTTAAAAAAATTACAACCTTTATCAACAATTACAACATTGTAATTGTTTTGAAAAATGTTGTAATGGTGTTGAAAAACGTTTCCAAGACACGTAAAACGTTTTTCAAACATTTTCAATGTTCTAATTATGTTGAAAAACGTTGTAATAATGTTGAAAAATAGGGTTTCTAAAATACCCGGAAACTGTTTACCCGGGTACCCGATTTCATTTATAATAAGTATGTTTGTATACGCGGGTATTCGGGTAATTTAAAAATCAATTATAAAAGACTTCAAAATTAAAGTTTATAGTATTAAAGTAACAAAATTATAATTCATTTTATAATATGAAGAAAAAAATTAGTATATACTTATATAATTACTTTAAAAACATTTAATTATATAAAAAATAGTCTCAGTCATTGGAATTATAGAGTTCCATCTTGTCCTGCAATCGAATCTGAATGTTTTTCGTTTTTGAGTTGTTTCACCCTTCAAAATCTTCGCTATCCTGAAAATAATTTTCTAATTCTTGTGTTGGACGCTTTTACAAAATACTCTCATTATACTGAGGTCAATAGCGTGATTATAACACAGTTGAGAAAGAGCTTCAATTAATCTGCCATATTTCACGATTACAGCAGCTCCATCATTAAGGGATGCCACAATGTCAGAGGTTATATTAATCCCAAATTCTTTCAAAATATTTTCAACTAACTCCACTGTTCTTTCTGAATCGAAAGAATTAATCATAGCACTTAGACCTAACACAAAATCTTCATTGGTTGAATATTTAAATATCGTCTCATTAACAAATCACTCCATTAGTCTTCACTGATGCTAAAACGATGACCACTTTTTATGAGCTGTCCCAATTCATTTGATATTTCTCTTTTTTTTCTTCATAAAACTCTAAAATTAATTTGGTTGCAGTTGAATGGTTTTTTGGGACATTAAAATATTTACTTCTTAAGTGTGACTTTATTCCTTCAGAATTAATAATAGCATTAATAGTGAAACCATCAACTGCTGCATATTTTGCAAGTATTTCGGCCAGAGTTTCTTGTTTAACATAATCTAAAATAGATCCCTCTTTCCTTACCATTTTTGTTGGAGCAGGTGCATGTTCAAAATAATTAGCATTACGTTTTGAAAGCGAAATTAAGTAAGCTAGTCGTGTTTCCACCTTTGCAGGATAGTGTTTTTCAACAAATTTTGCAGTGAGATTGGTCTTTATTTATTTTTCTGCAAAATGATTCCAAACTTCTGATTTAAACATTTTATTTCACAACCCTTAATATAACTAAAATAAAAAAATAAAAAAATAAAACAAATTTTGTGAATTTAAATTGATTGGCATACACTTATTTTTTAATTTCCAAAAAGAATCCTTTTCTTCACTGCTTTCAAAAACTTTTTTAAAACGTAATTGTTTGAAAAACGTTGTAATTGTTTTGGAAACATATTTAAAATCTATTACAACGTTTTTCAAAACAATTACAACGTTGTGGATGGTTTGAAAAACATTGTAAATTCCTTGCAAACATTTTTCAAAACTTTTACAATGTAAAAGTTTTGAAAAATATTTGCAAGGAATTTATGCACGTTGGCAAAATTGGCGTCCGCAAGGATGATTTAAAAAGTAAAAAGTTATTAATAAAGGCAGGTAAAAAAATATACAAATTTTTTAATGTAAAATTATTTGTTTATTAAATTAACATTCATAATATATTAAATAATTTATTGCATAATTTAATAGAATATAATAAATAATAAATATTTTAGACACTCCATTACTCCACCTTTTTTAATTTATTGAATGGAATCTGCCCAAAAAATATAACTTCAGAAAGTTGAAATTATAATAACCTTTAAATAAAAAATAAAAATAAAATTTCGTAAATAGAAAAAAATAAAGTAGTTACCCAAGAAGTGGTTTGCTGGCATCAATTGATAATAAAGATGCCGGATTTACAATATCAGTAATAGAACTTTTAATAGTATCGACAATTTTCAGTGGAATAGGAATAACTGCTTTTGGTTTAATTGAATCAACTATATCACCTTTTTTATCTTTTAAACTAACAATCTTCGAAGTTTTTAGTGCAGCAGCACCTTTAACAGCAGCACCAGCTTTTAGTACAGTAGCACCTTTTACAATAGCAGCACCTTTAACAAGAGCAGCACCTTTAACAGCAGCAGCCGTCTTCAGAACAGCAGCAGTTTTAAGAGCACCAAGTTTTATACCACCAAGTTTACTAGCAATTTTTAATTTATCGTCATTTTTTTGTACTACTACAACTCCGGTAGTTGGAACATCTTTAAGAATTATTTTAGGATGTATTATAAGTGGTTTAGCTTCATATTGATCCAAAGCAAAACTTGCAATGACCTGAAAAGTTGATTATTAATAATCGATTATGTGGTTAATTTTTATAAATTTATTACTAGTAAAATTATGAATCCTTTTCCTTGGAACATTTTGAAAATATTATTTTTTTTTTTTAATTTTTACTGATTACTTTATGATAGTTATTTGATTTATATTTCAATTTTTGAAAATTCATTTGCTTTTATAGGTAAATCGATTTTAAACCCCCGCAAAAATAGAAATTTCAATATTATCATATAATAGAAAAGAAAAATTTTCTCCAATACATAAACATAATATTGAGTACCTCAGGCAGTTAACAAAAATGTAGTTTAATGTCATATTTGAAACTTGCATAAAAATTATCACAACTATAGACATTTTTTTGACGATTATATAAGTTTTTAAATTGTAATAAAATAACAAGTGTAGCATAGTCAAGGTTTTCACTTTGTCTTTAAAATTATGCTGAAGAAATTTAAAGGTATATGGTAAATTAGTACTTCTGGCATTTGTTTAAATAACTTGCATTATTTGATATGGAACCCTTTTGGTCAGAGGAGTTGACATGTGAAGTAAACTTTTGTAATCTAAATATTTAAGCAGAGCTCGATTCGTAAATGTGTCATTTAGTTCATCAATTTTGATGTACTTTAGAGATAAATTCACGTCAATTAGCAAAACTTCATACATCTATTATATCTTCCATCTTTAACACCTCATGAATTAAGCAACAAATTAATTTATATTTTATAATTTTACTATCAAATTCAAGTTTGAAAATGATTAATAATTAGAATAGGTGGTTTGAGTAGTTTAACTAATTTGTATGCATTATATCAATTATTTATTTTTCTATGTTGGTTACATAAAAATGTTCATATAAAATTGACGTAAATTTTAAATATTTTTGCGGCTATAAAAATTCTTCGATGTATTATTTAAATACAAGGGCCAAACATATTTCATACACTAAGTAGGGAATATAAAGTTTACTATAAACTTTATTAAAATATATTTTAGGCTCTTTATTTCTTGACTAATTCATTCCTATTTGATTTTGTATTTATTTATGAACAATATAATAAAGACCAGCAAGTACGCTAATCTAAAATTCGTTTTATATAACATGATTTTCTGTATTTGTATTAGTATGGAATTAATTAAACAGTTGTGGGAATTCTACCTTTTTTATGCTATAAAAAGGGTAAAATTTGTATTATTCGATAGGTAAAGTTTTATTATCTAAGTAGGCAAGACTTTGCCTGAAAGTAATTGTTTTTATTGGCAAAGTACATTATGCTAATACCTAATACAATAAAAACGACTCTTAGGCCCGAATTAATAAATCACACTTAAGTAAATACTTGAATAAGTTTGCGATTATTTTTCGTATTAATAAAGCACACTTATATTGTAGAATTTTTGTTCAGTTTTGTTGGTAGTATTGACATAATTTTAAATTGAAATGTTGGTAATATGATTTTTCTATTTATGTTGATAACACTAATCTAAAAAATAATCCGTCATAACCGAAACAAATTGACAGCAGAAGTGATTAAATTATTTCAGATAAAAAATATATTTTTTTAAAAATTTAATTTAGACAAATATTTTTATTTTTTTTTTATTTGACAATTATTTATAATTATTTGATAATTATTTAATTTGACAATTTATAGGTGTCAAATTTTATTATTTAAAGCTGACAATACTGCCAATGAAATTTAAGAGGCTCTTAAGTGTGCTATGATCATTACTTAAATGGCTCTTAAGTGGCTCTTAAGTATTGTTTATAAATACGAAATCATACACTTAAGTCCAACTAAATACAAGTGTGATTTATTAATTCGGCCCTTAATCTTAAAGTAATGTAATTTGTCTACGGTGAAGAGAAAAAACCTTCGAGGCATGTTTCCTAAGGTAATAGCTAATGAGTATTATTTCGGTGCTATTTTAAGCTTGACTTAATAATGATAATTTTTTTTAAATAGATGAGCAATCAAAATGAAAATCAGAGAGCATATAAAACAGCGCAACCAAAACCAATAGCAATCGAAGAACTCACCGCATCAGTGTCGATCAGCTAGAGCCAGTACCAATAAGAACAAGAGGAGGAAAAGCTTGAAAACTACGAGCAGAGATAAAATATCTACATCATATAATATACCTGGATGAAGAAGAAGAACAAAAAAATAAGATCCTGGATGACAGCTGCCATACAGAACAGGAAAAGTGTAGGGTGGAGCACAAAAGGAAATAGAACATGTTCAAAAAACCATCAAAGTTTTATTTATTGAAGAATGTCTAGACAAAAAGAAGATAACCAAAATAATCAATTTAACTAATAAATTGTTATTTTGATGCACATAAACATACGCTTTTATTTAAACATATGCATTTGTATATTTTGTAATTTTAAGAGTTGTAAATTTATAAAATGCTTTTTTGTAAATGCTTTTTAATTAACTTGGTCGTGTCTGTCTCTTTCTCTGTCACACAAGTTTCTTATATTAAGTTTTAAGATAAACAAATTAGATATGTGGTATGGTGTAGTGGATAAGAGAAATTCAACTCGGGTTCTGACGTATCCATTGAAATTTTAAATTAATTTTATAATATATTAATTAAATTGTTTTCTTATTTCTTTTCCGTTGTGTTGCGTCGTCTATATACCTAAATATTTTTTTATTGCTCTTAAAACAAACGACAGAAAAAAACATAAAAAGTAAAAACAAATTATACTGAAAGAAAATAGCAATAAAGAAAATTTGTTATGCAATCCAAATGATGATTAACCAATACTTTTAAGAAAAATGTCTCTATGAATTTTATAATAATTATTAAGACAATGAATTTATATTTGCGATATGGTGTAGACTACACCGTGTAGTGGATATGTAACTAGTTTAAGAATTATTTAACTCAGGTTCAATTCTGATGCAAGAATAATATTTTTTTTTTTAAATTATTATATTGTTTAAAATTTTAATGAATTTTATAAATTATATAAGAAATTACTAAATAAATAAATAAATAAAATAAATATAGACATGTTTTATCAAGTATATTATCAAATTTCTTTAATTTTAATTTGGTGACGTTTAATAAACGCATTTCTTCATTTTTATTTATTTAGTAATTTCTTACAAAGTTTATAATATTCATTTTAGCCATTGATTTTTGATTGATAAAAAAAAGAGTAAAAAAAAAATTTTAAAAAAAATATTACTGACACTATCAGGATTCGAACCACAGCTTAATTATTTTGAAACTTTCGACATAACCACTGCACCATACCGTATATTTAATTTCTGTCTCCTAATAATTATTATATCATAAAATAGAAAAATTTTCTTAATTTCTTTTCTTTGAGTATATTTATTTATTTCAATATTTTGCCTTGTCGTTTGCTTTGTCTCGAGAGAGAGTTTTTTATATTTTCATTTACATTACCTCTGATATTAGAGCAATAACAAAATATTTTTAGCCAGAAAGACGAAGGAAAGGAAATAGCAAAAAAAATGTACACAGTGAGAAAAAAAATGGTGGGTTGTAACATTTGCAAAAATGTGGAAAAATCAACAGATTCAACGAAAATTAAATGAAAAAATTAATTAGGTAAATTTACAAAAACAAAATAATGAAAATATTAATTACCCATTTATTACGTAAATTTACCACAAAAGAAATGATATAAATAAACAGAAAGCAATTTAAAAAATGGAATGAAAATTTCTTCGCTCTTGGTATTTGACCAAAAAGGAAATGAGTAAAAAGGAAAAAAAATATTTAAAGTCTAAATTATAGTAATATAAATTAATATATGTAAAATGGGTCTAGAATCAAACAAAATTTAATTGAATTTGCAAAGCACACTAAACATAAAATAAAAATATTTACAAATTGTGGAATTTGTAGCCGTCTTCCTGGCGATGTCCTGTGTTTGTTTCAGACGCAACACCACGACGAACGGCCGACGTTGGCGACGAATTCAACAACAGATAAAGCCCTATTCTCTTTGGCTCTTCATTTGTACAACTGGCATATAGAAAATATTTATTGTTATGAAATTTTTTTCAGTTTATATAGGGTTATTTGAGGGGTTCCATATCGAAACACGCCTTTTGCACGATAATTAAGTTTACTCATTACTTTTAAATGATAAATTTATGAAAGGGTGAAGATTTATTTGTTATGAGAAGACATTTTTTAATACCACTTTTTTTTTTTAATACCACTTTTTTGTAAAAAAAAACAAAAATTTTAAGAGATAAACATAAAATCAAATAAGAAAATTGGAGAAGACTATACGTTTTTAATTTCAAAATGAGAATAACTTCAAAGTGAAATTATTTGAAAAAATTACTTAAATTCATGTAATTATTTCGTTGAAATAATTGAAAAAAATCTGCCACATTTCATTAGTGAGTGGAGCTTACTCCCGCCTTTCAAGATAAATTTATGATTTCTATTGGAAAGACAACAATTTCAAAAAACTTAGTTTATCTCTGCTACTCGCTCAATTGAAGAAGTCCACAGAAGTGCAAGGGATGAATTTTGTAAGGATGAATTTCGTCCAATGTTTAGCCTCATTGAAACTGTTTGGTTTGTGATGAGAAAACTCTCCAGCAAGTTGGTAATTGTTCTTAATACTAGAAAATCCGATTTGTCAATCAAGGAAAAGACAGCAAGAGCATTAGAAAGCCTTACGGAAGAGTGTCTGCAGACAATTACACCTTATACAACTATATGTGCTAATTGGATTGCAAGTATACAAAGAAAAAATCAATTAATATATTTTGTAATAAATTAATTGCCTTAAAACAAATTTAATCATGTAAAAATTAAAAATTCTCATATTGAACTTTACTTTTCTCATATTGAATTTTATTATTTTCCATATTGAGGTTTTGAAATTAAAAAGGTATAGTTTTGGCAGAACAGATAGAAGATAACATAATAAGAATGTTGGTGTAACTAGTGGTAGAGGAGAAAATAAATTTAACACAATCTTTCATTAAGACCGTATCTATAAAAAAAATACTTAAAAAGGATTTTTTTGTTTTGAATTAATTATATACTCGTATATTGCGGTTTTAGCAAAATTGGGATAAGACGAGTTTTGAAGAAACATTTTGTATGGAGAAGAATATATAGTTTTGCAAAATTTTATTTTTTTTCCTATGCATATTTTTAGGGGAAAACAAAATTTCTTTGGTAAAATATGATAGGTTTTTGGTCCTAACAAACAAAAATATACTTTAATGCAATATGACTTAAAAAGTGGATGAGACCCATTGTTGGGACAGTTTGTTTGGTAAAATTTTTTTTTCCAAAATTCTTAAATCAATATTGGCAAACAGTTGAAAATATTTGAAGAAGATATGAAACACATTCGAAAACAAAAATAATTTAAAATATTAAAATATAATTCTAATAATTTATTCAAATAAATCAATTTACTTATTAATTTTAATATTGCATTACTTAATAAAATACATAAATAATAATAATTCTATTTATAATTTGGTATTCCATATGTTGAATGTGGTTCACGGCCAATTGTTTGTGGAACAGTAACAGGAACAACATTTAATTGTGGAGTTGGCTTAGTAAAAATATTTAATTGTGGAATAGGGTCCATGGAACTATAAAATTTTAATTAGAATACCCTTTAAATGAAAATCAATATTAACTTTTCAATTAAATGTCAAATAAAAAATAACAATTACCCAAGAAGTGGTTTCCTAGCATCAATAGATATTAATGGTGATGGCTTTACAAAACCAGCAATTGATTTTTTAACAGCCTCAGCAATTTTAATTGGATCAGGAAAAACTAGTTTAGGCTTAACTGGTTCAACTATAACTGGTTTAACTATAACTGGTTTTTTAGCTAATAAATCACCAATCTCAGCAGTTTTTAACACTGCAGCACCTTTAGCAAGAGCACCGGCTTTGAGTACTGCAGCACCTTTACCAACAGCACCGGCTTTTAATACTGCAGCACCTTTAGCAGCAGCACCAGCTTTTAATACTGCTGCACCTTTAGCAGCAGCACCGGCTTTTAATGCAGTAGCACCTTTAACAGCAGCACCAACTTTTAATAATTTGGCACTTTTTAAAGCAGTAGCAGCTTTAACAGCAGCACCAACTTTTAGTAATTTAACACCTTTTAAAGCAGTAACACCTTTTACAATGGCAGCACCTTTGACAACAGCGGCACCTTTAGCTAAAGCAGCACCTTTAACAACAGCTGCTGTTTTTACAGCTTTAGCAGCTTTTAGTGCACCCATTTTTATAGAAATAAGATTATTTGCAATTTTAAGTGGTGCTGTTGCAATACTTGCTATTGCTACACCTGATGCTTTTATCGATTCCTCTCTTTTAATTGCAGCTACAGCGACTTTATGTTGAATATCCTTAACAATTATTTTGGGAGGTATAACATGAGGTTTAGCTTGTAATTGATCCAAAGCAAAAGTTGCAATGACCTAAAAAGTAAATTGTTAATACGGTATATGACTAATTCAGAATATTATTATAAATGTAATTACTAGTAAAACAATGAATCCTTTTCCTTGGAACATTTTGAAAATATTATTTTTTTTTCTAATTTTTACTGATTACTTTATCACAATTATTTGATTTATATTTTAATTTTTGAAAAATCCCCTGGTTTTATAGGTAAGTCGAAACCCCCGAAAAAAAGAAATTTCAATATTAACAAAATAATAGTAAAGAACCCTAAAATTTTCTCAATACATAACATAAAATGAAATACCTGAGGCAAATTAACCAAAAAAAATGTACCAATATTGGCCGCGATAGAAAAACTACTGACCTATTCCAACAGGTAAGAAATTTTTGCAACTTACAAAATTTGGGTTTTCCTATGCTGTGTCATAATGTAATTAAGAGCATAATTGACATTCCTACTATTTTTTATGTAATATATATTAAAATTTTGCGAATACCTAAAAACTGCATTATTTGAATAATGTTACAAATATTATTTTCATCATACTTTTTGTAAAATTATGAAAATTGGTTTATTTTAAAAGATATTAATTTTAGTATATTTGAATATAAAAGTTTTTTAAGCAAGTTAAATAATTAATTATAGCTTAAATCATTAGTTAAATTATTTAATTCTAGAGAGTTTGGATTTGGTCGTTTTAACTTTTAGGTCAATTTCCAAAAAAATTCTAATATAAGCTACATGCGAAATATTACTTGATTAAACTTAAAGGTCTATTTTCAGTTTTATATCACTATTTTGTGTCTTCAGATTTGTTTGGGTAGCACGATAGCTACATTGTGTGATTTGCACTTAATTCATTTTATTTACTTCAATATTTTTTTTATTGTTAAAACTATTTTTTTTAATTAAAATCAGGTTTGTAAGGTAATATTGGCAAAAAATATCCTTATTACAAAATCTCGCGCATCTATATCATAAATTATGGTGCCAAAAAATCTCGATGAAAAAAAATATTTCCAATCCAGGAAGCGAGCGACCAATTATTTATTTTAATCGCGATTTTACTATTTGCGATTTGTCCTAATATTTTCATCTTCTTTAGAACCGCACTCTTTGCAGTATATAAAAAATTTATAGCCTTAATCAAGATTAATTTATTAGTTTTATGGATTAATATTATCTTAGATTTTACAATTACATTAATAGTTTGCGTTTGATTTTATCAAAAATTTTATTACCAGTAATGAAGTGCAATTATTTATTTAAAGTTACAATACTGTTTAACATTAAATTTATATAAGAGTTGTAAAATATGGAATTACAAAATGAACTTTTTTTAAAATCAAATAATTATTTTATTTATTAAAAAATGAGATTTTCGTCAAGATTGTAGTAATTAAGATTTTTGTAAATTCGAGATTTTCTCGTATCTTGATTTTTTTTAAAAAAAATCGAAATTTTCTAAAAAGTTGAGATTTTGTCGCAGTTAAGATTTTTGTTATAAGATTTTGTCATGATCTCATTAACTTCATATTGTATAAAAACTCTTTGGAAATTTTAATATTATAACATATCATTCATATTAGAATTTTTGATATATGTATTTCTGTTTCATAAATTTGCATTCATCATAAAATTTTAAAGTAATGTTGTTCATCACTTAAAACCTATCCGGAACTCTTAGAAATTTTACATTTGTCTTTTTACTCGACATTAAACTGTAATGGAAATGTAAATTCAATTTTTCTTTCCCATTTCATAAAATCATTTTTGAGCGTTCTATGAATATTAAAAAATAATAATAATAATATTAAAATTAAAAACGTAATATAATAAAAATCATGAAATTATAAAAAGATATATACTTACTTTTTTTTTAATAATAGTTCATGATTATTTATTAACTTATACAAAATATAAATTCATTAAAAACTTATCACTAATTCTAATAGCATAGCATAAGCATGTCAAATTAATAAAAATGTTAATTTTTCTTTTATATTTAATAATATGCTATCAAATTAACTAGATATATAATTACACGATTAATTCTATAATTAATTAAACAATTTTATAAGATTTCATAAAACTGATAGCTTTACAAAAAAAACAGATTCAATTGTACAGAAAACAAAAAAAAAACATAATTTATAAAAATTCTTCATAATTATTAAATAATTTATAATCATATAGTATAAATATTAAAATATTTATGTTTTTATAATTCTATGGAAATTTGCCAAAACATGATAATTAATTTTTCATAATTTTCAATAGGATGTTATTTTGATTACTAAATATTTAATTTTTAAATTTTCCAAAATACAATTATATATACTTTGAAAACTGTCTCCAAGAATTCGTTTACTTTTTTTATGTTACTCCTTTGTTTAATTATATGGTCTAACCTAGATAAATATAATATGCTACTTTTTTTGGTGCTTTCGTTATCTAATGTTCTATCATAATTTTAAAATGAAATTAAAATTTCTCATTTTTTATTATTATTATTATTTATCTCAAGTTTAGATTGTTTACTTATTGCAATTACCATCTTCTCATTTAGATCTATCAACATTTTTCGCGTAACTAATATCATGTTTTGTCAAATCTCCACAGAATTAACTTATGTACATTTTCATATCAAAATTTAATTAATATAACATATTCATAATTGATGATTAATTACATTGATTTTCTATTTTAAGATATTTTTAATGTATAAATTAATTTTAAAAATATTAATTTCTTAGTATCTATATACATATATATATAAATATAGCAAGATAAAATAATTTATAATATAAAAATCTAATATTGCATAAGTGGTTTCATAAAATTTATTTGTCATTTATATCAAGCAACAAAAAAAAATTTAAACTTAAACTTGATTCTAATTAACCACCACAACAGATAAAAAAAACAAAAAAAATTGAAACACGACCAAATTAAACAAAATATTTTGTTTATGTTTATATTTTTTATGAAATTCTTTTTAAGATTTTTAATTTTTTTTTTTATTAAATATTCTAGTATCTTCAATTTATTTTATTAGATATCCTACCAAAAAAAAAAAATAGATTCGATTAAAAGATTTATATTGTTAATAAATGAAAGTAGTTTATTTGATTTAAAAAATAAAAATTGTTTTTTTTTTTAAGAACTGGTAAAACAAGATATCTTAAAATAGTTTATTTTATTTTTGTTTTTATGATAAAAAAAAATTGCAATTACCATGTTTTTTTTCTAGTTAAGCAAAAAAATAAATACTTTATTACTTTATTATTGATGGTTGTTTCACAAAAAAAACAATTTATATTTTATTAACCAATAAAATATAAAAGTCAATAACTAATTTTGATAATTTACAAAAATTTTTAATGGATTTTGGTTTTAAATAATAAGGAACTGATTAATGGAATGTAATTAATGATATTAGTTAAAATATTTTGGTAAAAGTAAAACCATCAATATTTATGTTAATCAATTGAAAGGATAAAAAGTGAAAAATCCATAAATTTTAAGAGTCGCACATCTACAAAAAACATCAATTAAAATTTAAGGATTTTTCTCTTTTTATCCTTTCAATTGATTAACATGTATTGATGATTTTACTATTACCAAGAAATATTAACTAATATCGTTAATTACACCCCATTTCTATCAGATTAACTCAATTTTACTCCATCGCTTCTTATACTTAAAAGCCTTGAAAATTCAAGAAATTGAAGTTTAACCATTAACAGTTGTCGGCAGAAATAGTTTAGTTTAAACTAAATATCGTTTTATTTATATTGCACCATAATCTAAATACAATTTATATAACCATAAAAAAAATTTACCAAACTTTCAATTCGATTTTCGTAAAACTATAAATTTTGAGATGTGGTAGTCTTCTATTATGACCGCAATAAAAATTCTGGATTTTTATTTTATAAAAATACAGAAAACTAACTTCTTTAAGCAATAAAAAATCATGTTCGTATAACTTTGAAATATAGATTGTATTCCAGAAATTTAATTTAATTTGGAGTAATCTTTTAATATTTAAGTGTAATTTTTTTTGGAATAGAAATAGAGTAAATTTTCTACATTTTATTTAATAAGATATTTTTTTAAAAATTGATTTACATAAATTAAATTTACAAATTCAAAATATAATTTATATATTGTAACAGACAGATATTTTAACTACGAAAATTATATTCGGAGATTTATGTGGAATAAATACTAGAAAAATTCCGCACAATATATTCAGCGGATTCATCATCTTCTAGTTATCATCTTTTTTCAAAATTGATAGTATAATTGATAATAATGGTTTGTGCCCATTTACTTTTTTTAATTAATGTTTTGGAGTACTATATACTATACCTATATATTTTGATATAAAGCGTAAAATACTGGCAAAAACTGGAATTGCAGAAATGTATATTTTATTCTATTCCATAACCATTGCTTTTTTATCATATATTTTGTTAAATATTTACTATCTGAAATACCAGTTAATTAAATACTCAACCCTTCGTTGAATTCCAGGACGCGGCAACAGTTTATCGACGTTCACCTGAAATATTTAAAGATCTGAGTGTTTAGTGGATAAAGTTTGTAAAAAGTACAAAATCCAATTAATTTCAATGGCTATAGTATTTTAATGGCTATATTTTTTTATATCTGTATTTGTGAAAGCCTTTATTGACATAATCCTATTTTTTGAAATGATAATCATATTTTTTTTTTTTGTATTCATTTTGTCATACCCGGCTTTGTATTTACAAAGCCGGGTATGACAAAATGAAATTTTTTGTTTTATCTTTAAAAAATTAAATGTCTATATTTTCCTTACCCCATGAGCGACATCAAAGGAATGAAACATGGTGCCAATCTTTATTGGTTAATAAATTTTTATTCCCCCCAAGAATAAAAAATACGGACTGCCTGCAACTATCGTTATCCGTATTTGTCTTCAAAACTAAAATATGCTTATAAGAAGTAATATTTCTTATACGATTGTTTACAATCAAATGGCCTTAATAGAAATAGACTATAAAAAATTTACTGTATATTTATTGATATGCAAATGCAATTTTTATTTACAGGTTTTAATGATCTAGGCTTTTATGAATTTAGTTCTAGAATTGTGACAAAGGCATATAAACCTAACCCTTTTAAAATATTTCTGTTCTAAAGTATAAAGAACCATACAGATACCAATTTTAGTATGCAATGAAAAGTTCATATTTTTCCAACGAAATATGATTTTAAATATAATATTATTTAACACTCTCATCCACTAAACTTTTCAAATATAAGACAGTAAATACTATTTCTTTATTTTTTTCAATAGTTGTTAAAATTATAACTTCAATTAGTTTAGTGTATGAATTAGTTCGAATGCTACTACATATAAGTCTATCAAAACTTTGTACGTCCTTTGATTTCCTTTCAGCAACAAAAATAATTATACGTACTTCTGTACAGTAAAAACATCATTGTTTAAAAACAAATAATCTTATGTTATTTTTGAAAATATTATTATTAGACCCCATGCCAATTTTGGGTAGTAGATTTTCTTTAAAATTTTAATAGTAATTTTTTAGAACTTTTATCTTCTAATAATTCTTTTTTTAGTCTGAAATATTATTTTTCATCTTAATAGTCCAGTTCAATAACTTTTAATTTTGACCGATGACATTTGAATTATTTACAAAAAGAAATTATTATTTTAAAAGTAAATTTAAAATTTTTATGTGAATTAGAAAATAAAATATAATTTCGATCAAAATAAAACAAATAAATCATTAGACATTTTTTTGGAATTTAATTTTTTCAAAATTTTTCGTAATGGAAAGAAAATTAACTTTTATTAAATCAAATGAAGCCAAATTATTAAATGTATTAGAAACAAATAGGTTACAAGTTGACCTAGAAAAAGAAATAGCATTAATTGAGGATGAAAATACAGAAGATTCAGATAGTCAGCAGGATGATATTAATGTGGAAAATGGTTTCTCAAATGTAATTTCGGTATATTTTAAATTTAATTTAAATTAATTTATATTAATTATGAATTTCTTTTTCCATAGATATATAATAATATAAGATCAAAAATTTCAAGCGCTATAACATTTCTAACATCAAAATGTCATTTATTTAATTTTTTTTATATATTTTTTGAAATACTAATCATATTTTTTTTGGCTTCATTTAGTATTGCAGTTTTTATTTGTACAAATCTAATTAGATTAATAGATTTTTCAAAAGGTGAACCAATAAAAATTGTTAATGTTGATAGAAAATTTACTAGTACTATTAAAAAAAAAGGAAAATAGTAAAAATAAAAAAAAAATTTTTTTATAATTGTAATTAACTAAAATATTTGCAATTTCAATTCGTAACACTAAAACAATTCATTATAAATTTTTATTAAATTTTAGCGAAAGTTAAATTTTTTATTTTAAAACAATGCTTTTTTATAAATTTTCATTATTTTTATATAATCATATATAAAAATTTTTCATGAAAATACAAAATTACGTTTTTGATTTAAAAAATAAAATTTTTTTGATTTAAACCAAAAAAATTTGTTTAATTTTTTAACTAAATACTATTTATTTTGAAATATTAAATTTACTTTGTGGATGTAGTGTACTATGTAGTTGGATTCGAATGTATTTTCATTCGTAAATGAACAATTAGTACCACAGAATCCGACTATGTAATATTTTCGAACAGTAATTTAAATTTCAGTAATGGCAAGTAAATTTCGGTAATGCCAAGACCAGTGGCATAATAGTAGTGTGCTAAGCTGTAGTTACTGGGTTGGTTTAACTTTACTCAGCTTTAAATAAGTATGTACTAAAATATAATTTAAGATTGGGAAAAATGTTAACGGTTGCCACACCAAATATCCCACTAAAAGCCATTACTTACAATTGAAATGTCTTCACAAAAGAGATTTATGGTGCGAAATCTATATGGAAAAAATAGTATGTATGTCCAAATTACAATAAAAATGTTACCAGACATTTTGAAATAATATTCGGATATATCTGCCACACACTTTAATGTATTTTTTTTTAGGTTATGTCAAATATTATTTTGTTATTAAACTTTTTAAATGGTGAGTATTTATTATTAAAAAAAAGACAACGAATTTTAATAAATTTACCATTAAAAAATTAATAAAGTGCTGGCATATTGGAAACAGTTTGTAAATATTTTCAAATCATTGGTATTGTCAACTACAAAAACTACCAAAAAATATCAAAATATTATATTATATTGAACAAAATATGCGTTCACGTAATTTCGCGAAAAAATATCGAAATATTATTCCAAAAAGTCACGGTCAGAAAGAAGACAATTATAAATACCATCTTTATGGAGAATTATTTTTATTAGAAAAAATGTTACCCACCCTCAGCTTTTTCTCATTTTTGCATTCTGTTCTCAAAAATTTTGTTAACTGAAAATAAATTCCTGATTTTTTTTTTAATTCACCCCAAAATGTATTATTTTCTACCTTTAAATATTTGACGGTACACAAATTTTACCCCAAAGAATCACAATCACGTATCATAATAAAAAGTAATAATGAAAATATCAATTGTCAAAGTGAATTGCTTGTCCAGCCGGCATTTTTTTAGTAAAATATTTCATAATAAAAACAAAATGGCAGTGACAAGGCAGTGAAGGAAACATGGAAAAAATGTAGAATTTTTTCTTTTCTATGAAATAAATTGAAAAGAGTTTAGAATTCGATGTTTTCAAGGCAAAACTGTGAACATGTTGCATTTAATAATACAGAATTTTCCACCACAAAAAGAATTCACCAGTAGTATAACATGTACAAATACTGTATCTACAATTATTAATAAAATCTTAATAAACTATCTACAAAATATAATATTAAATTTTATTTATCAGTTAAAGGATTAATTTTTTTTATTATTTTTAAATATTTAAAATAACCGATTTATTTAAGTTTAAAAATGATTTTTATTTGTTAAACTATTATTTTTTTGGTATTCAATGAAAATGGAAGTAAATCAATGAAAATTAAATGCTAAATTTCATTTCTTATTTTTTTACCGAGGTTAGACGTTAGATTCAAATTATAAAATAAATCATCTTCTTGATCTGGTACAACAAATATATTGGTGACTCATATTTCAAATATGGGAATCATGTGATACGATCTAACATTTGTTTAAAAAAAACATTTAATATAATTTCTAATAATTTTATGATCACTTATTTCAATAATAAAATTTTACTATGACAAAAATTCCAACAGACATGAATACAGTAAATTGTTAATAATTAATGCGGCTATTTTATAAAAACGGAAGCTTATTATTCTAGATCGTGCCAAATTCCTGTAAAAAACGGAATTCAGTGTTTACATTATTTTTTAATTCAGTGTTTTACATGTACAAGTTCTCATATTCTGTAAGACTAGACTAAAATAATTCATGTCAATTCGATAAGAAATTTTCGAAAAACATTCCATATATTACACTGTGAGGTATTATGTACATCATTTCGACCATTTTCACTGTGTTATATAGAGACTTTTGTTCGAATTGTAAAAAAAAATCGAATATTATTTCGCCGTTATTTATTTTTATGAAGCGGTTCTCTTTTTTCGTAATTTTATGTCAGGTAGGTCATCAGACGTAGGCTAAATCACAGCGTGCATTTGTCTTATTACACTTTGTTTGGTTAATACATCTTCATTTTCACGGCTGCTGTGATTAGGCATATTCGTACATCTGAAAATAACAGCTTCATCACTGGTATTTTTAATTTAAACTCAACTCTTCAGCTTTTAATTTACTCTTTTTAACACGTTCGTGTAAAATTGCGGCATAAGACGTCGTTGTAGTTTCTATCCATATGCAAATTACGTCTGGAGACGTTAAAATGTTAATACAATTAAAGGATATGAAAAAATAATTCTGAAAAACATTTATTAACACATTCGCGTTCAAAAAATAATTGAACGCGAATGTGTTAATAAATGTTAAATTGTTTTTAGCTTTTATTATTGTTTTATAACTATATAACGGTGGTACTATTCGATTATTTTAAATCGTGCTCTATAATTGCAAAATTTAATCGAAAACGAACATTAATTGAAAGCTTTCACAAAAATTGAATCAAATTATATTATATTTTTTTACGAATTTCCAACATAATTAATATTCCTTAATCCTGGGCAAATTTGAATTTTATCTCGTGTAATCTAATTTATATTAATTTTATTGGTATAAGTAGAGAAGAGGTGAAATTTTGGTTAATTAAGATTTATTCCAAAATTAAAAATCAAATTTAAAATAATTTTCCCATAGATATTCATAATTTTATTATTTCTTCAGGTCACCTTATATATTTCTTCATATCAACATTAAAATTAAATTCTATTTTCGTGAAATCGAAAGTTTATTAAT
Source organism: Empis livida (assembly GCA_963932195.1). Classification (NCBI taxonomy): domain Eukaryota; kingdom Metazoa; phylum Arthropoda; class Insecta; order Diptera; family Empididae; genus Empis; species Empis livida. The sequence goes on along the minus strand of OZ010646.1, from coordinate 33,934,378 downwards.
GCGAAAATTTTTTTTGTTGTTTTAATCTATGTTACATCATAAAAATTTCGTCTATACATAAATTAAAAATTCTAAACATTTTATTTTTATTTAACTAAATCAAAAATGAAGACAAAAAAAAATAATATGGTGTAATAAAAATAAATTAATTTTATTTTTACCCAGAAATAAATTTCCATAAATTGTGGTATTTTAATATTTTATTAACAAATTTAAACTAGTTTTAAATAGTTTTAATTTTTTGTGTGTCCTACAATCAAAATTAGAAGACAATTTGCTAGTTTTTTTTTTTTTTTATTTTTAAAGCCTAAAAGTACGTAACGAACTTGATATTTATTAATTTTTTTATTTTTAAAAAAAGAACCTAATCTTTTCATAATCACTTAAATATGTTATCATAAATCTATTTAATTATTATTTTTATAGGCTTTACCAATCAACAAAATTCAAATTAATTGTAATAAAGTTTTGAATTAAAATTATTTGTAAATAAATTTTAGACCTGTTTTGATAAAATGTTAGATACTGGAAAGACAATTTGTCGGCATTCATAGGAAATATATCAACACTTAGTTTATTCTTCACTGTAAAAAATTAATTAGAATTTGATAAACTGTCAAGATTTTATTAAAATTCAGTCAATAAAAGGAGTCGTTACAGTTTTTACAGTCAGTGAAATTATGTAGATATTAATTTTTAGTTTTTTATTTGTTTGAAAAGTCCTTCAAAATGTCAATTCTGATTATTGTGAACGAGTATTATTGAGTTAGTAAATATTTTCAAATGTAATTATTTTATTTCTTTAAAATTTAATTAAATTGTCGGTCGTATACATATTGCTTTTCAATAACTTTTGGTTGTCTGATCATAGACTTCGTTCTTAATACTAGACATAGTATCGTAGATATAAGAATACCGTTCTTATACCGCTAATACTCTTAATATCGTTCTTAGTACAATTCTTCTATCTACGAACGTACTCAATCCATTAAAATTGTGCAGAGGAAAAAAATTTACCAAAAAATAATATAAAATATGCTAAAAATGTTGTAGAATATTAGATTATACGAGTATTGTGCACTTATCTAAGAGTATACTGCAGTTATGTAAAAGAATTCTGCAGTTATGTATATAGCTTAAGCTTAAATTTAGACAATTCTATAATTATTAAAGACAATTCTATAATTAGTAGAGAAGTAGTGTACTCGCATCATATTAGCTTGGAGGACCAAAATTGTATGATGCGAACCTTGGAGGACCAAGATTGTATGATGCGAATACATAGCGTCTCTACACCAACTGTCAACTTTCACCGTCCCGTGGTGGAATCCTCTGTTTAAAACAAACGATGGCTCTGACGACCGAGTATTGGCGGTATAACCATAGCATGAACAACGGCATGGACTAAATAACCATGCCACTCCCACTGGTCCTCCAACTTGAGAGTTAGTCGTACGGTTAACAGCCGAACACTGTAAAAAAGAATATTGTTAGGAGACCTTCAAGGAGGCCAAAGCTCTCAATGAGCTGTAGGGCTAATTGAAAAAAAATATATATATATATATATAATTATATTTTATACCTTATCTATAAAAATCTTATAGATTAAATTTGAATTAACTGTATCCGAAATTACAGATAAATTGAATCCCAGATTTGAGCTGACAACAATAAATATTAAATAAAAGCATATTAAAAAAAAAACATATTATTTTTATATAAGTAGTTATAAAAATTTTAATTTCTTTAAATAAAAATTTATACATTCTTACTTAATAGACTATAATTAATTAAAACTAAATTTTAATTATAAATTAATTCAATTTCGGTTTTTTTTTTTTTTTTTTTTTTTGTAGTTTAAATTGATTTTTATTTTTAACGTTATATACATAAATTTATCTGCATTACCGCAATATACATATTTAATATTGAAATAATTTTTTTCTTTTTGTTGTTGATATGAATTTGATTTTTTTTATTGCAAAAATATTCATTAAAACTGGCGTCATGGCACATGCCAAAAAACTTAATAAATTGCCTAATTCCACCAAAAAAAAACATAAAACAAAAACAACATATTTTTAATGATTTTTTCATAATTTAAATTTAAATTTAAATTTTCTTAAATTTTCAACCTTGAACTTTTTTTTTTTTTTTTATATTTCATATAAAAATATTTAAGCGACAAAAATTTTTAAGTAAAATTTTATTCATTAAGTTATGTTTTTTTTATTTTTTTTAAGTAGATTTCGGTTCATTTTTTCCATTTTTGTGATTTTTGTGTTTCTAACAAAAATATATATTTGCCTAAATTAAAATATTATTAAAAAATAAAAAAAATTAATACATAAAATCGATGGAATTATTAATAATATAAATTTATGATTTAAATGAGTACAATGTCACAAGCAAAATACGAGTTTATGTTTTTAACTAAACAGCCTGGTTTTTACCGGAATATTTACAGAATATTTTTAAAAAAAAATTTAGTTACGTACAAACTATATAAACTAATTTAGAGGTGAAATATTATTGCATGACATAAAAATATATATTTTGTTTTTAATTTTAAATAAAATTTTTTTAAAATTTATTAATAAACATTCTAAATTTAGAAATTGTAGTAATTTTACAGTCAATAAATATATTGAGTGTAAAATTACAGAATATAAAATTCCTACTAAAAATACTTGAAGTACTTTCGTAATACTACATGTAAATTTCGTAAATCCTTCAAGTATTTATATAATTATTTTAAAATATTTACTTAATTAATAGTTAGCATTATTTCAGTAAAATCATTTATGTAATTTAAAATATTTGATTTAATTTTCTAATTGTATTGCAAGTATTTACTTAAATAGTAAAAATAATTAATTAAATAAAAAAAGTACTTGCTAAGATCCACAAAAATTACAAAAATAATTGAAACTGTAATTCCACAAAAAAAAAAAATTCAACCATTTATTTAAGTTATGGATCCACGCACTTACTTAAGTATTCAATGTACTTGCGGAAATTCTTTTTATAATTGAAGATTTCAAGTAATTTTTTTTAAAAATATAATTTAAATTTAAGATTTCATACTTTAATATTGCAAGTAAATATTTACTAAAGTATCCAAGTATTGACTTAATTATTAAAAATACTTGCTAAAATTCTCTTTCTGATTAAATATTTAAAGTATTTATGGAAGTAATTGAATTTCAAGTATTTATTTCAAAGCAATAAATATTTACTTAAATATTCAAAATATTTATTTAACTGCTACTAAAAGTATTTACTTAAATAAATATCTTCTTTGTAATTAAGTATTTTTAATCAAATTCAACTTTATACTTCGAAAGTGTATGAAAATTCTTGTTGAAGTATTTGGCTTATTTAAGTTTTACAAATATAAAGTTAAGTATACTGCAAATATTTACTTAACTTAATAATTTCTAAATTATCATGGAAAATTGCATAAATTCGTAATTAGTACTTTTGCTTATATCATACCGAAAATATTTTAAATTTTTAAATTTAATTTTCACCTAATTCTAGAATTTTGCACTTTAAAATTAATTGATATTCGAAATTTTATATTAATTTTAATTATTTTGCTTGTGTCAAACTTTTAACATTTCTTTATCTTCTAGCTACCGCTATCCATTTATAAGTGAAATTCATATATTTTGTATATAAAAATGATAAAAATTATTTATAATAAAAAAATAATGAAATTTATGAAATCATTTACAAATGATAAAAAAAAAAAAAATAATAATATTATATATAAAAAATGTATATAAAATCTTTTCAATGCCTGTGTCTATATCTACGATTTTGTTCATCGGCAATTTTTTGTCTTCTGACTTCTTGTTGTCTGTAAACGAATAATGGTCGAAAAACTATTGCACGTTTTTCTCTATTTTCTGCATCATTTATTGAACGACGTTGTCTTCTTAAATTTTGTAATGGATATCCATTATTTGAACCAGAAATATTTTCAAATAAATTTGATTTTGATCGATCATGACGATATAATGTATTCAAAAAACTAAAATATTGTTGTTGTCGTAAACTATCTGGATTTCTTAATGGTGATGGATTAAATATATAAACTTTTGGTGGATCAATATCAAGGATATTATTACCATTTACATATGGTTGTTGTGCAATCACAAGTGCAATTAAACTTATAAAAAGTAATATCTGAAATGATAATAAAAATAAAATAAAATAATTTAATTGAGTTGTTTTCGATTTAATTGAGTTGAGATCAGAAAATTTTTTTTTGGAAAATATTTGTTTAAAATATTAATTTTAAATGTTTACATAAAAATTTGTAGGCAAAAGTTTTTATTTTTGTAATTCTAATTTATTATTGATTTATCAATTAACACTTTTGTGGGTGAGAAAATTAATTTACATTTCGCTTTACATGAGTTTGGTTAGTAAATTTATATTTTCAATAAAAAAACCTAAATTTTTTGGACAATTTAAATAATTGAAAATATTTTCCAAAAATATTTAATTTAAAGATTCTTTAGTTATTACATAAAATTCACTCACTTTTGTATATAATTCCATTTTGATTTTTAATTAATTTGTGAAGTTCTTAGTGTTTAATCAAAAAATAATTTAAATTTTATTTCAATTTATGTCTATTTTTTCTCACACTCCAAATATTCTTATTAATTAATTTTTTTTTACAAGATTTAACACTTAAATAATTCTAAATTACTTTCATAAACTGATTAAGTTGTTCACACTTTTCTTTTTTTTATATATATATATATTTTTTAGCACAAATATTATAAATGAATTTGTAATTATTTATTTATTTATTTTGAAATCAATATATTTTAACAAAGTAATAATCATTTGAGTATAGAAATGGTTCTGCTCTTAGCAAATATTTATTTGATACTGTCCAACGTATCATTGACACCATCTGAATTTATATTAAATTGATCAACATAAAATGCTTACAAATACTTTAATAAAAAATAAAAATATTCATCTAAAATTTAAGCTTATATGATTTAAGCAAAGTATTTACTATATAATATTATTAATATAAAATATATATATATATATATTTTTTTGTGAAACAAAATCTTAACTTAAAAAAAAATGATATCATCATCAGTACACGCATAAATTTGAAAGATACAAATTGTGAATTTAATGAAGATATTTTTATTACAATTTTATAGTGAAGATTACAAATAAATATTAATTAAATTACAAGATATTTCATGAAATAAAAGGGTTATAAAGAATTAAAATATTTATAATAAATATATTGAATTTGTAGTGAACCAGATAATAATGTAATATGAATCAGAGTTTTATCTTCAATTAATTTAATATTATTTATTAATTTTTTTTTAATAAATATATTTAATAATGTTTTATAGAATCATCATTGACATTAAGATTTATAAATTTTTAATAATCAAATATCAAATTATTCTCAAGACTATATTCATAAATTTTATTACAATACTTTATTCATAAATTTTATTACAATACTTTACAGATTTATTTATAAGATTTTTGGTAGTTATTATAAAATCAAGATTTTAAACATAAACTATATTTACTAGCTTAATATAGTTTTTAATAAAAAATTCCAAATGGGAATTATTAAGTCAGGTTCAAATTAATAAATGAAATTTTGCTTTGTAATTTATAAATGATTTTATTTAATATCATAAATATTCGATATCGAAAGATTAGAATATAATTTATATTATATTTTTTATTAATTTTCGAATTATATATTTGTGGAACGTAATAGTAATAGATATAAATCTGCTGAATTAGTAAAAATACAGGTATCGGTAGTTCCGTGTCTATTTAGAGGACAAAAAATTAATACAGGAGAATATAAAAACCTGATTAAATTTTTCTTAAATTACTACTTGATTGATTTTTCAATTTTTCTGATTATTTAGTTAATACTAGAGTTATTACTAAATACATATTAGTTACTATTAGCAGTATTCTTATTTGTAGTTTTATGATTTCATGAAAAAAGTAGAATTTTTTAGTATGTATATATATAATAAAACCATAATATTTCTTGGTTCATCAATTCAAGTTATCTGACAATTTTTAAGTAATCTGTTTAATTAATTAAAATTGCATCTAAAATTATGATTAATATTATAGAATTATCATGATCTATTTGCTTCATAGACACATAATTGGCACATTTCAATTTAATGGGAAGAAACTATTAGATTTTATTATTATTTGTTAATTAGGTCAAAGATTATTCTATGGAATTTTCACACCTTTTTATCTCTGAGTAAAGTTGGAATTTTATATCGAATTTTTATATTTTTTTCTCAGAAAGATATTTAAATAAAATGATTAAGAAATAGAAGAAACATCAAAATACCATAATTTCTGAAAGGATATAATTAATTAGCATCAGAATTGCAATTCATAATAATGTAAATAATGGAAATGAGTAACTGACATTCTTTTTTTTTATTTAACTGACATACTGACATTGTTTTTAATCGTAATAATTTGTAATAACTATGAGAAATATTTACATAAATAATATTTTATATGTTTTGAATTACAGATATAACTTTGGATAATAGACATTTTTTTTTTTGCATTTAGTGCTAATTAAAAAATTATTTTACAAATTTGTATGAAAAACAAAAAATTGAATTTAACCTCGTGATTTGAATAAAATTAAATTTAATAAAAACTAGATTTTTGTCGCTGATATAAAAATGCAGAAATAAGAATTATTGAAAACTAGTTTAAAGTTATAAATGATAGAAGAATAATTGACATCTGAATAGAAATATTAGACATTTGAGTGTTTTTTTAACCCATAATCATATTTAAATAAAAAAGATATACAGACTGACTAATACAGAATGTTTTTAATTAATTTTTTTTTAATAACATTACAAATATATTTGATTATTTCATGAGCTAAATTTAAGGTCTAATTCTAATTGCAAATATTAAAATATTAGAATTTAATATAAAGCTATCAGAGATTTCATTAATTTTTCTAGATTTATTCCAGTTAACCAGCTGGACATATCCAGTCCCGATATAATTAAATTATTTGTCAGTTACTCATTTTATAAGATGAAAAAATCAAAAAAATTTGCATGAAAAATTATAAAATTTCAGGTCTACTAAAGAAATTATGGTCGACGAAATATGATAATAAGCTGGTCGAGCATATCTTCCCATATAAAACTCCGGTGTGAAAAAAAGAGATAAGAAATTTCAGTGATATTTCACTTGTGAAATCTGTGAGTTACTATTTTGTCGATCAAGCATAAAAATCTTCCCTTTATATAAATGGATACTTACGTAAAATTAGGTTCAGTGAAATTCGCGGTGATCGATAACACAAAAAAAGGTAGTGTGTATTAGGTAGCAGCACATTTCATAGACTATACAAAATATTTTAAAAAAAAACCCAAAGTTTTCATTTCTTCGAAATAATTAAGTATATTTGGACATTTAATATTGAATATTTTTGGTGATAAGAATAAATTGAACCACAATTAACTAGATTTCAATTTCATTTACTCATGTAATAATTAATAGTCTACTGACTCTTCTAAAAATTTTAATTTGTATATTTTTCAATAAGAATTTTCTTATCATTTTCAAATTATTTTCTTAGAAATCGAAATTTTTTTTTTTATTAAAATAAACAAATTTATTAGAAAAACTATTAAAATATTTCTTAGTAAAATCACTGATATTAAATTTAATTTGTTTATTTATGAAACACATCAAAATAAATATGAATCAGATTCATATGGCATGATTTTTAATTGACATTAATTTCTTGTCACTGTTTAAATATTGACTTATTAATATCAGTTTCATATTTTGTTATCGACATAGTAGAAATTTTTTTTATAGTTAGTACGAGTATTTGCGTCAAATTCACTAATTAATAATTGTATTGTCTTACTTCTGTGAAGTATTAAATCAAAAATTTTCAAACTGAGTCATCATTTAATTAACACCGAATTTGTGATGTACATATTTATATTTTTAGACATAATTATTATGATATTAATTAAAATTATATCTAAATTTAAAATATTAATATAATTAACAGATTTTTAAAATTAACTTAACAAATAAAAAAAAAAATTTGTATTCCTCTACAAATTTCATTTAAATAAAAAATTGAATTAATAAAAAAAATGGAAAATTCGCAAAATTTGTATTTTACGTCACAGATTAAAACGAAAAAAATATGTATATATTCTATAATACGAAAACTATAAAAATTTCACATAATTCCGCATAATAATAATAAGGAAGTCGTCACATTATGTTTTAGTTTTTTTTTTTATGATTTCGTTAGAGATTTCTGATTTTTTAGACAACATGTTTTGTTATTGTTTTCAGCTGTTTTTTTTTTTATTTGGGGGAAGTTAGTTATTTTGGATCAATAAAAAGTTCAAATCAAATGCAAAAACTTGATGACAAAAAAAAAAAATTTTTTTTTTTTTTTTTGGCGGCTTTTAACTTTTCTGAATTAATTAACATAATTTGTTTGTTGTGATTATGTTTATTACATAAATTTATAATGAAAAAATCTTGAATATTATTATGATATTAAACAAAATATTTCTTTTTATTGAATATTTTAAGTTAATTAATTGATCAGTTTACCTCAATAAATTCAATTGTAAATTTCAATGTAACCACAACAATATACAATAAAATTACATAGTTTATGATATTTGATTTTACCATATTAGATTGTGTTTTGAATTTTAGTGTTTTTTTGATACAACAAAACTTAAATATAAAATTTTAGAATTATTACCATTAAATATGATTAACTCAACACAAGGACGAAAAGCAACAATCATTTCAATCAGTTATTAATAGAAACTTTGCTGAGGCGTTCACCAGAACACTAAGGTCATACTGCGAATAAAATAAGCAAAATCCAGACAACACTACTATTGCTGCTGACCAATTTACTAACTACTGATTCAACAAGGAACAAGGATGTTGTGAAGAGTAGGAAACTGTAAAATACCTTCTGTGTCACAGTACCTGCTAGCAGAATAGTGAATAAGACTAGAGTATACTATGCTGTCTAATTTTCAAATATCAGCTCCAAAATAAGGGAAGTTAACGGCCCCTGGCATATATTTTTTTACTACAAAAAATATGTAAAAGTATAATTAGACGTTTTTATTTCATGTTAGCTCCAGGATACTATGAGACATTTTTGTACTTATTATCAACAATTAGATATTAGCTCAAATACAATAAAGACAGGACTAAATCTTTTAAATCATGAATATGTTTTACAGTATTTGAAAAGACACTTCTTCGTTTCAAGTGCAGGATTACATTAAAAACTACAAATCAGAATTTTTTATGACCATTAAAGGGAACTGATTTGAACTAAATTTTCATGTTACAGGTTATGAATTATCATTATGATGGTAATTCTGAAAACCTATATATATCCTTACATTTAATCGAATGTGAAACAAAAAAAAATACGAGAGACAGTCAGCTTTATTCCCGTCATTCATCTTATTCATTGCTCACCAAACTACGAAAATCAATTTTCAAATAGCTATTTTATTGACATGACAAATAAAATATGGAATTTTGAACAGTAGAATTAATTATTTCAGGCAACTATTTGGTTCCGGATTAAAAATATGTGATAATTCCGCCTTAATGTTTACTAAAAAAAGTGAAACACACTAAAATAAATGCGGATAGTAACTAGAATGTTTATTTTTACTAGAAAACGTAAAATTTTAATCGTAATTTTGATTGGAATATGTATAAGTTTTTAGTGTTAAAGCTTATTCCATTTTTATTTCGTATGAAATTTTGCGTGATTTGAATATATTTTTATAAGAAATCTAATATTAACACGTTCGCGTTCAATTAAAGTTTTATAATTCCTCTTAAAAACGCAGTTATTTTTTTGCATATAAAAATAACATAAGTCTCTAGACGTTATTTGTGTCTAATATCAAAATTGGAAACTTGCTGGACGAATCATTATTGTAAATAATTTTACTAATTATTGTCTTTTTTTAAAAATTAAATCAATACAAAAATTAAATATGTAGGAATTCAACGTTATAAAAATAAAAAGCTCTTTCACGCTGTTAAAAAAAGTAATAAAAAAGGAACGTTTTAAAAAACGTTTAGTAAAATAGGAACTTTTTTAATTAAATGAAAAAGTAAATTTTTAAATGAAATAATTAAATTTGTAGATGATATGAATCAAAGCAAACCGGACATAGTAGCGGCTTATTCGGGCATATCTTCCAGTGGTAAGAAGTCTTCTTGAGTTTTCCGATTTTAGAGCACTGCTTGCATCTCCTAAAATAACCAATAAAAATAGTGGTCGTTGGCCATCACGTATTTTATTAGAATGCAGATTACTTACCAAATTAAATTTACGCGCAAGAATTTATATTTTAATATTTTTCTTTTGATTTCTTTAATTTGTTCTAGTCAAATTTTATTTGACTAGAACAAATTTACACTCCACTCGACGTCAAAACCAAGTACCTAGCAGAGAAATCAATAAAAAGCAAATAAATATTATGTTGATTGCTGTCACACTCAAATTGGACGATAACAATAATTGCAGCAATAAAAATTTTACGAAATTGGATTAACATTTTGTCCAGACGTAATTTGCATATGGATAGAAACTACAAAGACGGCTTATGCCGCAATTCATGCGAACGTGTTAAGTTTAATATAAATAAAAAATGGATATTTATAATATTTAACACTCTCAGTGTCATGTTCGTCAAAAATGACTGACAGTGCTTTGCCGTACCGTTACCATTTGGCCAGGAAAAAAAGAGAAAATAACGGAAATCTTTTAGTCTACTTGTAGTTTTTATAATAAATAAGATCGTTTTTATTACACTTTTTGTATCAGGTCGATTTGTCTGCCATTATTTTAAAATAAACTTGGCAGATCATTGTGTCTCACAATTCCATGTTCAAAAATGCCTGTTTTTTCTGTAGCACTGACAGTGTTAATAAATTTTATTAATGGAACAAAATTAATTAAAAACAAAACATAGATTTTCTTTTTAAGTTTATTTAATTCAAGATTTCATTCAAAATTAGTTTTTTTTTTCTATTAATTTTTGTGAAATATATATAAATCTTCATTTAAAATTTTGGAAGTTTGCACGTTTGTAATCCAGTTTAATAACATGTTTTTATTTTAAAATAAAATAAATTTAATTAAATTTTTAATAAATTATTTTTGGAACTAGTTAACTATATTATTAATTAATTAGAATATAGATTTTTTGTAATAAATTTTATTTTCAATATGAATTAATAAATAATTTCCTTATGCATTTTTTTTCTTTATAATAGAAAATATCAATAAAAAACCTACATTAATTAAAAACTCAATGATTTTTGATTTTATTAAATTAAATTGTTTCTAAAAGATACCGAAATTAAATGTGAAATATATTATTTTTTTTTTGTAATGTGAATCATTTTTGTTTTAATGTTGTTTTAATGTGAATCAATTTTTATTTAGATTTTTTTTTTTTGTTATTTCCTAAAGCCTTAAAGAGGATTAAGAATATTTTAAAAAGCCAGTATTTATGTCGTTTCAAAAAGTTCAATCATCTACAAAGTTTTACGAAAACAATAATAGTAAATATTAAAAAAAAAAGTATAAATGACCTCTTTATGTTTGTGACAGGAAAAAAAAATTATTATTATTTTAAAATCAAAATAATAAAATGTTATATTTTTTAATTTATTAGTTTATTTACATCAAATAATTTTATTGGAATTTACAAAATGAAAATATTCTTTGTTTGTCCAAATTTAAATTAAAAAATAAAAATGTACAATTCAAACGGTTTTAGCGACTCAATCGAAAGTTGGAGTTCAAATGAGTTCTTTTTTATGGTCATTAATTATTCTGATTTAGAGTCCATTATCAATTCTACATGCTTGAATTTGATAACCAAGAAACAGCATGTCCTTTCAAATACTGTAAAAACATTTTCATAATTTAAATAATATTTATTGCTGGCTTTATTGTATTTTATTAAGATATGTCAGGAACTGAAAGAAATAAATAAATTGTATTTTTAGCTCGAATCTCCATAATATAAAAAATATCCTTTCGTAGCCAGTTACCATTAAAGAAGAAGATTATATATTTTTTTTTCCATATATTTTCAGCCTAAAAAAGCTCATAAGTTGTTTCTTTCAATTCTCTAATTCTTTTGAGGTTTTACGTTAACACTTAAAAATAACAACATTTATTTAAAAAAAATGTAGATTCACACTTAATTTGCAATCAAAATTGTACATAAATTTGTCTGCAAAAAATTATTGCATCAGAAAATTGTAAAAGTTGATCTTTAAAAATAATAATTTTTTTAAATATTCAAACCTGAATGTGTTGTTTAAAGTAAATTTGAAAATAATTAAAACTCAAAAATACATATTTTTAAAAAAAAGTTGAAATAAACCTGATTTCTTCAAAAATTTCTACAAAATTCAATCAATTCAATCTATAGATCTTTTTGGAGAGTTAGATAAATTTTAACAATTGCATATTTTTAGGCAGTGCTTTTTTTTTTTATGTAGAAAAAAAGGTTGAGGAACTCAATATTTTTCTTTCGCCTAAAGCTATGCCATAATAAAAAATAAGTAACTTTATTAATAATTTAATTTCTGTTGTTAGTTTTTATTGTAAAATACTCCTAATAATTTCGTAAGATTTTATTTTTTTTACATAAAAATAATGTATTTCTTTTTACATTAAAAAAGGTATTTTATGTATAAAAAGGTGCTGAGTTCCGCTGTGTTCAGTCACAAAAAAGCCCTGTTTTTAGGTGTGCATTAATATAAAAATGTTTTAATTTGCTGTTTTCAGGTTAAAATTTTACACTTTTTCTTTTCTATTTAATTCCGGATGTAATTAAAAGTGAAATTACACGAAATAAATATTAAATTTAATTATGAAGATGTGTTATTTTCCATTATGGGTACATATTAAAATTAAATTTTTTTGAAAGTTTAGATATACATATTCAAATTAAGAGTATATCTGAATTTAAAAAAAGTAAATACGTTTTTCATAATTTTGATAATAATTATCAATAAACCAAAAATAAACATCAGGCAGGAAGTAAAAAGTATTTATTTGCAAAAAAAAATATATTTGCAAAATTAAATATTGAAATAAATTTCTTAGTAATTATTAATAGAAATTTTATGTGCCATAACTGATATATCAGATAGATATAACATTTATAATGCTATTTATGTCACTTGAATATCATGTTTTAATGTCGTGTTAGATTTAGAACATTTCCACAATAGTATATCCAAATATAAGTTTCTAGATATTTCTTCATTAATTTCAAACAAACTGAAAGCAACATTAATTTTAAACTAAAATTATTATTTATTAGTATTGTTAATACATTAAAAATATATGTATACTGTATATTTTTAAAATATTAAAACACTATACACTAATTTATTCTAAAATTTAACAAATAATTTCTAATAAATAATCAAGTTTTTAGATATGAATAATAAAAATTTGTATATTAGTAAAGATTGTACTTTTAATTTTTGTTAGTATGTTAATTTTTCGTTATATTTTTATGGAATATTTTGTAAGAAAAGAATTATTAAAAATAGTTTCCATTATTATTTTTAATTAATTACAATAAAAACAATTTAGTGGAAAGTTCACCCAACTTTTTATTACTACATATATTCTGCAAATGATAGTAAAACATGTTCCATTTTAAAACTTAAGTATGTAATCGAAAAACTTCCTAAATATTTCCATTGGTTTTATATGGAAACTAAATAATATAATTGACATCTTTGATATCTATTGATGAAGGATGGTTCTAAAACGGTTATAAATAAATAATACCGTCATGAAAATCGGCCCAATTTGTATTGATTTATTGTTATTCTAAGTTTAAGGTTCAATGGACAATACTTTTTATACTGAGTAGAGTTTTTTGGACATAAAATTAAGTAGACTCAATTTTTTTTTGCATTTTAAAATGGTTATTATATAAAGTATGATTTTAGACTTTTATTGTAATTAAAAATAGATTGTAGTGAGAATTAATTGTAATTAAAAATAGATTGTAGTGAAGTTCAAATTACTATACTTGTTTTTCGGAAAAATATAATTTTTCTTAGTAGAAAAAACAACGAAATTTAAATTTATTACAAAAAGTAAACCTTGTTTTAAGTATCCTTGTATTGTCTACATGTAAACACCGGTATTATTACAGAAAATTATGCAATTTAATGAAGATTTTTACAATTTAGGTTTTTATATATATTTTTTGAGTATTTCTGAATTGCAAAAGGCTTGACTATTTCTTGCATTTGACTGATTGTTGGTGATCAATTTTATGCGCTTACAAATACATAATAAAAGTAATTGTATTTAAACAATGTCTGTAATTAAAGAAGAAGGTCCACTGATTTACTGCTGAAGTAGAAACCTTTTTAAAAAGTATACTAATGATTTTTTTTTGTAAATTATTATACAATTTTTCATCTTCACAAAAATTTATTGTATTTCAATTTAATTTTTTTTTATGTTTAATTGTATCTTCCATCAATAAATCAGTCATAAAAGAAAATCGTTGATTTACTACTTCTTAATTTTTTCATTCACAACTAATTTATTAGATTAATCATTATTACGATTCACAGTTTTTTAATCTTATTCATAATTTAATTGAGTTTTAGAATATTTTTATGAATTAATTTAATTATGAATTTCTTATAGAATGAAATACAAAATTTGAATGAGAAATGAAAATTTTAACATTAGTGAGAAGTAATAAAAGTTTAATAAAACTTTTTTTTAACCATTTTTAATACGAATATTTCACTTTTCCAGAACTTAAATATAGCTACAATTTTTAAACATAGAAGAAAACCATTGAACTGATTGAAAATAAAAGAAAATATTATTTTTTTTTTTGCATAAATTATTTATATTTATTGAAAAATCAATTTTATAAATTATTTTTTTATTTACTAAAATTTAACACATTTTTGTATAGTAAACTACACTTATATTTTTTTGTTATTCCTTATCTTACAGTCTCAAAAATACAAAAAAAACATAATTTTAATCAACATATAAAGGACGGAAAAAAAAACATTATGTACAAATATTTACACATATAAATACACAAAAATACATATATAATATAAAAAAAAAATAATATAAATCAGTCTGTTCTCAATTAAAAAACAAATCAAAATCATATTTGATTCAAATAAAAATATTGAATCAACCAAATAAATTGGGAACAAACAACCTCTTCTTTTTAGTTTTAAGTGCTTTGTACGACAAAAGAGGACGATATTGTAAATTTGATTGTTTACGTCTTAATTTACGGCCACCTTCACCTGACGCATCTGGGAATACATAATATCCTTCACCATATTGCGGTGAATAGACATTTTCAATTGTTTCGGGTGATCGTTTTGAACGACGTAATAAATTTACTTCATAATCATTCTGTAGTGGTATATTATTAATATTTTCCAATTCATTTCTAAATATTACAAATCCATTGACTGATATTCCAAAATTAGTAATTGCTATAATAAATATAGCTAATATGCTGATACACTGTTTAAAGAAAAGATAGAAAAAAAATTGTTGATTAGAATACATATATATTTCAAAAAGTGTTCACTTAATTAATTTAATTTTTTTGGCGTAAAAAATTCTACTTACCGATAATATATTCATTATTGTGGTGTATCCAAGTTATTCACAAAATAATTTAAAAAAAACTATTAGTTTTTATATTTTAATTTTTAAAAATAATTTTTTTTTTTTATTAAAATCACTTATGTTTTTTAATGATCTTTTCTTCAATAATTCACAAAATTTTATATATTTGTTTTTGGTGTTGTTTGGTTTTTTTGATTGAACAATTTATTTATTTCTTAAGATATATTTCCAATCAGAGTTATATTTTATTTGATGTTGAATTACTAAGAATGCTCTTATTTATACCCAGGAAAATTACTACAGATTTTAATTTAATTTTAAAATTTATACACAAATTTCATTTGTAGTATGACTTGCCATACAACAAAAAAAAGGCTCTAATTGGGTGTTTTGGAAGTTAATATATGAATATTATATTTAGCACCTTAATAATAAATAGATTTTTTTTATTGTGGTCTAAATATTACAGATATATATATAATTTTTTTTTATAGATCTTTTAAATGTACATATAAATTGTAGACTTATAGAATATTGAAGCTGGTCAAGCAGAAGAAGAAAGTAAGGAAAATTTGATTATTTTTGTAAATTTATTATGGAATGTTTTTTATGTAAATTTTGTTTTGGTTTTTATTTTTAAAAAAAATATTTTCAATAATATTTAATTTATAAATTCTTAATAAAATAAACAAAAAAAGGAAAACAACTTATATTAAAAAGTTTAATGAATTTATTAATTTAATTTTTCCATAAGTTTGGACAAAAATAGTTCATAATTGTTATTATCAAAAAAAATATATATATTTTTGGTTAAATTATCATAAGAAAATATTTTGAATTATAAATTAATTTGGAAATAAATTATATTATTAAAATTTCCAAAATTATAATTTAATTAGCAAATATTTTGAAAATTCCCTTCTTGATATTCGGAAAAAAAAATTTGTTGTGAAGAACCTAGTAACCTAATTTATATTATTTCTGAATCATCACATTTAATTTATGGTTTAATTTATTACAAATTTTCGGCTACGTGATTTTTAACAAGTAAATTTTTTAATAAAGCTGAAAAGGAAGTGTTTAATTTAATTAATATGTTTATGGAATTTGAAGATTTGTAAAAAAAAAATTTCCCAAAAACATAAACAATTTAGTTAGTAAACAAGTTAAGTTCATATAAGTTTTGTGGCATTAAATAAATTAAATTTTCATAAATTAAATTATTTTTATGGTTTTTTTTTTAAATTTTTTTTTGTAAAAGAAAGTTTATGTAGAATTTAAGAAATTTTTTAAAAACATATAGAGTTTTTGTAGTAAACTTCAGTTCCATTCTAAATTTATTAGAAGATTATTAAATTTTTTTTTTTGTGTCTTCCGGAAGTTTGAAAATATCACTTTATACTATTTATTTTTTGACTAATGTTAGCAGAATTTCAAAAAAAAGGTCTAATGAATAAGAAATCAATACAAAGTCTTCGGTTTTAGTGAATAATTATACATAATTTTCAAATATAGAACGTTTAATTTTTCATTTTGTGAACATTTAATCGCTGTTAAGTATCTGGTATGAATAAATATTCTATAAATTGAAAATTTTGTAAAGTTTCTTATACTAAATTTGAGTTTTATTCTGTAGAATTTCAATAACCTAAAAATTTCTTGTTAAATTCAATAGACAAATTGGTATTAATTTGCAGAATGCTGAAGAATAGTTTTAAATTAGTTTGACAAACTTCATTCTTAATTTTGTAAAAAAAAAAGTATTTTAGAATAGTAGTTTGATTTAATTACTTAATTGATTCATTTCAATGTTTATTTAAAAATTTTATTTTTTTGTACAATTTAAGTCATTAATTTTACAGAGTTTTATATGTACATATATATGTAATATGTATATTAATCTTTTCAGATACATTATTATGATTTAAAAAGATTTTTCAATTAATTACTTATTATTTTGTAATTACATTTTTAGGAAAATTTAATATCAAAAACATAAATTATAATACATATTTCAATAAAGAAAAATTATAAAAAATTTTCTTTAAATATAGTCAAGAAAATAAACATTTTCTATCGCTAAATTATTTATTATTAGTAAATTAACATATTATATGCAATTATTAATTTTTCTTTTTTTTTTTTCATAAATCTATGATTCAAAATTTTAACATAAATATTCTTTAAAAATTTAATTTAATTTATTATTTACATATTATTTTAGCTTTGAATAAATTTCATTACTCCCCAAAAATAAATATAATTTAATATATTTTTTTACTCTACTCAAAATTTCATTACACATTTAATTAAAAAAATCAATATTTTTATATAATTTTATTGACCACAAACAAAAAAATTATATTAAATAAAATATTTATGGAAATTTTTGATTCTTAATAAATATTTTCCATTCTAAAAAAAAAAAAAAACATATAATTTTTTTCATAATTTTTTTATTTTCGTCAAGGTCCTTCCTGTTAGGTGCCTAATATTAAATAAAATCTGTTATTTTTGCTACCAAACAATATTTATTTATTTGAACTGGAAAAATTTTAAAGACATGTTAATGAAAAATGTAAATAAATAAATCTGAAAAAAAAAATTGTATCTATTAGAAAATTAAAATTTGAACAGAAACATATATGAAAAAAAAATAAACAAACAAACTAAATAATGAATTAAAAAAATCTTTCTAGAAATTTTGGAAATTTATTGAAAATATATTTTTAGGTTATAAGTATTTGAATTTAATTATCGTTAAATAAAAATGCTTTAGTTTCAATTAGGTTAGGTTTGTTAGTTGAGGATAAAATTTTTATATATTTACTAAATTTATCTAAATTATTCAAAACTTATATGTTGAGTTTAGTTTCAGTGTATTTTGATTTAGGAAAAAATGGTGCCTAACTGTCTAGCTCTGTTTTGTCTAGACTACATGGATTAATTCTGTGTAAAATATGGCAAAACATGATATCTACATTTTTTTTAATATTTTGCGATAATTTCTGTTTTAGATTAATATTATATTTAGCTATTAAAGCTTATTAATATTATATTTAGCTATTAAAGCTTATTTATCTTGAGGCTTATTTATTTCAATAATTTGCCAAAACATAACAACTCAATCCAATCCCTTAACATAAATATAAACTCTAAAACCATTATTTGGTAACGATTTTCTAAAAATTGCTCTACTGAAGCTTTCTACATAAATTGCCATTATTCCGTTGACTAACCGGAAGTAGGAATTTAATGAGAAAGTTTTACAATTTTTTACAAATTTCTCAAAAGTGTACAATTTCAAAATATAACCGAAAAAATTTCTAAATTTAATTAGCCACTAATTTAATCTTTGGAATACTTCAAACTTTCTGTAAATGTAAATGGTCGTAGTGATTTCTTACAATTATTTCTCTTCAACAAAAATTCGTTCATATTAAAATACCAGAGAAAAATTATGCTTCTTGTGAAATTAACAGAGAGACTTTCTATTTATCTGAACTAAATATTTATATGTTTATATTAAAATATCTGAAAATTCGTAAAAGAAAATTTTACGCTGAGCACACCTTAATTTTTCTCTAAATCTAATTTTAAACTAATAAAATATGTATTTGATTTATATTTAATATATATTTTATTTTATTTACTTAATTATTTTATTTTAAGTTAATAATAAAATTATATTTCCGACACGACACGCTTATCTTATTATTTACTGACGCACGTACATTTTATATTAATTTTTTATGCCAATAAAAAATATATATTTTTTGTGACTATTTTTGGTCAAAAATTATTTGATATCGTTTTGTTTTATTAATATTGCTCTTTTTTCTTATTAATTTTAATTGTGTTAATTAATATTTAATTAATTTTTTAGATTTTTGCTGTCGTCAATTCATCACGAGGATATTGACAATCATTTTTATATTACGTACATGAATATATTTATTTTAATTTTTTTATAGATTTTATATTTTCTAATTAACGCAAAAAATCTATTTTTAGATTTAGAATCTAAAAAAAAAAACATAAATTTTCAAAATGTATACTAGTTTCAGCTAGACCAAATATAAATTAGATAGTCGCGACGTTAATTTTATGAATAAATTTCATTATTTTGTTTCTTGGAAAATTAGGGATAAATTTAATGAAATGACGTGTTATGAAATTATAAAAATAACGTTGATTCAACTAATTTTTATATAATTCTTTTACTGGTAATTCTTTCTCAGACATTTTCTAATCAATTTTTGTTTTAGTTTACTAAAATTTCAATTGTATTTAAATTACATTTGAATTGTATTTAAACTACATGTCTTCTTTATGGCAATTTATATGTCACTTCCTACCCAAGTCGATGAAAGAAACTAAATATTTTTAATAAATGAATTTTTAATTTTTCAATACAGGTAGATAGAAAGCTCAGGGACGAAAGCAGATTTAAAAATATGAAGATAAGATGATATATGTAATACTTTACCAAATTCAGCCAGGCATTAAGAAGTAAGTTGTAACAAATTTTTTTACTAGATTAAACAATCCAAATATATCATTAACATTTTGGTAAGTGTTTGATGATATCTGTTAGGAAAAATATTAACCCTGCGGCAGACTACATCAAACCTTAACACTTCACATCGTTATTGCATTTGCTCATTTTGAACACACCTTCAATTTGATATATAATTGAACATTGTCGGGCAGTGTATGTTAGTTAAAGTAAAAATATATAGGATTGCAAAGAAATAAGTTATTTTTCAAGAATCCGTTTTTTGTGTAAATTAAAACAATATTTCTCGTGTGTTTTGTGTTGTGAAAAAATCAGGAGTAGGTAAATAAACATTTATATTATGTGGTAGTAAATGTGGGTAAAATATTTTTGCTGTCGAACACACTATATCCCCCGAAAATTGTAAATTGTCTAAAGGTGGCATTACTCCGTTGACTGAACTTTTTCATGTCATTCATAATGTCAAGCATAAGTTTTTATTGATATTTGTTATTTTATCAATCTAAAGGACAAAATTCTTATGTTTTTTTATTCTAGATATCTTGTCGTGAAGATTTTGAGTCTCCCTAAACGGGTGTCTTAACATTATCGATCTACTGCCGAAAATTAAATTTAGTCAAGATATTTTCATTACAAACGTAAATAGTCAAGATATTTTCATTACAAACGTCACACACCTATCCTAGATGTTAGCAAATAGACCTTTATCATTTTTCCTTGTCTTAAATTAGTGTATTTTTATTTAAAACTGAGTAAACCACAAAATGTTTTTTTGTTTAAATTACATTGAACAGGAGTTCAATCCACCACAACGCTACAGACTCCCGGTCTTCTGGATATTCTAGTCTAGAATATACAGTATATAAAAAAGGGACCAGTAGTACATTCTTTGACTAGGAAAAAGATATTACATTTTCTAAATTGTTAGTAGCAAAGATTCTGAAGACGATAATTATTCCAGCGGTTATTTTAGTGATAATTGCCGCCTGAATTTTCCAAATTCCAGGTGAACAAGACTAAATATAGGCATATATGTACATTTTCATATTTCCATACATACTTTTTTATTTTATTTATTATATCTTTTTGAATTTTTGTACATACATGTATTTTTAAATTAAAATGTATAATAGTTTTCTAGTATTTTGCATAAATTTAGGAGCAGTGCAAAATGGTTACCCAGAAAAAGAATTCCCATGTTACAAAATAAAAATAATTCATGGATTAGGTAGAAGGTAAAGAAATTTCCCTTTTTCTGGGCTCCGAAACTTGGAGAATAACCAAGCTGAATGTATAGAAATTACAAGTATTCGTAAATAAGTATCTTAGAATAATATGCAAGATCTTGACCAGTCAAGATCTTGCATATTACAGTCAAGATCCTGCATATTAAATGTGTCGAATCCATTTCCACCTCCTAACTTTAATTATTTTTTCTTGATCTGACTGGTCAAGAAAAAATAATTAAAGTTAGGTCATGGAAATGGATTCGACACACCTTGAGGAGACGGAGGGGAACGCCTTGCATAAAATGTAGAAGAAGAATAGACAAAGAATTAAGGAATGCTAATCTAGATTGGGAAGAATTAACAACAATCTCTCAAGATAGAACAGGCTGGTGTGAATGTGTTAGCAATCCTATGTACCCACATGGAATAACGGAGGGAGGGGGGGCATTATTTTTAACAATATTATTTATAGTATCTAAAACATCATTTAAAAATATTAATACCTGGATTTGCCTCAAATCACGATTGCTGCCTCAAATCACGATTTGCCAGTTTGGTTTGCTAAGAAAGAAACGACAATATCCGGCTAGTAGGCTTCAATATTTTTATCTTATTCCAGTTCCATTCTAATTCTTCTTCGTTGCCTCAAACCAACGAACTATTAAATAATTAAAACCAAAAAGTTATCAAGAACTTAATAAATTTTCTGGTTTCATTTGCAATTAGCACCGTTAGTATGGTTGGTATAATATCTTTTCAAAAAAATAATTACTAGGAAGTAAAATAGAAAATAACAATTAACAATTCTAATATTTTTTTAATTATGCGTCAAATTTTACAAATAAATTGTAAACAAATTAATACTTTTAGCACATGATATTTAAGATCATTTGAGTTGAGACATCGTTAATAACGTCACAGTATACTTCAAATTAAACAAACTATATTTATAAAAAAATATTAAAATATTACCAACGTCATAACTACTTCCATATTTTCTTACTATACTTGCTAATTATTAAATCTAATTATGTTAAATATTACTAGATTTTCAATTCAAATCAAAACAAATCTAAAATTGCAATCATAACAACACAGCGCTAATTGATATTTTATTATAAAAATGCACTGTGAATAAAATATAAAAGAACATAATTTGCTTAAACCGATTTTAGTTAGTAAAAAATCATTTTATAATTTAAACCTCTTTGAAATTTAACAGCGCAAAATAATTATTTTATTAAAGATGATAAAGTTTGTAAGTGGAAATATTTTTAATTAAAGTTTAAATAATTATTTTCTAACTAGAAATAATGTTTTTTTTTAGATAATTCAAATCTATATTATGGTAATTATTTTAATGAAATATACAGAAAGTAGACCAATTGAATTAGGTATACAAGAAGTTCATATAGATGTTATACCAAAAACAAATTCAAATGATAATACAGTCTTTTTAACAGTTTTGAATAATGAATCCAATAAAATAATAAATAATAAATTAGATTTAGATAATGAAATTGATGAAATGGAATTAGCTGAAGTGAATGTTTTTAGACCAATTTTTTTATATCGTTATTCACAAGCTAAAAAAACAGCGGGTTAAATAAGTTTTATTAAAATTAATTAAATTGTTATAAAAAATTTAAATGATAAGATTTAATTTTAAATAAGATAAAAAATACAATTATTTTTTTTTTTTGTAAATATTTGAGTATGTATTTAATTTATAATTTAAATAAAAAGATATATGAATTTTTTGAAAAATCCTAATATATGAAGTGTTTTCCTTTATGATTTACCTGTTTGGATTGATTGCGCTATTACACCAAGTAAAAAGGTAAAAGATGATATTTGATCTAACTTGTTTTTTTCCATGTCAATCCTCCAGTGAGAAATTCAGTCACATAGTTCAATCTTCCAATAGATCATTCTAGAAATCAGATACTATGCTAGATAACTAATTTATTAATATTCAGTGGCTTTTTCTAATTTTAAGAAATGTTAGTCTGTTTAATAAAATTAGTTACTGCCAATGACTTGTTAATCAAGGATGTTAAATTTTAAATCTGTTTCAAAACTAAATTTAAACTTGAAATAGGGTCAAATCATGGTACCATTTTGATCAATTAATATTTTCATAATTTTAATTCAAAACGCCATTTATAATAATCATAATAATTATTGAAACTTCAATTTTGTGATAAAGCAGTAAAGTGAGCTCAATATTCAAATTAAATATAATGTTGTTCTAGAAATCCTGTCCCCTTTTTTTCTGCCTATAGAATTATAAAACTTTAAAGCGGCCAAACTATAGAATTTATAAAGCCAAAGCAACAAAAGGGGAAGGTTTTATAAATAATTATTATCCTTATTTTTACATTGATTCGTTTGAATTTAAAATTACATCTGTTAATATTAAATATTGTTAGCTGTAAATGAAGATTAGTATAAATATTGAAATAAACATTGAATTAAGTTGGATTTTTTTATAGTAAATTGAATTAATATTTATAAAACAAGTTCTTGCCATAATTTTATGATATTTTAAGTATACATATTATAGATAGTTTAATACAAATATAACTGAATGAATTCATTTTAATTTATCTAGGAGTAATATAAGATTTCAATTACTAACCTTTACCACTTACTGATCAAGCTTATTAAAATTTCCGAATTAAAATTTAAATATTCATAATTAATTAAAAAGAAAAAAGAATGAAATTATAATTATATAGATTTTTGCAAATTTATCATAATTTTCTCAAAGTTAACCAAATATCAAAATCTATTAATATTTAGATGTATACTAATACCATAATATTTGTGATCATTTCCGACTTTTAGTCAAGATTACAGTACAACAGAATGAGAAAATGCGTTCCGAAATTGGGGCGACAATTAAATAATTATTTAGTTTTTATTCAAAGTTTTTATTTAAAATTTGTTCAATCTTAAAATTAATTAATTTCTCTTGTTTTTTATTATTTAATTATTATATTGCATAATTATTAAATCGTGTCGTTATCAATTTCTATTTTCAGCTATCAGTAATTTTCTAAATAATTTTTTCACTTCTGACAACAAATATTATATCTTTAATTTTTTGGTTAAATATGTATGTTTTTCAAATCCAAAGTTCAGATAAAAGAATAATTTTTGAAAAATATATTTTATTGTATCAGTTGGTAAAGAAATTGATATTAAAAAGTAAGTTCTATTAAAAATATTGATTACAAAACATTTCGTCAATTATATCTTATACATTTTTGTATAAAAACAAAGAAACTCTGTCAATGCTAAGACTCAGAAAACAAGAACGCCTAGTTTATAGGAACGAATTAATGATTCAAAGTACATATACAGAAATTAAAGAAGGTGATTGAACTATTAATTATATTTCTGCAATTCTTCGTTCATTCAAGATTGAAATATTTTCATTTTTTTTATTAAACTCAACGAAAGTGGATGGGCATACATAAGCGATATTCCAAGCTGATCGGTTTACTGTAGAGAGTAAAAATAGATTTTCTTATAATTTAGTTTATAATATTGTATTACGTACTACTAAAATATTTAGTTTTTATTATTCTTCTTTTGGAAAATATATAAAATAAAATGCCATCAATTCAATCAAAAATGAATCCGGATTTAGAAAAGGAACGTAAACATTGTAATTTTAATATTGAAGAATTTGCAATTTGGTGGAATGGTGGAAAAGATAAATTAAAGGAGAAAAGGGAAAGAGGTAAAATATTTCTTTTATTTACATTTTTTGATAATAAAATTTATGTGGAGATAAGTTTTATATTTACTTTCGCTGGATGTGGATTATACAAATTATTCTCTTAAGAGAACATTTAAAAAAATGTTATCATAATTAAATGACATCGCATATTTTCATTTATTTGATTAAATTTAGCAAAATTTAAATTTTTTACTTATTGAAAAACTGGTTATCAAAATATGTATTGCGAAGCATAGGGCAATTTCTTTAGTATGGCTATTTAAAATATAACAACTTAATTTCAGAGGAATTTTTCTTCAGTGATCCAGAATTTCAAAATGATGTACCAGAGTGTTACATGTCTCACAAAGACGTATATGAAAACTGCATTAAAAAGTCAACAAAATTAGTTAAGAAAGTTATGGAATTTCAAGCCAAAAAATCAAAAGTTCGTCATGATGAAAAAATGTTAAATTTTAAATATATTTTTAATAAATTTATATTAATTATCTAAACATTTTTTAGTACTCTTGATACACTATACGAGTTCCGATCGATTGTGTATTTTTTAAATGGTTCAAGAATATTCCCTGAGCATATGCCAATTGGAATACATTATGGAATGTTCTTACCTACTATTTTGGGTCAGGGAACACCAGAACAACAAGAGAAATGGTTGCAAAAAGGATTAAATTTTAACATAATTGGTACTTATGCACAAACTGAACTGGGTCATGGTACTTTTTTAAGAGGATTAGAAACAAGAGCTGATTATGATATAAGAAAACAAGAATTTATCCTGAATAGTCCATCGTTAACAGCGTATAAATGGTGGCCTGGTGGATGTATTTAAAAAGATTTATAATATTGATTAAAAACATCTAAATTTTACCTCTTTTTAGTGGGTCATACAGTAAACTATGCTATTGTATTGGCAGAACTTTACACAAGCGGAATAAGCCGTGGATTACAACCATTTATTGTTCAACTTCGAGATGAAGAAACACATATGCCAATGAAAGGAATTACAATTGGTGAAATTGGTAGTAAATTGTGTATGAATGCAACAAATAATGGCTATTTAGGACTACGTGATGTTCGAATTCCTAGAACAAATATGTTGATGGGCAATGCTCAAGTACTGAAAAATGGAAACTTTATAAAAGCACCATCACGTATGCTAACTTATGGAACAATGATGTTTGTACGAGTAAATATTATAAAAGATGTGGCTGATAATCTTTCAAAAGCTTGCACGATTGCAACAAGATATTCAGTAATACGAAGACAAAGCCCTATCGATCCCAAGTAAACTGGACAATTTGTTATAAATTGTGAAGAATTTTCATTCAACTTTTTTTATGTTTTTAGTAAGCCGGAACCACAAATAATTGAACATGTTACACAACAATTAAAATTATTTCCACAAATTGCTAAAGTAATAGTATTTAAATTAACCGCTGATTATATTTGGAATATGTATAATTCAATTAATACGG
The DNA here is from genome assembly GCA_963932195.1 of Empis livida. Classification (NCBI taxonomy): domain Eukaryota; kingdom Metazoa; phylum Arthropoda; class Insecta; order Diptera; family Empididae; genus Empis; species Empis livida. The sequence continues at coordinate 33,907,611 of OZ010646.1, read as the reverse complement.
AAATAAAGTCTGGAAATTTGTTGCGTTTACCCGAAATGCATGCATTATCATGTTGCTTAAAAGCTATTTGTTCTGCTGATGCAACTGAAGCCGTTGAAATTTTAAGAATGTCTTGTGGTGGTCATGGTTATATGAATTGTTCAAATTTTCCTAATTTATATGGTCTAACTACAGCAGCATGCACATATGAAGGTGAAAATACTGTAATGCTTTTACAAACAGCTCGATTTTTAATGAAATCTTGGGCACAAGTTTTAAAAGATGAAAAATTAACACCAACTGTTGAATATTTGATAAAAGGTAAAAGTAATAAGAAATTAGGAAAATGGGATGGATCAATTGCTTCTATTATTCAAGCATTTGAAATTACTGCAGCAAAGTAAGTAATATATAAAATAATAAATTTACAACATGAATAAATGAATTTAAATTGATAGCAAAACTCGATTAGCTTTTGAACATTTGGAGGAAAAGAAAAATTTAGGATACAGTCCAGAAGAAGCAACTAATATGACTGGAATAGAAATGATTCAAGCTGCTGAAGTAAATATTTGCTTCAAATGTTTTTAAATAATTTAAGGTTTTTTTTACAACAGTTACATTGTCGTAATTTTTTGCTGTGCTGTGGTTTAATTGAAATTGAAAGAAACGCTTATAAACTAACTCCCACATTGGCAATAGTGTTACGGCAATTACTTGAACTGTATGCTATTGATGCATTCCTTAATAAACAAGGAGATATTCTAAGAGTAAATTTAATTATATTATTTTCTAATAGCCTCTTATGTAATTATTGTTTCTTTAGTTTAATGATTTATCTGAAGGTGATATTAATAAACTGCAAGTAAAATTGGAGCAACTTTTGTCAACTATCCGACCAAATGCTGTAGGAATTGTCGACGGATTCGATATTTGTGATGATATATTAAATTCAGCACTTGGTGCTAAAGATGGTAATGTTTATGAACGCATGTTCGCAGAAGCACAAAAAAGTCCATTAAATCAGGAACCAGTTAATAAATCATTCCATTTATACTTAAAACCATTCATGAAATCTAGTCTTTAACACTGCAAATTGCGAAACTGCCATGAAAAAATGTATATGTTATGATTTATATTTTATTATTGTTAAACGTTTTTTTTTACATATCAAAATAAAAAATTAAAAAATTTAAATTTTTCCATTTGAGTTCAATTCAATTTATAGCTTCATGCCAACGAAATAATATAACAGCTGATTTTGACAAATTTAGTAATACTCTCATCTTCGTTGTGCAAAGTTTTTAGAAAGGTTTTTATTAAAAAAATAAAATTTAATTATAGTTTGGAATCTGAAAGAATCGGGGAAAGTTATCAAAACAGAAGAGTCACAATTATTGCTTAATATCGATATTTTATGATACTCAAAGATTCGTAAGAAAAATAAAAATTTATAATTCAATTAAAAGCTTAGCTTATCTGTAAATAAAATTATTATATAGTTACAAAGGTTATACAAATTTTGGAACGAAATATTAGTTGTAAATCAATATTAGTCGATTGCACAAGTTAAAGTATAAAATTCAATTTGAAATTAAAATAAAGATTTAATTAAGATGCCAAGTGTTAATCCTGATTTGGAAAATGAACGTAAAAAATGTAATTTTAATGTTGAAGAATTTGCGATTTGGTGGAATGGTGGACAAAAGAAATTAGAAGAGAAAAGAGCAAGAGGTAAGTGACTAGTTCAACATGAAATTAATATTTCTATATTTATATTGATATGTGTAATAAATATTTTGACAATTTACTCTAGACTTTGAACTTTTATTAAACATATTTTCAAATTTATTACAATGAATATTCAAAAAAAAAATATTTTTTTAGAAAAATTCTTCTTAAATGATCCTGAGCTACAAGATGATTTACCAATATCATATATGTCGCATAAAGAACTCTATGAGCATAGTGTTAAAAAATCAGCAAAAATGGTCATGAAATTGCGAGAACTTCAAGCAAACAGTAATGATGGAATTGATAGTTACATGTAATTTTAAATTCCTTCAAATATATCGAAATTATTTCAATGAAAAATTTCTTTAGGGCTTTATTGGGTGGTCTTCTTGGTTCAGGACTCTTAAAAGAAGGCAATCCATTAAGTGTTCATTATGTTATGTTTTTACCAACACTTATGGGACAAGGTACTTTTGAACAACAAGCTGACTGGTTAGCTAGAGCTTGGGATTGTAGTATAATTGGTACATATGCACAAACTGAACTAGGTCATGGTACTTTTATTCGTGGTTTAGAAACAAGAGCTGATTATGATCCAAAAACACAAGAATTTGTACTGAATAGTCCAACTTTGACAGCATATAAATGGTGGCCCGGTGGATGTAATAAATATATTTTATATTTGATTAAAGAATTTATTTAAATAAAATAACAAATATATTTTTTTAGTGGCACATACAGCTAATTATGCAGTTGTTGTTGCGCAACTTTATACCAAAGGTAAATGCCATGGTATTCAACCATTTATTGTACAATTACGAGATGAAGAAACACATATGCCAATGACGGGTATTAGTATTGGTGACATTGGTGCTAAATTGGGAATGAAGGGTGTTAATAATGGTTATTTGGGTTTAAAAAATGTTCGCATACCTAGAACAAATATGTTAATGAAAAACGCTCAAGTTTTGGTAGATGGAACATTCGTTAAATCACCATCGTCAGTATTAACCTATGGCACAATGATGTTTGTTCGTGTTGTAATTATTAGGGACACAGCTAATAGTTTAATGAAATGCGCAACTATTGCGACGAGATATTCCGCAGTACGGAGGCAAAGTCCTATTGACCCAAGGTGAATAAATATAACACAAATTATTATTTATTAATTGTTTAATTTATATTTTCTATTATTTATTTTAGTAAACCGGAACCACAAGTAATAGATCATGTTACACAACAATTAAAACTCTTCCCACACATATCTAAAGCACTGATATTTCAATTAACTGCTGATTATATCTGGAATATGTATAATAATGTAACTGCTGAATTAGAAAAGGGGAATTTAGATCGTTTGCCTGAATTACACGCACTCTCTTGTTGTTTAAAAGCTGTCTGCACAGCTGATTCATCAACTGGAGTAGAAATTTTACGCATGTCGTGTGGTGGTCATGGTTATATGGATTGTTCAAATTTTCCAACTATTTATGGTTTAACAACAGCAGCCTGTACATATGAAGGTGAAAATACTGTAATGCTTTTACAAACATCAAGATATTTAATGAAAGCATGGGGACAAGCTTTAAATGGTGAAAAATTAACACCAACAGTAGCGTATTTAGCTGATGCTATAACATATAAAAAATTTGTTAATTGGGATGGATCAATTCCATCCATTATTAAAGCATTTCAATTTACTGCAGCAAAGTAGATATTTCTATAATTTATATAAAAACATGATTTATAAAATTGTTAATCTTTTTTTACAGTAAAATTCGTGTTGCATATGAACATTTGGAGCAACGTAAGAGACAAGGTATAAGTCCCGAAGAAGCTGCTAATATGACAGCGATTGAATTAACTCAGGCTGCTGATGTAAATAAATTAAATGACGCTATTCAATATTGTAAATCTAATTCTTTGTGTTATTCATTTCATAGCTTCATTGCCGCGCGTTTCTTTTGTCGTCCGGTTACGCTGAAATAGAGAAAGCAACTATCCATGTATCACCAGCATTAGGTAATGTTTTACGTCAACTAATGGAGTTGTATGCAATTGATGCTTGTTTTAATCGTCTCGGAGATTTATTGAGAGTAAATATAAATAATTAACATTTTACTCAATTAATTAATTTTATTTTTCTGTTTATAAATATTATAGTTTGTCGATATAACTGACGCTAATGTTAATGCACTACAGAGCAGGCTTGAAACAGTTTTAACTCAAATTCGACCAAATGCTGTTGGCATTGTTGATGGTTTTGATCTTCCTGATGGTGTTTTGGGTTCAGCACTTGGTGCTTACGATGGTAATGTATATGAACGGATATTTGCTGAAGCACAAAAAAGTCCATTAAATCAAGAACCAGTTAATAAATCATTCCATTTATATTTGAAACCATTCATGCAATCACATCTTTAAATTTGTCAAAAAAGAAGTAGAAAATATTAAATATTTATAACAAGTAGTGCAATTATTGTTTGGGTAATTATGAATATTAATTTAAATTCATTTTATTTTTGTAGTATTTTTATAAGGGTATTGTAATTGTAGCTTTTTAAAAAATTGTATTTTTTTTATTATATTTTAACTATTTTATACTTTTATATAAGTAATTATATATATTAATGTTAATAAATTTTATTTTATACATAAACATAATGCAATGTATAATTTGAATATGTGCGGTAATGACTACTATAAAGACAGAAATTTCCCATTTTTGTTTAGTTAAACTGATTAACTTATTCAGATTTATAATCAAAATTTATTAAGCGCGCGTAAAAGTAAGTACAAAATTATGTATTCAAATATTAAAAATATTCGTAGGTTTGTGTTGTTTTTTACATTTGTAAGGCAATTAGCTAATAAAAATGATCTAAAAATTAGAATAGCCTGAAAAGGAATCAAACAGGTAATCAATTGGATAAACCAAAAAAAAAAACCATGTAATAATTAACATGACCGTCAAATTAAACTGAAATTGCTAGAAGAAAATGACATAGGAAAAATGCTTTAATGGAAGATATATTGATTTTATATACCACAATAAAATAGAATATTTAAATCAATTAATCTAAATAAATTAATAAAAAATGACGATAAGAAATAATCTTGTCTTATCTCTTATTTTCGCCAGATAAATAACTATTTTTGTTGAATGAATATAAAAAGCTCAATCGTGTTTACTGAAGGCTGATAATTTGAATAGGAAGAAAATAAAATTTTAGTTCAGATTTAGCTGTCACACAAGTAATATCACTTTTTGATGCCAAATTAATAATATATAAATATAAGAAATGCCGTCACTTGTTAAGAAAAACAGTGTAAATTCAGATTTAGTAAAAGAACGTGAAAAATGTAATTTTAACGTTGAAGAATTTGCTGTTTGGTGGAACGGTGGACAGAATAAATTAAAAGAGAAACGAGTTTTAGGTAAATATAAACTTGAAAATAATATAACTAAAAAACGCGTAGTTCATATTTTGAGAGAATGTATAATTTTTTAGTTTTGGTTTGTATACTAAAGTCAAAATTATTTTTAGATTATATGTTTATTTTTAAAATAGAAGTAATTGCTTAATCGGTTTCTAATTAATTCTAATTTTGTACCTGTTTTTGGATTAATTAGTTTGATATGAATTTCTTTTACTAAAAAATCTTTCCACAGCTTTCACTATGAATTTCATGAATTGCTGGCATGTGATAGATAATATTATGAGCTTTGTACTGTCTGATTTGCAAATTATTAATTGCAGCGTTAAATTTAATTACTAATAAATAAAAAAACATTTTTAAAGATAATTTTATAATTATATGTTTTTAAATAAAAGTAAATTATTCTATATTAGAAGCCGAAATTGACAAGCGTTTTAGAAGCCGAATATTTTAATTTTATACTTTTAAAGCTTTGATTTGACACAATATTCCCGCTCATTTACAACTTAAAAAAAAAAATTTGTTTATTTTTCACTTTAAGCAGAGTAAAAGCTTTCAATCTTAAAAGAGTGTATTAAATTTTGCATGTGCAATTAAAAGAACGTACACAGTTTAGTTTGAAAGCAAATTTCGAAAAAATCGTGAAAATCTTGTTTTCTCAGGGAGATATTTCGAAATTATGTACATAAATGCATTCAAATAATTTGACAATAATTTCGAAATTCGCGATTTTGTAAAAAGTTTTAATTTTTTTTTACAAAAAGTTTCAAAATTAGTATTCTTTTAAAATAATTTTGTTTTCAAAAAATTTTACTAAATCTTATAAAACGGAAATAATAATTTTTTCAATCAGAGTTTTCGTATAAGGATTTATTTTGCAATGAAAGTTTCAAAATTAATTTTTTGTAACTTTATATTGCTTTTTTGTGCCTTTTTTAACTTTTTATTTTGGATCCATACTAAAACATATTTCTAATTATGTACATAAATAATCAAGTCAGATATATCTTGAGATTTGGAAAAAAATAATTTTTCCAAACGAACAAAGTGTGCATTACTTAATTTTAAACAACTATTAACGAATTTTTGTTATAATACCTAAAATCTTAATCTTATTTAACTAATCTCTTATCTTATTTAAATAATTGCAAGAGTATTGATTAACAATAATTATAACAGCAATTCATCAGAGTTGATATTTTTATCTACAACTTTAAATGTTATTTATAATTTTTTTAAATAATTTTCACAGAGAATTTATTATTAAATGATTCGGATGATGAAATCTCGGTGTCCTTTTTGTCCAAAAAAGAACTATATGAAAGAAGTGTAAAAAAAGTTACAACCACGGTTATGAAATTCCGAAAACTTCAAGCCGAAAGTAATGATGCTATTATTAAAAATATGTAATAAACATTTATGTTCCTACAATGCAATATTTTTATAAATTATAATTCTCTTAGAAAAATTGAAGATGTATTGGGTGTAATTGGTTCAAATCCAATAGGTGTACATTTTATCATGTTCATTCCAACGATTACAGGTCAAGGCACACCAGAACAGCAAGAGGAATGGTTGGAAAGATCTCTTAAATGTGATATAATTGGAACGTATGCACAAACTGAATTAGGCCATGGTACATTTATTCGTGGTTTAGAAACTAGAGCTGATTACGATCCAAAGAAAAGAGAATTTGTCTTAAATACTCCAACTATAACAGCATATAAATGGTGGCCTGGTGGATGTACGATAATATATTCGATAAAAATAAGATTATTATAGTTTTTTTTATTGTAGTGGCTCATAGTTCAAATTATGCCATCGTTTTGGCGCAGCTATATTCACAAGGGAAACCCCATGGTATTCAACCGTTTATTGTTCAACTACGAGATGAAGTAACACATATGCCAATGCCAGGAATTGATGTTGGAAATATTGGTTCAAAGCTGGGAATGAACGCTGTTGATAATGGTTACTTGGGGTTCAAAAATGTACGCATTCCGCGAAAGAATATGCTTATGAAAAATGCCAAAGTTCAAGAAGATGGTACATTTATTAAAGCTCCAACTTCAGTTTTAACATACGGTACAATGACATATGTTCGAGTTGCTATAGTTCGATTTGTTAATATCCATTTATCGAAAGCTGTAACAATTGCTACAAGATATTCAGCAGTTCGGAGACAAAGTCCGATTGATCCGAATAAACCAGAACCACAAATAATTGATCATGTTACTCAACAACTAAAACTCTTCCCAGAAATTGCTAGAACATTAGTAATCAAATTAGCGGGTGACTTTTTATGGCAACTCTATTTGGATGTCACAGTGGAATTGCAAACTGGAAATATAACAAGATTGCCTGAATTGCATGCGCTCAGCTGCTGTTTAAAATCAGTTTGCGCAGCTGATGCTACTAAAGGAATAGAAATTTTAAGGATGTCGTGTGGCGGTCATGGTTATATGGATTCTTCGAATTTTCCTAACTTATATGGTCTTGTTACAGCAGCTTGCACATATGAAGGTGAAAATACTGTAATGCTTCTGCAGACTGCACGGTATTTAATGAAAGCTTGGGCACAAGTTTTAAAACGTGAACAATTAACGCCAACCGTTGAATATTTGGCAAAAGTTAAACGAAATCCAAAATTTGGAAAATGGGATGGTTCAATTGAATGTATTATTAAAGCATTTGAAATTTGTGCAGCGAAGTAAGAAGAAATTGCTAATATTATTATGATTATAAAATATAATACAAATTTTTATAGCAAAATTCGATTGGCCTTTGAACATTTGGAAGAAAAGAAAAATTTAGGATACGGACCAGAAGAAGCAGCTAATATGGTTGGTGTTGAAATGGCCGAGGCAGCTGAAGTAATAATTTATAATATAGTTTTGATTTACTTTAAGACCTTAATAATTTTAGTTACATTGTCGAACTTTTCTACTTTCCTCGGGACTAACTGAACTTAATAGAATTAGTCATAAAATGTCTTCAAATTTAGCAACAATTTTGCGTCAATTATTTGAACTTTATGCTATCAATGAATGTCTTCATAAACTTGGAGATATTTTAAGAGTAAGTAAATTGAATTCCATTTTTGAAAGTGTTCCTTTTATTTCCTGTTTTTTAGTTTATTGATTTAACTGAGGAAGATATTAATACACTAGAGGTGAAGTTAGCCAAACTTCTGGCAGTTATTCGACCAAATGCTGTAAGCATTGTTGACGGATTCGATATTCCTGATGGTTTATTAAATTCAGCACTCGGTGCTTATGATGGCAATGTTTATGAGCGTATTTTTGCTGAAGCGCAGAAGAGTCCATTAAATCAGGAGCCTGTTAATAAATCATTCGATTTGTACTTGAAACCTTTTATGAAATCTAATTTGTAAAAAACTTATGTGATAAATTTAGCATGTAGCAATTTTAAACTATTTTTACTGTGAAATATTTCTTATTTATTCTTCATGAATATTGTAAACAACTCAGGTAAGTATAACTTTTAGATTTTGAATTTCTTCTAGGTCGTGCTCTGCAGTTTTGTTTGTATAAATGGGGTTTGTAAATTATCCCTTTACAATAATTAAATAATTATTTCTACTACTCCACTCCAACACTTTTTTTGCTATATTTCATTGCTACATTTTTGCCAGTTGCAATAGTTCGTTTAATTTCTGTACTTATTCTTTTTACCGTTTGTTTGATTAAAAATTTGCTGATATTGATGTCAATAAGTTTGTAATTTTTGCTGATTTTAAGAATTTTAGATTTGTGGTTGCATTACTTTTTCAGGTATTATTTATCTCTTTTTCTTTGGTTTATACCAAATAAAAATTGATCACGTATTGCTAATTTTGAAGATTAAATATTTAGCAATCGCAATCAGAAATCATCTCAAAATTTAAAAAATGTAGATATCATGTTTTTGGCAAATTTCCACAGAATTGAAATTATGTAATAAAAATGGCAACTATTAAATTTCATTTTCAATTAAGTTTTTTTTGTTTATTTTTTAATAATTTTAAATAATTATAAATAATCAATAAAAAATTCAATATTTTGTAAAATAAATAATTAAAAAAAACAACTTGAAACAATAATAAATTAAATTTATTATTTTCTGCACATGTTAAACATTATTAGATTAAAAATACTAATCTTGAATTATTTTAGAAATAAACTGAAAATAGCATCAATAAAACCAATATTTGGCCCATTATTATATTTCTAATTAGAATTAATGTAATTAATTTTTATTATTGTTTCAAATTGTTTGTTTTTTTTAAAATTATTTATTAATTAATTATTATTAATGAATTACATATTTATAAAAAAATTATTATGAATTTTATCATTGTTTTAATATGGTTTTCATTAAATTTTCTTTATTATTCATTTTATTTTTAATAATTTAAATACAAAGAAAAATTTTTGATTCGACAAAAAGACAATATCTTATAATTAAGAGTTATTTCATTATTTTCTTTTACCAGAAACTTAAATGATAAAAATTACAGGTTGGTAAACAAGTTCTGACTGTAAATTTTAATAAAAGAGCAATTTAATCTTCAATATATGATCCTTGATTTGATGTAACCTTTATCCACATTTCCGGTAATTTTTCAATCTCCCTGTTGAAAAACTCCTCACCCTTGACAACAAAATATTTTTGATTTGATTGTCGTTGTTGAATTTTTTCCTGTCTAAAAAGTTCTGCAGCGACCGGAACAAATGATATTAGTTAAATTTTTTGTTGAGTTCTGAAAGCTGTGTGTGAGCTGTGTATTCTGGATTTTTTCACATAATCTGTTTCAGCAGTTATGGTTTGGTGGCTTGGTAGTACGTCGTAATACACCGGTCCCTTCATATCCAACTAAATGCATATTATTTAGCTTTGGTGAAGATAAGCTTTCGCAATGGAAAGGCCAGGTACATCGCGTTGGCCATATACCAATTTTCTAACGACGTTGTTATATGTGACCTACTTTTCATCTCCTATTACGAATCGGTCTAAAAAACCTTGTCTTCGATGCAGAGTTTTTTAATTCATGTGGTACCCATGTTTGGTACTTAAAAGAAAAACCAAGTCGATAAATATGGTTTTCGAAGGATGTGTGAGAAACTCTTAATTCTTCTGCAAACTCCTGACTAGATTTCAGTGGATTTATTTCCAATTTGCGCAGAATATCGTCATCAACGATTGTAAGTCTGACGGAAGTTTATTGTGCAAATCAAAATTATGCATTCGAATGGAATCATCTTTCAATGGTACGTATCGATACTGAACCCTGCCCGAACACTTTATGCAAATTTGCAGTTACCAGCTTCACGGAGTGTCCAAGCGGGATTTTATACAAAATACAACTTACGCCCAAAATCAAAAATGAACTAAAGTATGAAAAATTTATTCATTTACTTTTAGCTTCAGTTTGCCACTAAATTTTGGCTTTAGTTTCTGATTGAGCTTTAATTCATCTCTAAAATTTAGGCTTTAGTTTCCATGGGTTAATTCATTTGGGCGTTAGTTAGTAGAGCCACTGGAAGCATGAACGCAATAGGAAAAAGTCTATTAAATCAAGAATTAAATCTAATTTCGGGTGGTAGTACCTCGTACTACTTATGTGATAAATTTAGCTTGATTTAATTTGAAGTTATTCGTGGTTACTTTAAAATATTTCTTATTTATATTTTTCTATTGGTTTTAAATAATATTTATGTTATATAAAATATTTGTATAATTACCACTATATAATTTACCTTTAATCAATAAAACATAAATTTCCATTTAAGATTATTTTTCACCTTTATTTCAGATTTTTGCCTATTTTCTTTTTTTTTATATTTATATGCACAAAGGAAATTATATTTATATTATATATTTTATTTTCTAAAAAAAAAATAAACAAAATTATAATTATATTTTATCTAGAAATATGATTCTTTAATAAAGGTCTTAAATCTTGTAAAAATCAAATATTCGAGTTTTTATGTTATGTCAAATGAATTTTTACCTTCTATTTGTTTCTAATGAATAGTTTTAGTTTTTTAATTCTATAAAATACAAATTTTCCTTTTTATATTCATTTTTAAATTTATTTATTTTATACACATTTAATTATTATTATTTCAATTTTATATTTTTATTTATTAAATTAAAATTTTACTGAAAATAATATAAATAAAGCCAGTATTTTAGAAAATAGTTTATTGCCGAGTACTATAATGAAAATATTAAAGCTTGTAAAATTACAATTGTATGTAATATTGTGGGCATTAAAATTGAATTTAAATAATCTTAAAAAAAAATTTTGAAAAAAAAAAAAACTTTATTTACAATTTGTAAAAAAATTGCAATAGGCCAATTACTACACCAAAAAAAATTTAAGTTATATATTATGAACTGACACAATTATTAGTTTGATTTACATATTTATAATAAATTTTAGTACAATTAGTAATCTAACTAATTTTATTTCTGTACAATGATAGAAGTACAGAAATAAAATTAGTTAGATTACATCACGGTAAATAATATTTCAACAGAAAGAAATAGTACTGAAAGTATGTTTTTAAAATAATTGTCAGACTAATTTTTTAAACTTGACTATTTCTTGAGTTTGCGATTTTAGCTTTTTAGTATTCATGCACAAATAAAGTTTGCACAAATAATTTTTAACAGTTTACACAGATAAGTATGTCCAAATTATTGAATCAATTCATTAATTCAATGATGATTGATTTCCCAGCTTTCGATCAATTCGTCGCGTTTACTCTTAAACGCGAAGAAATCAATTCGCCGCGTTTATTCTTATGAAACGAAATTAAATTTAATTTAGAAACAGAAATTAAAAACAACATTATTTTTTTTGTTATTAATGGCTAAAAAACTAGAATTAAAAATAAAAATGTTTAATTTTTATTTTTGTTTCAGGTTCTTGTTTTTTTCATTTTATTTATTTATTTATTTAATTATAAATTTTTATTATTAATTTTATTATTGTTTTAATTTTGTTTTTATTACATTTTTATTTTTATAATTAATTTTTATTTTTTAAAATTTAAATACAAAGAAAGCTTTTTGATTAGAAACAAAAAAAGACAATTTTTTATAATTAATATTTATTTATATGTTTAATAATATATTTCATAAATTTTTTTAAATATATATTTATTTATTTCATAATTGTAATTGTGTAAAAAAATTTATTAATTATTATAAAAATCGTAATTAAATGTTAAAAATATTGAATTTTTTATTGATAAAAATGATTTATAATTATTAAAAAAATAAACAAAAAAAAACTTAATTGAAATTGAAAAAAATTAGTTGCCATTTTTATTACATAATTTTATGTTTTAATTAAGCTAGCACAAAAAAAAAAAAGAGTATAGTTTGGTTTTATGTGATGAAAAAAAAAGGACTAAAAAATTAATTTAATCATTAAAATTACAAAAAATACATAATAAAAACAAAGAAAATTATTAAAAAAATTAAATGAACATAAAAAATATATTTAAAAAAAATTAGTCAGTATGAATTTTTAGTCATTTTTTTAGTGAACAATTTTCATACTTAAAAGACTTACGAGTTTCTTTTAATTTCCTTTTCTTATAGATTCATTTCTTTTTAAATATATTTATTTATATATTTTATTTTTTAAATTTAATTATTTCAATTATAATTACTAAAAACTATAAAAAAAATGTTTATCTTTTTTCTTATATTTAGTATTATTTTTTAATATATATATTTATTATTAAATAATCATTTTTTTTTTAATTTTATTTTAATTTTTCTGTTAAATAAGCAAAGTTTTTTTTGTTTTCTAAAAATATGAAAAATTAATTTGGAAAAAAATGTATAGGAAAGTTATTATAGTTTTTTAATTATTTGAAAATTAATTAAATTTGAGATATTAACAAAGCAATTAAAGGGTGACAACAAATTTTTAAAAGAGAAAAATTGTTGTCATAAATATAACTAAATTAAATAATGCACCATTTACAATCAAATTTACTGAAAACTATAATTTTCAGTGTAATGAGAAACTATATATATTTTGAAATTAATTGGAATCCATAAAAGTATAAATTTCTTTAAATTAATTTTTAAGGTGATGATTTCAAATTTAAATCACTATTCGCTTTAAGATTGTTTTACATATTTGACGGATTTTTATAGAACCCAACCAATCAAAAATTAGAGTTTCGTCAATTTTCCGTCGCAGCCAAAGACATGAATTTTTTATTATACCGATCTATTGTTTAAATTGTCTAAAGAAAAAGGTAATTATCTATGGTTACATATTTTTTGATTAAGAAAGCTGTAGAAATTTATGAACCATTATTGATTTTTAAATATAATTCTTTGTTATTAATAACTTATTCAATACGCCAGGACACGCATTCAAATACAATATGTATAAAAATTGATAATGTTAAAATATTTATTAATATTTGATAATTAATATGAAATCTTAAAAGCTGAAGATAAATTCCAACGAATATGTAAATTGGTATGAAAATATTATGCTTCCTGCAGGCAAAAACTGACGCACACGTAAAAAAATCTTTAAACTTCCAAATTAGAATTTTAATGTACAAAAATTGATGTGGTAAATTTACTTTAAGTAATAGACAATTGATGAGTGTCAGACTTTGTCAGACTTAATTGGTTGTTTTTTTTGAATATTAATAAAAAGACAATTAAAATAAGTTGATATTCCAAATTAATTTTTCACTTTTTAAATCTTTTTTTTAATATTTTACTTTTCTCTTACATTTTAAAATATATTTTCTTTTTATATATATATAAATTTTTTCATGTTTTTAGTCAAATCTTAATTATAAATTGTGTTTTTTTTTATATATATATATATATATTTATAATAAATTTAATATATATTTATATTTTTTTGTTGCTTTTTTTAAATTATTATTACGCCCTCTATACAAAGATTTATTTTTATGAATTTTTCATTAATTTACTTTCTAATACTTTTTACCTAAAAACATTTATTGATCAATTTATCTTTTTGAGTTTTGAAATTTACTTACTAGAGACTATTTTTTTTGTTAAATTTTACTTTTTTTTTACGTACAGTATTTTTTAGTTTTAATTTATTTTTTTAACTTTTTGAATAATAGTTTCAATTTGAGTTTGTTTTAATTAAAATGAAAAAAGAAAATTAAATAATTTATGTTTACCCATAAAAAAAGATAAATTTCTGAATATTTAATTACAGTCAAAATTGTTTTTTTATTATATTATTTTATTAATTATTTATTAAAAATACAATTATCAGTTATCCTTTTTTTTTTTTGTTCTTTGACATAAAAATATGGTTTTTTGTTTTTGTTGTGGGTATTTTTGTTTAATTTAAGTTTTAATATTAGAAACTTATGAAGGTTTTCTTTATTTTGTTTCATTTTAAATTTTCTTAATTTCTAGAAATATCTCAGGCATAAAACTCTCGATTATTTCCATTTTTAGCATATGAATTGACGGCAGGTGATCGTTTTGGTTCATCAAGGGCATAACTGCCTTCGTCCTTTTTTCTCATCCGATAAACAATGAACATAACTACTAGAATTGCGCATAAAAGACCAACAACAGCTCCACCAATAACAGCTTAAATTACATTAAAAATAAATAATTTATTAAAATATTTTATAATTAAGTAAATACTAACAATATTTGGTAATAATATAATTATATTTATAATGGTATTTAATCATTTAAAATAGTAGTGAAAATGATGGTCATAAAAATTATTAATTAATAATAATTAAAATAAATTTTTTTTAGGATTTTATTATTTTCATTTTATTAGATTAAAAATTCAGGAAATACTATAATTGGATGAAAAATATTCATTATTTAAACAGTAGTTATTTAAACAGTATTTATGGTGAATGGTAAAAAACTTTAACAATTTATTTCAATTGTAGATATTGATGAGATCAAACTAAAACTATATTTAAATACCATAAGATATGATGCAAATATACCAAAAAAAAATTCAAATTGATAAAAAGTAAGCAAAAATTTAACCAACTTTTACAGATTATAAATTTTATTAGAAAGTTATAAAGTGGATTTGGATTAGCAGTATAGCTTAGACATCATCAAGCATAAAAATGGTCTGGCGATTATGTTGTAAAAAAACATTTATTTCAATTTACATATTGATTTATGAAATACAATATAAATGAAATAGAATAAATAGTTTAATAATATGAGTTTTAAATTATTTTCAGATGAACTTATGTTCTGCATACTGCGCCTGAAGTTATGCATACTATATAGTTTTCTTTAATTTACCAGTCGTATGTGTTTTTTTAAGTAATAATTAAAATTAAAATATATACGTATGAGGTATGCTTAAAAATTGAATTTATTAAATTTTCGCAAAAACAATATCAAAATCTTTCCGAGAAAATATATTAAACGATGAAGTTTTTATAATAAACTCGTATGGAATGGATGAAATGACATGTTTTGATACAGTTTTCATGGTTCTACTACATTTTAGAGTACATTTTAAAGTAAATTTTCATTTATTATAAGGATTCTATTCTCTGAAAACGAACTAAAACCTAGCATTTCATCCAAACTATTAGTTTATTATAAATTTCGTATGAACCTGTGGAACATAACTGTATGTATAAATAAATGTATTTTAACAGTACAGCACACGAAAATATATCGGATTTATTGCAGAAAAAAAAATGATAGGACGTCAGTTAATATATTTCCATGGTGACGATTTAAAAAAAAAAAAATTTCAGAAATTAATTTACCTGCTAAAATTCCTGGTTGAGCAAAGAAGCTCGTCGTTCTATCTTCACCTTTAGCATTCATTATTAACACTTCGTTACCACCGTTATTTGTATTCAAATCTGTACCAGAATTTCTATGATCTAAATCTAAATCGATTTCGTTATTTGCTTTTGCTATATCCTTATTGCTATCAGCTGTAAAAATATTTAAAAAATACAAATAAAAATGAAAATTATTAAAATAAAATAAAATTTTTAATATTATTATTTTAAATTTAATGTAAATATCTAATTTTTTTATTTATTTTAAAAGTTAAATGTACGAAAATTGGGTAAATTAAATTTTTTAGTTATTATGAAATATATTTTATTTTTTGTAACGCTGATAAGTATGATCTAACGAGGAATTGCATGCTACAATGATTTATTTATTTTTTTATAATTTTCTTTTTACAATAACATGAAAATATAAATAAATAAAAATCAAATCAATTTCACTACAATAATAACAACAATCAGGATAAAAAAAAATTAAAGAAATAGCGATAAAAAATTTGTTGAATAATAATAATAATATTAAAAAAAATCGACAATAAAATTTTACCAAAAAGTTTTCATTTCGCGTATCTTACGTTTTTTTTATTATGTAATGCTTCGAATTGAAAATTTTTTTTATTTATATTCAGTACATTAAATAATATTACGAAAATAAAAATTATATCAATTTTTATTAAAAGAAATTTTATGTTTTTAAAGATCGATATAATTTTTTGACGATATTAAAATGACGCAACACAATCGTTGTGCTACTTGTACGTTTTACCTTAAATAGAATAAAATGAATTTTGGTAGCCTGCTCCCCAGTAATGGGAAAAAATAAGAGTTTTAGATACGCAGCTTCATTAATAGTATAACAAAAGTTAAACACGGCAGAGCATAAAAAAATATATTCCTATATCAAATATTGTAATAAACAGAAAAGTGACCAATTGACAAACCAATGAACAGATAGAATAATATTATATATGTATTAAGAAAAAACTTGGAGATCATGGTTAATGTCTAAATTAAAAGTTTATTGAAACATGTTTTTTAAGGATGCTAATTTTCTTGCTACAAGGAGACTTTTACCTTAAATAGAAACAAAAAATAGAAACAAAAAATTTCAATAGACTGAACATAATCACTAGAAAATGGATTGAATTTTCATTTAACTCAACTAAATGCAAGGATCTAAATGTCATCCTGTAGAATTTTGTAAACTGCATTAGATAGGAAATAATCCAGACACCAATTCCTTAACTAGTGGCTGTATGCAGAGAGCATCCCATTGACAAATTCACATCAAGTAAACCGACTTGTACATTATGATTAATGTATATAAGAATTGACAAAACAGAGAAATTTCTGAGGGTCCTGTATTTTCTACTTTAGTTTTTCTTAAAATTTTCTACTTTAACTAACGGTAGCTCTCAGACAAACGGACCGACAACATTTAATTATATACGAATTCTCAAATTTGCTAATTTTTTTAAAATGTTGAACAAATTCAATAAATATGTACTCTGCCTAAATGCACAGGCTTCTACTAGAGGGTTAAATTTCTAATTCTAAAACTATCATTTCTATATAGTTCCACAACTAACTTCCAAAACTATCATAACAAAAAAAAATTTCTCAAACTCTTTTTTTTTTTAATTTTTCCATCCTTTAAGTTACAATTTTCATAATATAATTTCCATAAAATTTCCCATAAAGACATATTCACTTTAATATTATTTTTCTTTATTGAAATAAATGACATAGTAACCGACTTTTCACATATAACCTAGAATTTTAATATAATTTTTCAATAATAATCTTTCTAACATCAAAATTTTTTTTTTTTTATTATTATATCCAGTATTGTTAAGGGACATTCTAAGTATCATCGAAAATTTGTCTTATACATATAATCATAAACCTATACCCACAACCAACACATCCATAATACATATATAGAAAATTTTCGATGACATTTTAAAAGAAAAAATACACTAATAAGGATCATCATCAGGAGTAAATAAATTAAAAACCATATAATATGGTACTATGGTTCATAAAAGTTTTTTTTTTTTTTTTTATGTTCTAGAATCTAGATTTTGTTTTTATTGTAATTTAGAGACAACTATAAGCTAGGAAATTTGTTCTGTTAAAATTTCATCCTTTATATTAAGTTGTTTGTATTATATTATACATATACACATAAACATATAAATATTTATGTTTCATCTATTCAGGACTTTTTGTACAGATACTTTTCTATGTATACTATATAATAATTTTATTTCCTTCCACCCTCTAGGTTCTAGGACGAAATATAAAAATAAATGAAATTGAATGATTTTTTCTTTTTGTTTTGGTTTTTTTTTTTTTTTTAACATTTTTCTTTTTATCTGTTTTGTGGTTATGTGGTTACCAACCAACCAACATCAAAAATATCTGTAAAAGTTTTATACGCAAATATTAAAATGTCTTTTGGCTCAACAAAAAATTACAAAAAATATGGTTTTTTCTGTACAAGTTAATACAAAAAAAAAAATTGCCTAATAATAATGAGGCCATGATAAATATGAGTTTTACGTAATTGGATATAAAAAAAAAAAAGGATATAAAAAAAAAATAGAATAGAATAATTTTTGAACTGGAATCAGTATGGAAAGGAATGGGAAATTACAACTAAATTCCATTAAGAGAAAAGTTTTCTGTTTTTATTCAAAATTATAATGAGAATTTAAAGGAGACCAGCAAAAAAAAAGAAAAAAAAGAAACGTGATTTGAATCCTTTATTATTATTATTTTATAGATATATATGTTAAGAGATAAAAATTTGGTTTGCTTTAGAGACAATATACATAATATTTAATAACTGTTTATTATGTTTATTAGTAATATATATATTTATAAAATAAGAGAACTAAAAACTTCTTTATAATTAAATTTATGTATTTAACAATAAAATTAAATGAATAAAAGTGTAAGGTTATAAAATTATGAAATTTAGTATAATATTATGTGACTTTGTAATTAAAGGTAATTCTGATGATTTATATTGGAATATATAACAATGTTTATCACATTTATTGCTTCTTCTTATTTGCCCTACAATAAGGAAGACCATTTAGAATGCTACAAATTTACATTCAAAGCTACAAAGTTACTGACAAATTATAGTGTGGTATTGATGATAGTTTCGACTATAATTTCCAGATTTCAAATTTTTATTTTCAAATCTTCTAACTAACTGAAAACACGTTTAATAAAATCTGTTTACATAACTCTTATATGGTTTTTTAGACGTGTACTTGTCACACAGATAAAAGTCTGTTTAACCGATAATTTTAGATGACCAACTATATCATAGATTATTTTTACTAAGAACCTGTTGTAGCCTGTCCCTGGAATAATAAATTTTTATATTCCAGGGACAGGCTACAACAGTTTCTTAGTAAAAATAACTTAAAGTTAATATTTTAAAGGTGATTGAATAGTCGTTCGCAATATTAATTTATCCAGGTGATAAACTCGCAATAAACATACTTTTGTAACTTTTTTTTTTTAAAAGTAGAAAAGTGTAACAAATATTTTTTCAAAATCAAATAATAAATTAATTCTATAAATTATCAACTTTATCCATTTTATTGCTGCTAACAAAAATATAATCAGAGAAAAACCAAAACATTAACAAATATTTTAAATATTTTGTTTGGTTTCTTAATAATATCGCGAATATTTTACAAAATTTAATTCTCACAAAACCTAAATATTTATAATATAATAACATCCTTACAGATTTATATCATATTAAAAGTTTTCGAATAGAAATTTTAAAACTTATTTAAATATGGCAGGTAAAAAATACTCTATACAATTTCTAATAAAATATTTATATTTAAAATTTTATCTAATAAAAGTTTTTATCTAAAAATTTTTTTTTAAATTCCAACAAAAAAAAATAAACTTAAAAACTTTTATTATAAAACATAAATTGTCTTTTTATATCTAACGATGATGGAAAAATTAAGAGAATAAATACAAAAACGTTTTATTAAACAAAAATCTTATTTTGAAAGTTTTATAAATATTAATATAAGTAGTTAATTTTCATTTTAAATTTTTATAGGAAAATTTAATATTTATAAAAAAATAAATTATAATTTTTAATAAAAATCGTAACTGAATTGGGTTGAAAGGACTCGGTAGAAAGATGATATACATTTTCAAAATTTATCAGTATTTTACACCTGTAAGTGTGATATAAAAATAATTTGTTTTATAACAATTAGCAAGTACTCTTTCCGATTATACTAAATCTGTGGCTCTTTTGTTGTTCAAATTAGCTAATCTACATAAGCCGGTTTTAACCTATGGCTTACGAAACAAACCCCATATTAGCTCGCGTTAAATTTTGAATAGTTTCATCATAGATTTCATCGATAATGTTAAAATTAATTTCAAATGTTTTCAAGTTTTTATGTTATGGGTGGTATGAATGCAACGTCGTAGTCTCGAGCAACGTCGTAGTCTCAGGACATGCTTTGTGGCGGAAGAATCTCTCTTTCTTTTTTCACAATAGTTGAACTTGAATTTTACAATAATTAATTTTCAATGATGAAAAATTAAATTGTAAAATTATATTATTATAAATCCAAATTCATCTGAACCACTCTCAATGCTTGTAAGAATTATTTATTAAAAATTTTTGGGTCGAAATCTTATACAAAAAAAATTTTTGGGTCACGCGGCCAATAAAACGCTGTATTCCAAAAATTCAACTTCTTTGGAAATCGATATTTAATTCTTATAGTCATGAATACTGAAAATAATGTTTTTAGATATATTAAAACTAATTTTAAAAATCTTATCATAGCTAAACAGAATTTCTATGAAATTTTTTTCCGTGCATAATTTTTATTTGATATTTAAAAAGCATAATAATAATTTTTATATTATTTGCTCTTTAAAAATAAGTATCCAATTAAATTTTTTAAGTAGTTTTAATAACTTCACGAAAAAATTATGAAGAAGCCAAAACAACAAAATAAAAAAAACCAATTTAATATTTGAAACGTTTTTAATTTCGTTAGAATTACTTTTTTTTTAGTAGCAGAAGGTCATAAAATCTATTTTTAATCTTTATAGAATAAGTAGAATCATGAAAAAAATTTCAAAAATAATAATAATAAAAAAAAAAAATTATCAGTAAAATTAAATTATTCTTGCAGAGTGGTTATTTTCAAATATTAAAAGACGGACAAAATAAGTGAATTGTTTCTGACCCAAATTTATTTTTCCAGTTTTTATAAACTTTGTAAACTTTTAATTTATATAAATTTTTATTAAAATTTTGAATTTATTTTGTTTTGGTTACTTTTATTAGAAATTATTTGAAAATATAAATATGAAACTTGGAAATTACATTCCAACAATTTCACATTTAAATTACTATTATAGTGTTATAAATAATTTTTCAGTTCAGCAAATCAGTCATCCTTTCCTTTCTATATACAGTAAACATTCGCAAAACGCAACTTTTCTGAATCGATTATTAGAAAAAAGTTGTTATAATTGAATTTTGTTTCAGTTGTCGAATTTGGGATATCATTTATTTTAGATATCGTTTCGTCATTTAAATATTTGTATACTAGGGCGGTTGCGTCAGCGATATAAATCTGATAAATTTAAATAACTGATTTTTTTTTTTGAACTTTTCGATGAGTGCAGAAATTACCGAATCATTTGAAGAAAGCTTCTCACCCACCACAAATCTTCAAAGATCGAATAAAATGACTCTTTTTAAATTCTCTGAATTTAAGTACAAAGAAGTTGTGCTTTTCTTAATGTTGTAAATTTTGCAAATATCCTAGGTTTTTTTCCATTCTGTAGTTTTTAAAATATCAAAGTTTTCCTGAAAATGAATTTCTCTACATTTCTATGGGTTTCTAAATGAAATCAAAAAAGTTGTTATTTAATGGTTACTTTATTCAAATAGTTGCTATATACGAAATTGTTTTTTTGCGAATTATTACTGTATATATATATATATGTCCTTTAGTCCTTTATGTTTTATTTTTCAAAAATATATTATCACTATCATCACAATTTTAAAATGTATATAAATTAGATTTAAAAATTTTCAAAAATATTTCTAATTTACTAAATGTAAATTTGAAATAACAAAATGACCACAAAAAAATTTTTTTTAATTTAATTCAAATTACACGAATTTCTATTTGAAAATTAAATAAAATTTATGTAGTTAAAAGTTAAAAAAAAAAGAAAATATGTCAGGTCGGAACAGGTTACTCCCCAGATAATAAATTTACATTTTCATTTTACAAATTTCCATAAAATCGATATGAAATTTATTGAATTTAAGAATATAAATTTTCAGAAAATGTTACTTTGTTTTTTCTATCAAAAAAAACTAAAAATTTTCTTATCTTCAAATGACAAATAATAATATGAAAATATATATTTTTCTTTTTAAACGTTCGGTTATAGTCAATAAATTTTGTAATGACCAATAATATAACCACTAGAGAAAATGTCAATTTTTCTCGATTTTGTTAGGAAAATTGGGAAAATTCTTAAGGGACATCTATAAATAAATATAAAATATTATTTACAAATAAATAAAAGAAAATTTATTGATCACAAAATCGATGTAACTTTTTATATGTGTTGGCAAAAATAGACTGATTAATTTACATCTTGGGAAAAAAGTTATTACAATAATTCGAAATTTTATGTTTGGTACCCAGAAAATAAATATAATTTTTCATTTCAATATAAAATAAATATATCAACAAAATCTAAAAGATTAAGAATTTTTTTTTGTTGAAAAACAACATTTTGTATATAAATTTTTCAATCAAATAGAAATTTTACCAAGAATCTATAGATATTTTTATATATCAATGTTTTGAAATAATTTGTATATATAAGATATTCACCTTTTGTGCATAGATAAATGTTTTCAAATTCTGTTATTTTTATTCATTGATTTCATGTTTTCTTTATCGTTTATATACTTAGTTTTTTTTTTCATATATAAAGCGCTTATAGATTTTTTTTTTAAATTTTTGCAGCCAGTAAAATTGTGTAACTGCTACAGAATTTACTTTATACATTTTGTATAATGTTGTTGCCTTATTCAGAGTTGGGAATTATATTTTATTTTTTAAGTTACCATACTCAGAAATGTGTAACCAAATTGATTTAAAGAAATTAAATGAAAATTTACGCTATTTGTTAAAGATTACTTTTCAGCAAGAGTGTACTAAAGGACAACATTTTGAAAAACCACTTTTTATATTATATTGTGTTGTCCCGAAGTGTCAACACTAATATTCGAAATAATTATTTTAGTTCTTGGAAAATCTAAAAGCGAATTACTTAAGGGCAATGTTGCTTTCCTAAGGTTCGCAAGGGTTCGTGCGAACCCTTTGATGTGAGTGCTATGGTTCATGCGAACCTGCTATTCATTAGAAAATAAAATTTTGAAATGTATTTAGGGCAAATTTTTATATACAATTTGAAAATTTAATCTAGTTTTCATTACAATTGTAATTGTGTATTACGAACAACCTGATAAATTTTGGGAAAGCATCACTGCTTAAGGGCCTATTTTTCTTAATCAGAAAGTTTATAATTTTAAAAAGATTAATTGATTACAAATTGACTACACTATTTGAGAATTATGTTATTTCCAAAATAATTAATAATAAAAACAACAATATTATTTTAAATTACAAAAAATATGCAATTATTCTTTTAAAGAAATAACCAAATGAACCTTAAAATACAAAATTACTTTAATCTAATCATCTCTATTTAATGTAACCTAATTTTTATTTTATTTTTAAATATTTATATCTCTTATACAGTATCGTATTCAATTTTTAGAAAATTTTGATAGTAAATTTTAATCTAAGGATATTCTATTTAAATTTAAACATCTATCTATATATGTATATATAAATATTTTATAGATTGAATAATATTAATGAAATGAAATGGAATCATACCAACAACCAAAAAATATATATCCTGGCTGGTACCATTACCTAAGTTAAGAACTAAAAATCAATGGAAAAAATTTATATACAATACGTTTTTAAGTATATACAACTCTTTATATTTTATTTAGACAGAAATTGAAAAAAAAAAAAAATTATCCTTTTGCATATCTAAAGACCATACTAACCAAAAAAAAAGAATGTTCACCAAAAATTTATCTATTTTCATGTTTTATGTATATTTATTCAATCCATCAAAAACGAAAAAAATAAAAGAAATTGAGGTCCTTTTACACACACACACACACACACACACACATACACACATATATACTATGATCATATATCATGTAAGATTAAGTTCTTCTATCAAAATTTTATATGAAATATGTTTACGTTTTGTGGTGTTAAAATATAACTGAAGAAACATAATATAACAACACTACAAAATTTATCCATAATCCTTACGTAACGAAGATTTGTTGGTAGAGCGGTAAATAGAAAAATAAAAGAGAGAGTTTAATATAAAAAAAAAAAAAATACATAAAAATACCCCAAGTCAGTTTTTGAATGTCAGATAAAAATTATTTATATTCTGTCTAAAATGAGATGAAAATTCTTTGGTAAAACACATTCAGAAGATTTGTTAGTTATACGTTTATTTTTTTTTTATTTATTTTTGGAGAAATAGTATATGAAAAATGTATATATACAGGATATATAGTAAGGATGTGTGGTTTTAAAGGATTTTCCTAAATGAAAATATTGTGTAGGAAAATGCAAATTGATTGAAGAGAAAATTTTAAGCTTAACATAATTTAAAGGAACATATAATACATAAAGTAAAATAAGAAGATAAAGGTGAGTACACAAAGAATTTATTTAATTTATAGATGGGAATTTCTTATTATTTATTTAATTTCTAAAGTACATAAAATTCTGGAATGTAATTAATTAGTTAAGATTTTGGTTTTTAGTTTGGGACTGATTAAAAAAAAGTTTTATATTATTGGTCGTTTAGACAAAAAAAAACATAATTTTTATGAAAAATATATGTTAGGATAAATTTTTAATTAAAATAGAAAATCATGAGATTAGATATTATAAGAATTACATAATGCTATCGATCAGAATATAGTCTGAAGACTTGTTTAATCCAAGAAATCGGAAATCAAATATTGGAATGATATTAAATACAGAATTTGTCTTCCAATCGGGAACTCTCCAGTTCTCTAAATAGTCGTTAAAACTGTTCTGTAGATTTTGAAATTTGTATTAAATCGTCATTAGGTTCATATAAATAACAATGAACGTAGCCCGCTCTGATTGGTTATTTTGTTAAAAATGAAAACTCAACTTAAATTTTTCAATTAAGTACATTGAAAATTTTCGTTACACTGATCTAAAAAAATTAACATAACTATGTTTATTGCGACCAGATCACTTCACATAATTCATGTTTCGTATCCACAGCGTAAAGTACCTTGAAAACACTAACTGTGAGATATCGCTTGTGATGTCGCATGAGCCATAAATCAAAACTAAATGTTAAAAATTTACAAATACAGAAAGCACCCTCCAATAGTTTCCAAATAACAATAGGATTTGTTGGTCATATATCGTTGAAAAAAATAACGATAAACGGAGATACAACTACGAATTATATACTACATACTTTATTTTTCGAGTAATCCAATGTGAACTTATATTTGAAACGTTTTTTTTTTTTTTAAATTCGTAATAAATCTTAGCTTTCATACTACACTTAATTTGCTTAACGCCCCGTGTTTGCTTATTTTTAAAAAAGCGGAGTAACCGATTTTACTCCGATTTTAATTTTTAACCGATTTTACGGAGTAAGATCGGTTAAAAAGTAAAATCGGAGTAAAAATAAAATCAGAGTTAGTGAAGTGATAAGGTCACAATAAAGTAAAAGCGGAGTTAGTGAAGTGCTAAAGTCGCAATAAACATAGTTATGGTAATTTTTTTAGATCAGTGTAACGAAAAAAGATTAGCTGAATTTGTGAGTAATTAAGCTACACAATCTACAATATTAATTATGAATGTTTAACCTATTATCATTTTTTTTCTCTAAAAATCATTATATATTCAAAGATAAAACCGATTAAATTTACGTGTTTTTTGGAGAAAAAAATTTACACATTATCTAAACCCAAAAAATGTGAAAATTATCCTTCGTACGTAATGTGATATATATACATATATATATATTTTTTTTAATTCATATCATCTTAAGTATTTTATCTTCCTAAATTGTGTTAAATATATTATTTTACCCTACAGAAATATCAACATAAAAAAAACCCCAAAAACACTTATGCAACTAATATTTAATTCGGTATCAGGATAAAACGTAAATTTTCTTATCTAAAAAAAATTTTATGTCTCATGTACGTTGGAAAGTTTTGTATTTATAATTAAAAAGGACTATTTTATAATATCTTTACCTAATGTATTAAGCTTTTAAAAGGTATTTTTATTATTCAATTTTGCCTGTGTATATGTGTGTGTACGTATCCTTTGTGTATCAATTTTAAAAGAAATAAGGAAAATTTTATTTTTTAATTTAAATTGGCATGTTTCGCGGGTAATAAACCCAGTTAAAGAGTAATTCAAATAAATTTTTAAGTAGACACTTGATGGTTTTTCTAAATTCGATTCTTGTGAAAATAAAAATTACAAATCCTTTTTTTTTTTCCTTTGCTATGCTTTTCCATGTGATAATGTTTTATTTAAAAAGAGTAAATCCTTTTTTTTTTTCCTGATTACGTAAATATTTTATTTATCAGTCCCTTACGTAATACTGAAACTAACAACATTTTTTTCTCTTTCAGAATTTCTGGCATTATTGCCGCAAAGAGACTACTTTAATAATAACAAAAAAAAAAATTATTTATAAAATTATTATTTATAATGTTTTAATGATAGAATTGAAATGCGACTTTTGTGTATATTTAAAAAACATTACTGCTCCCCAGAAATAGTCGTTCAAACTGTACGCTATATTTCTTTTTTCTCTACATATTGGGTGTGGGTGGACAAAATTTTAATATTTTAAGGACATTTGGAATATATTTTCGTTGAAAGTACTTTTTTTTTTTGAGGTTAACATAAAAAAACAACATATACAGATCAAATTTAATTTTCACCGAGATGGGAAATTAACGTATGTAACTTTAAGTAATAAAAAGAAGGATAAATAAATGAAATATATTCAGGATTTAAATATTTTTTTTTGTCCTTTTTAGGATTTAAAAATTGTGACCTTATAATTTTTTTTATACGCTGGTAAAATTAATATTTAAAAAGGTTAATCTACAGAAGTCAACATCCAATTTTTTTTTGTTTGGCGATTTTTAGAATTTAATTTAGAAATTGATAAAATTTGAGGGACTTTTAATATATAATTTTTATTTCTAATGAAATATGAAAGTAAATTTTTTAATTAATCGTATTTTGGTTCTCTTCAGTGATTCTGAATTTACTATAAAATTGTTATAGAAATAAAAAAAGCTGTAATTGCCGTGACCGCAAACGTAAAATTAAAGTCATATTCACTAAAAAAAACCACAAAACTGACTAATTAATAAAATTTTACAGCTTTACTCAAGTTTAGATGTAGTACTTTTTAATGAAATAATATATAAAGGGGCGTTATAAAACATAGAAAAGGTAAGTTAAATTTCACTCCCAAAAACCCTTAAGGATAGTTTGTATAAAAACTACCGCCCGAAACACCGAAAACTTAAACTGATAAGAAATACACGCAAGTGAAATGTTTGGACAGAACATTTATAAAACCGCATATTCCTGCATTGCGTTTATTACAACTATAATTGTTATCATTTTACAGAAACTATATAAAGAAAAATTGAATTTCTAACACCTTGATTAATGCAAGCCATAACAGTATCATTAATAAGGGTAACTGGTATATTACTACCCAGGTAGTAATAAGTTTTACATTGAAATTTGTGATTTTTAATTTGAACTTGAATAAATTCCTTAGAAAAAAGGAACTTCTAACATCTTAAAGTGAAAATGACGCGAAAAATATTTAATTTCGAGAATTTTGATTAATTAAATTTCAATTAATTTGTAAAATATAACTTTTCACAAATTAATTCTTAAATAAGACCATGAAAATCACATTAAAACTAATTCAAGTTTTAATAGGATTTTAATATTTTAAAACTTTTCTTATTAATCTTTCTTTATTCTTTGAAAATCAATTTATTTATTTCTAAAAATAGTCTTAATTTCAAGACAAAAACATAAAAAATCATTAAATCTAGAAAATAAAAAGTTAAATGAAACTCAAAAACAAATAAGGAATAAAAAAATAAAAATAGACTTTGTTAGTTTAAGGATGATAAAAAAAATTTTGTAGGTTTAATCTTTAACTTTTTTATATATTTTTTCTTTCAAGGATTTATATGAAAATATATAAATTTTTTAATATTTTATTTATAGATCGATTTATACGCATTTCACAAATTCAATATTTATTGGAATACTTTTGCGTAGGATATTTTTTTTATTTAAACAGAGTATGGATATAATTTTTTATCCAAATAATTAATTATTGGATTTAATTAGTAAATGACTAGCAAAATAATTTTAGAACGTAAAAAACTACAAAAAAAAAAGAAAGAAACATTGTTTCAGTCATTAGTTACACTGAAATCTAAAATTTTAATTATGACAACAGTGGCAATTGATTAGTACTTAAAATAGTAAACATGTTAATAATTGAAGTACATAGTACAAAATTTGAGATTTAGTTAATAAAATTTCTATTTTGGCTGTAAATATATTTGAGTCCTGTTTATATGTGGTCAAAATTTCGTTTCGAAACCCGTATTCATTGCTTAAAGACAGAATATACCACAAAAGTCATATATCCTAAATTAAGCTTTGAAGTTTTAAAAGTCTAGTTTATTTTAATTGAAGCATAGCTTTGTGACCATTAGCTGGTTTATAATTATTGTCAAAAACTTTGTAAATCTTTTTGTTTTTGGTGGGAAAACATGCAATGTCCATCTATGATTTTGAAATTTTTTAAATTACTTTAAATTTTGCATGAATATTGAATTTATTTTACTTTTAAATAAAAATTACTGGCTATCCAATCAATATTGTAAACGATGTCTTGATCCTTTAAAAAAAATTTGGTACTAATTCCATTTAAAATGATAAATCGTTCAATATGAAAGTTCGAGGATATTAATTTATGTGAAGACTATTTTGAAAATGCGGTACTAACAAAAATTATATTTTAAAAAAATTGGAAAATCCAATTGAATGATAAATTTTAATTGAATTTTTTTTTTATAATCTGTAAGATTAATAGTCTACATAAAAATGTTATTAAATGTTTTTTTTTTGTTGATTACAAACACAAACGAAAAATATATCAATTTCATAAATTCGGGATTTTTTTTCGGTGTAAAAAAAAAATACAAAAAATTAATCAAATTTATGTGAAGGATTTTTTTTTTTTAATAAAGGCAGATAAGAAAAATTATATTGTTGTAACGAAATTTATTGATTAAGGATAAAAAACATTTTCATTTTCATTATTTTTTTTTTGCTAGATAAAGCGTGGAAGGAGCAAAGTAAATTAAATAAAATGTTAAAAACAATCCAAATTTTTTACAATTTTTTCACTGAATATTTTAGCCCAAAAAATGGATAAGGAGGATTTTTAAGGATAAAATTTATACAAAAAAAATACGTGATTCATTTATATATAAAAAATTAATGCCTGAATGTCCTAAATACTGAATTGGATAATTCTTATTTTTTATTGGAATATTTTTTTTATTTGGAATTTTTATGATTATTTGTTCTTGTCTGAGTTTCATAAATTATTTGTCTTTTTTTTGCTGTTGCCAGTTTATATTTACATTCTGGGCCATAAACGAATTCGTATTCGTGAGTTTTTTTTTGGAAGAATTGGTGACCAGTGATATAAAATATTAGTAATCTATATATATATTGGATAAATGTATTAAAGGTTGATACGCATTTTCTTATATTGGAAAATTTTGTAATTTGTATGTTTAGAAAGTTTGAAAGAGAAAATATTTTATAGTAAATTTTTTTTATGCTAAAGGTAGAATTAGGTTATAAATCAGGTAAACAATGTTTTCATATTGGTAAGATAAGAAAAAATATATTTTAGGATAAATATTTATTTTATTATAAAGAAATTGAGACATTGAAGATAGAATTATTTAATGAGAGAAAGGGAATGGAATCTTGCTGTAACTAATTTGAAAAATAAATCATTCAATTTAGAGAGACAGCAATGTTGTTGGAAGAAAATATTTCTTTTTTTTAGAGTACTTAATAGATAAATAGTAAGCAAATTTATACTAACACTTTAATTAGCCAAATAATGGTATAAGTTTTTTAGTTCTAGCTAAGGTAAACAGGGTCTTACCAAATGGTTCGCCAGGATTATTAATAATATATGTATAATACTATTTGCCAAATAGGAGGAAGAGCTATGCGCCAAAAGACAGTAATTCTTGTAGGTGACTGTTTAGTGG
Source organism: Empis livida (assembly GCA_963932195.1). NCBI lineage: Eukaryota > Metazoa > Arthropoda > Insecta > Diptera > Empididae > Empis > Empis livida. Next base: position 33,877,035 of record OZ010646.1, on the reverse strand, counting down.
AGAAAGTTGAACAGAAACTGTATTTTCACTGTCAATATTTTAGGAGGTGATTGGTTTAGATTCGTCCCAAAAATTGACGAGGAACAGTCTTAAAGTAATTGCAAAATATTGTTCAAGCATAAATTAATGTGTTTACGATAACATTTGGAACAATGTCCATCACTATTTCAACTGACAAATTAAGAATTAAAAGAAACTCTTATTAAAAATAAAATAATTAATTACTTTTAAAAGAAATTCAGTCCATAAGCTAATTTGTCATAACTGAAGCTTAAAAGAAAAAAAGTTTTTTTAATCTCCTTTTTTTTTACCCCCCAGAAATATCACCCAGAAAATTATTAATATTTGATATTATCATATTTCATAAATAATTTTTATTTTTTTAATCTACAACATCAACAATTTTTATTTCTAGCACTCCCCGTCGCCCCTTGAATTTTCTAAAAGAAGACCTTAATACCTAATTGTCACGTATTGTATTATAATTGTATTTCCCTGCAGGAGGTTTTTTTTCCCTTGTCTTATATAAAATGATATGCTCTTTGTTAATTATAATTAAAAGATAAAAAAAAAAAAGGAAAGCATCTCAAGGATCAGAATTCCTTATTATTATTATTATTTGTATTATTCTTAATTCTTAAAATAACAAAAGAATATAATTTTGTGTGTGAAAAGAATTTTTCACTGTGTTATTGTTTTTGTGTTGTGTCTCCGTCGCCCAAGCTCCTCTTTTTATCCAAAGTTAACTATTTTTGCATAATTTTCCATTTAGAGCATAAATACATATATTTACAGTTGTTTTTTTTTTCTTTATTTTTTGCTAATGTTATACAGTTATATAGATTAGATATATACATCCATATTATTCATGAATTGGAAATATACTAAAAAAAAAACATGTATTTGCTCTGAACTATTTTCATAGATCCTGGAGAGATTTTATATTTAATTAATTGAAGATAAAAAAAAATATTTATTTTTTCATCAATTTTCTCTTTCTTTTTTAATTTGGGGACAAAAGTAAATTGTGTAAACATTACGAAAGCATAAAATAGAGACATTTTTTTTTATAACATTTCGGTGATGTTTTTTTATGAAAAGGATTAAAGTATCTTTGTAAAATTAATTAGTCAGGAGAATATTAAGAGAAAACTAATTGAATAATATTGAAGAGCAGGATTGGCTATGTAAAAATGAGGTCAGAAAATGAGTCTTAGCATGTGAATCCTTAGATATAGCCCGGAAAATGATGAAATTGTTTTAGAGAAGAGATTCATAAGAAATTTAAAATTTTATTTGACCATTCATCACTTTGAAATAATTACAAAAAGCTAATCTTAAGAAAATTATCATTCACTCGTGATAGTTTTTTTGCGAGGGCAGTTTATTTGTATAGCTATTTTAGAAAAGATTTAGCATTAAAAAAAAGATTCTGAATACTGGAATTTTTCATTTAAAAGTTTTAAGTTAATATTAATTTAATTTATATAAAAACCAATCATTTCAAATTGTAACAATGATTAAGCAATTTTAAAATAAAATGTTTATTTTAAAATTGCATTTGATATATTTCCCTGGAATATTTCCCAATCAAAAAAATAAAATTTCCCAAAGGCAGCAATCTATTTTCTTTTAATGTAAAATTATAGTACATTCATATTTATCCTATTTTTTCCTATATATCTTGGATAAACGATATTTATTCCCATGAAAATCAGGCCGTACTGGTTAAAAAATTACTGTTAGAAATTTGTTTTCCGTTTTCGTACACATTTCAAACAATTTTACGACATCGAAATTGTTCAAAACCGTGAAAATTTCATAGGATATCACTATTTCAAAAAAAAATCTAATACGTAAAAGTTAGTAAGCATCACTCTCGCTTGTAGCTTTAAAATATCTCCTAAATTCAATATTATCACAGTTGATAGAAAAATTAATATTTATAAACCGTTGGTTTCTAATTCGGAGCACTAAACCGAAATATAATTATCGGTAATATTATCGATTTTTTTTGGAATTCAATTTTTATCTAGCTATTTTTTTTTTTGGTATTCAATTTTATGAAAAATTTCATAAACCAAAGATATTTTTTTAGCATAACCAAAACTTAAATGAAATTTTTTTATGAAATGTTTTTTTTTTTAAGTTTTGATAAATTTTACAACTAAATATAAAAATAATATTTATTAAAATCAAATATAAAAACCAAAACTTGTAATAAGAATATTCAAGTAAATTGAATATTAAAAATTTTAATGGTAATTTATGTATTATGATCATAAATTTGATGAAATTTCTAGCAAAAATTCTAGCAAAACCAAAAGAAACAAAAAAAAAAAACATCAAAAATAATTAGAACAAATACATTTATGTAATTTAAATTAGCTACAGATCACATTTAATAAAATGATCAAGTTTATATTTTTGTATCGTTCTTTATGTCTGAGTATTTGATTCATTTAATTTTTGGTTTGGTATTGTAATTGTGTTGTTTTTTTTTTCGGTAAGACATGCAACTCACTGTTTTATCTCACTTACTCGCTTCAATACGTAAAAAAATTTAAAATATAAAAAAAAAAATTTATATTTAGTGAAAAAATTAAATGATAAAATCAAATAAGAAGATTTTTTTTATAATGAAAAACTGCAGTAAATTAACTGGAAATTCCCCCAGAATTTCGTGAGATACACTTATCTGTACATCGAAATATCAATGACTAAGATTTTCGATACCAGTTTAACCATTATTAGTTTAAAATTGTTAAAAATGAAATGTAGGTGAAGTACTGGTAAATATTTATAACCTTTTTATTTGTGGCAAATAATAGCATTTTGTTACAGCGTTTCTTTTCTTTACAATTCAGTATTTTCAGTAAATTTTACAATAATAACCATTTATTTTAGTTGCAAATATTGAAATAGGGTTTAAAATGGCTGAATTTTGTTATTCACGAAAATTTTATTTCATAGGGACGACAAAATGACGGAAACACTTCCAAAGGGTTTAATTTTATCGGTCAGAAGTCATAGAAAATATTAATTTATTCTCTTAATAAATTTACGACTTGTTTATTCTTTTATCCAAAGTTTAGAAAATGATAAATTCGAAATTAAATTGATAATTAATTTAAACAAATTTTTCAGTTAATAATCTTTGTTTATATTTCGCGTTCAAACGATAATAGAAAGGAGTGATTTATAAATAATTACTTTTAGTTATCAATTTTAGAAATTTAAAATATTCAATTTCACTTTGAATTTCAAAAATCCTCTTATTTTCTGGTATGCTTTAGGTTTAATTATACTTTGATTTTCTCATTACTATAATTTTCAGTATCAAATTAATCCCCTTTTCATTTTCTCATTAATATTTTCAAGGAAATATTTATCAAAGTACAATTCGAAAAGTTTTTCAAATATAATTCCATTCATTTTTACCCAAATTTATTTTGTTTTTGGTTTTGGTTTTTTTTTAGATTCCCGGAATTATATTTGAAAATTTACTTAAAATATAAATAAAATAAAATATAATTTAAAAAAATTAAAAAAATTAAAAAATCTATAAAAATAAATAATAATAACAAAGCCATGCACTGACATCTATTGGGTATTTTTTCATCAGTATCATTTATATCAGTCACATCAGTGTATATTTCATGTTCATCATCATTATCATCGTCTTTGTCCGATGAATCATCAATTTTTTGTTTATCATTATCGACATCAATGAAATCATTTGTTTTATCATCATGTTTTTCATATGGATCAATATGAGAACCATCATGATCTATTTTATCTGTATGATCATTATCATCATTATTATCGATAATGCCATGTTCATAGTCATCGTCGTCATCATCATCATCATCGTCGTCATCATCATCATTATTATTATCACCATCACCTGAACCAGCTAAATTATTATTATTTCCAGTATTTCCCAAATCGTAATCAGTAACACGTGTTTGATGATCTTTATTACGATTTATTGTATCTTGACGATTTATATTTGTACCACCACCAGATAATGATGTACCAGATTGCCGATTATTTTGGTTTGTATTTGATGAGCTACTGTGATGACCGGTAGCTGAATCTTCATCATCTGGACCAAAACCAGAACCAGAATAGTCAGGTTCTTTTTCTAAATCATCATGAATCTGAAATGAAAACGAAAAAAATGAAATTGATTAATTTTATTTATTAAAAATTAAGTTAAATTAAAATAATTGAAATAATCATTTTTGGTATTTTACAATAGTGTTTTTTTTGTTTGTTAAATAATCATTTATAGATTTTTTCAGCGCTGTATAACCTAATGAACCTGAATAGCTTAAAGATAACAAAATATTTATTATTTATTACATATTCCTTATTTTCCGTTTAAAACTTCAATTTGCGAATTGTGCAATAATTGCACAAATTTATTTCGAACTGTCATATAATAAACAAAAAAACATTTTCCTATTAATAATCTCACAGTAAAATTGTTAGAAAATTAACTTCTTGATCTAACCTAAATATGTCAAAATAATTTATATGTATACATTTAATACTTTCATATCTGCACAATACTTTTACAAATATGTATAATCATTTAGTCTCCATACCAACAAAATTCAAGAAATCTAATTAACAATCAGATTAATGTCATAAAAACATAAAGAATTCCAGAAAATTTAAGATTTATTCATTTATTATATACCAGCACACACCATTCTCTTCTATATTATAAAATTTTTTTTATCATTAATTTCTGAACAACGTCAACATTAAATTACTAATCTATATAATGACACATCCTTTTTTTTTCATATCTTCAACTATTTAACTTGCACCGCTACACTATTAATTCATGTCATGTGTATATAAATGCTACGAAAATTATTATTTTTTTTAAATCCATTTTTAACACGAAATTTATTAGTTTTACATTACATAATTTTATTTTTTATATGTCGTTGCGTATGTATTTGTGTTTCCTTTTTTTGCTATTGTTAATTTAAAGGATGTTAAAGTAAAATGAAGCATCATATTTAACACCATTCTCACCAGTCATATTAGTAATCGTGGAAAAAAGAAAACGTGTAAACTAGGTTGAAAGATTAAGTGGGGAAAAGGACGGTATATTATTGAGGTTGGTGAAAATGATGATAATAATATTATAGACTAAAATATAAAAGGATACTATATAAATGGTTGTCTATACAGAAAATAATAAATTCTAAAACTAAAAATTATATTTTTCGCATGCATATATGTAGCAAAACTTTGTTAATATAATGCGGTTAAAATATACCATACTATCACATGTATTAAATGGAACCTTTTAAATGCACTTGTTTCATGTTCTTCATTTTACATATATATATATGTATATTACATAAATATTTGAACAGAAGATAATAAATTCGCCTTTTTCTGGTACCACACACAACTGATGATTATAATAGTTTATGTTTCTTATATGAGATAACCACTACCATACCCAAAAAAAAAAAAAAAAATTAAATTTTCTACATGAATACACTATTAGGTTAGCTGCATCATCTACAAAAATTTTTTTCATACTGAAAATGATGATTTTTACTGTTTCTGGCAGATATGGATAGAAAAATTTCTATTTAAACTATATATTTATATAAAAATTGTGTATGTTTGTGATATAATTTCTGTCAACTATCTTCAGGCTTAATATTTAATAATTGTCCTTTTTTTTATACTACTATATATTTATTTTTTGAAATATGAACTTAAAATTAAACTACTACTATAATTTTTCTTGATTTAAATTTTAAATTTAAAGTTTAAAATACTTTTAGTTTTTGTGGCAAATGGAATAATTACTTGACCATATTTTTTATTATGTTAGTAATGAATGCAAAAATTTTAATAGCCTTAGTTATTATAATACTATCCTATTACTAGACGTAATTAAGCTTAAGTTCTTAAATATTTCAGAAATTACTTGAGGTCATTTGCGAATTAAGTTCAACAAAAAATGACTTTAGAAAATTTAACTCTTTTGTAGATTAAAAATCATTATTTATGGAGCGAATTATTTTTCGTTGTGATTATTTTTTTATTTTCTTATACGTTAATTTTCTTAAATATAGAAAAAGAAAATTGTCAGAAAGTCTATGTTGATGATTATCAGCAACAAACTGCTTTGACATCATATTTAGGTTAATGTAAAAATTGATATTGATGTTTCTTACATTGCTAATTATTGATAGGAATTTCATAAATTATTATACCTGTCAAAAATTAGTAGGGAAAATCAATTAACCTATAAAAACTAAGTTTATAATTTATAATTTATTCTCCTTTGCGCTACCATTTGTGAAAAGCCTAGTTCTCTCTTAAAGAACTACTTAAAATTTCTCAGTTATTTTTCATAAAACTCAAAAATGTTAATTTTGGTAACAGGCTGGAATGCAACTTCGAATAAGCTACAAATTATACAGTTTTTTTTTACAGATTACTACTTCACTGAACTAAGAAGATTTTGCCTAATCTTCCTAGTTCAGTGAAGTAGTTCACTGATCTAGAAAGATTAGGCAAAAACAATTTATTCAATTAAAATTGTGTTACTCCTGGTATAAAAGTAACCGTTAAAGAACATCTAAAAGAAGCCTATCCAACGTTTGGCTCTAGATTGACTTTATGTAGTAATGGCCAACATTACGCGGATAACATTTGACTCCCAATTAAAAATACAAACCCAGGAAAAAATTTAATGACATAGAAAATCTACAATGCCTCAATCACACAAATTTTGATATTTTAATGTTTAATCAAAATAATATGTGAATTGAAAAATAATATTTTTTAGGATTCAACATGTAACCTAGAAAATAAATTTTTCCCAACATAGATATTAATTTTATATCTACATAATATGTGTCAGTAGGAAGATTATAGGATATTTCAAATATGATTTTCATGTTTCACTGCAGTAAAATACTAATAATTATGCAAATTTTATATACAATTTTAATAGAAATAAATTTTGAACCGATTACAGCTAATAAATTACAGACATAATTTATTTATCTACCAAAATACACGTTAATTTGGTTAATTATAGAAATTAAAACTAAAATTTTTATACACATGACCCAATTTTCTATTTCTTAACACATAATTTTTCACATTTAATTTAAACTTTTTTACCTTTTTAAATGCAAATTATTATAAAATTATCCGAGGTTAAAAGAATTAATTTAATGTTCTCTGTGTACAATATAATGTTCAGAAGAAGAAAATTAAAAAAATTATATTTTCCTTATATTTTTTTTAAAGAAGAATGCAATTTACATTTTTATTTAGGAAAATATAAAAGTTTTTCTCAAACATTAAAAATATAAAAAAAATTTTAAAATTATATTTGTCTTTTAGAAGAACTTTTTATTTATTTTCGGTAGAAACCACAAATTATAGAGACTTTAAGGTTTGAACTAATTTTATGTTGCGGTTGACTTCAATTTTAAGGAAAAAAAAAAGTTTTTTTTAATTGAAAATTGCTTTCAGTTTAATTGAAAAATATTTAACCAAGTCCAGTGAAACAATTAAAAAAAAAGTTTACTAGTACAACATAAACACCATATTTATTATATAAAAATTGTTTTTATTCTGCAATTTTTCTTTTGCTTTTTGGTAAAATATGGAAATTTATCAAATTACCTAACTATTTCCTTGGTCTTCTGATTGATAACAAAAAAAAATAGAATTTAATTGAATTTATTTTTCAATTTTTAATTGCAATTTTGAATTAATTACGACATTTTTTTCAAAACAAAAAAAAAAACATATTTCACAGAAAATAACCAATTAGCGGCGAATAATAGACAGAATGTCAATTTTTATTTAATTGCAGTGTTGTAAAAAAAATTGATAATAACACGACAATCACAAATTTTAGATATAAATAATTCTATATATTTTTTTTAGTTATTTTCAATTGATTTGATGTAACTTTAGATTCAATTTTCATTATTTTAATTTTTTTCTTTCAAATCGTACACACAACATTTAATTTGAAAATCGACTGGTTAAAAAATTTCAATTGCAAAAAAAAAAAACAACATAAAATTGAATAAAATTGCTTCCATTACTGATTGACTCTTGAACAAATGTTAAATTGAACCAAAATAAAATTCTATTCAAATTTTTCATAAAAAAAACAAATTTTAAAGATTTTTTTTTGTTTCGACCCTTTTTCTGCGGGCATCCAGGACTATTTTTCCGAATCCTTTCAATTAGTTTATTATATCTTTTTTATTAACAACCGAACATTTTCAATATGTACAAGTTATTAGCAATATTGGAAAAGTAAATCGTTCTCACAAGTTTGATGAAATATTTTTTTTTATATTAACAGACTGCAGCAGAATTTGATGGCATTATAAAACAAGGATTTCCCTTTATGGCACAGAAAAAAAGCTGGCTGTAGAAAAAGTATAATCGCTATTAAATTAGTTTGGATTTGTATTCGAGATTTTGAATTAATCGGAATAAATTGTGTAGCAAAACCATCACAGACCATAGTTTCATTTAAATAAAACCTTCAAAGACAAATATTCGCATAAATAGTGTACATCAAATCAAGCTTTATCTACTAACAATTAGCCTGGACCCAGTGAACATGAAAATGCCATGAAAATCTATCACCGTTTTTTTTTTACTGGAAGAGTTAATTCAATCAGTTTCCGTAGAGACAAAAAAAATTATTCAATTAAAAATGTATTACTGAAGTAAACATTAATATACATTAATGTTTACTTCAGTAATACATTTTTAATTGAATAATTTTTTTTGTCTCTACAAATGGCAGTTTCAATGGCACATTAACTGAAAAAATAGTTTAGGCGACAAAAAGTCAACGTGTGGATTGAAATCCACTAATGTTTCTTTGATTATTTTCGTGGTGCCTAATATAAATTTGAATTAACCACATAGTGGTATAGAATTAGATATAAAACTCAATTATTTGTCGTCAAAATTAATTGCCATATTCCAGATTCCATATTATTAATATAAACATGCAATAAATTTTCCAAATTGTACGATTTTCTTCCGAGAATGAAAACATTGACTAATTTGACATTCGAACAACAATTCTATGCATTTTGCTAGACCTAGAGAATACTCATGATTAAGTGCTTCAAATAACAATTATATTATACTAAGAATTCTGAATAAAATTACAAATTGCAATGGAAATCTGTCCTTGCAGATTCCAATTATAAATCAAAAAGTTTAAATCATTACTGTGAATCTAATTTGAAATTCAATTGTCAAATTTTGTTTATATAAAATTGTTTTTCAAAAATTTTTTAAGTATTTTTCATAATCTTTTAATTGTATTTATTAAGGATAAACAAATTCATTTATTCAAGAAAAACTGAATAAATCTAAAAATTTTAATTTTAACCCCTAAACATAAAAAACAAAAAATCCTTTTATTTTCTATTTTTCTTTTTTATTTGAATTTTTTCAGCGACTTGTGTTTTTTTTTTTAAATAAATTTTTAATGAGAAAACGGCATTGCAGCATTTTATTTTTCCCGACTTGCTGGCATATTTCAATTCCGCAATATTATCTCGAAGAAAAAATGCTTTTTTTTTTGTTTCGGTGCTGTATTTTTTTTTAAAAGTTTTTAAATGAACTAAAGAAAATTTAGTTGAGTACATAAATGTTAAAAAAAAATTTAATTCGTATTTTAAAAGAAAATTCTCACCATTTTCATAAACGATTGTAATGTAATTTTTCATTTACTTTGGCATAATAATAATATTTAAAAAACAAAAAGACGGAAAAAGTAATACGGAAAAAACCGCGGAAATTTTATGTTTTTTAGTTTAATTATATTTTGAATTTCATAATCGAGGATAATACTTTTAAAGGCCTTTTTTTAAAATTTATTCGATTTTCATGATGACAGTTGAAATTGTTATTATATATTTTTTGTAATTGAATAATGATGAGATTAAATAAATCCTTGTATTTTATTGAAAATTTAAACTGAATTATATTAAAAAAAAATTGTCGGCCTAATTACAAGAATGAGTAGAATTTTTATTCGCCAATAATTTTCTAAGGATGTGGTCAAAGATTGCAAGTCGGTGTAAAATTTAAACTAGCTGGAAAAACAGCGTTCTATGCCTGATTAAAATTTAACAAATATCTGTTGCAGTTATCGCAGTCACTGAAAATATTCTACAAAAGAAATTATTAATTTTTAGTTTTGTCTAATCATTGAAAATGAATGATTCAAAATGGCTGATTTACTTCTGTCTTTAACTTTCAATTAATTTTCTTCGTCGGTCGTCTATTTATTTTTCGAAAATACTGGCTGCTTTTATTTAATTACTTGAATACATTTTCATTTTACCCAGGTAAAAGTCATTGTTCTTTACTATCATTTTTAACGTTCGTCACCTTTTTACTGCCAAGTTTTCCACATTTGTATTCGAAATATTCTAAACCAGAAATTAGATATAAATTTTACCAATAAATCGACTTTAAAAGGGTATCTAATATAACTTATACTTTTTTAGTGAATTCTAACTGATTGAACCTAACTAAAATTCATCAAATTTTCGTATAATTTTCAGTTTTTAAAATTTAAAAGTACATTTTAGAATAAATCGATGTTTTGGCTCGAAAACATCAATAAACATGAATGATATTGTCACGATGTTAAAGCCACGACGTAATTTTAAAAATTATTTTTACGGAGCAACTAAAAATCGGCACAATAATTTATTTTTTCCTCTTCTTTACTAAAGACTCATCAAGACTACTGATCACAGGGCATTACATAATATTTATATTTTTATACGTTTCTATGAAAAACTTTGTAACATATAAAGGGTTTCCTTTTCATAATTTTTAATACACTTTTATTTAATATATATATTCTTAACCATAAAAATTATGTACTTACTTAGGACGTTATTTGTATAAAAACATTAAACACGAAAAATTTATCGAAATAAAAAAGAAAATCTTTTCATATATTTTCATCTAAAAAAGAAAAATTCTTATTATTATTATATTCAGTGGAAAAATGATACGTAATATTCTGTTAACATACGAAAAAAGAAAAAATTAAATAATACTACTATACGTTTTATGTTTTCTTTTTTTTTTTTTGACTGCGTATATGTTTGTGTTCTCAGTTGTTATGCTCACTTTATTTCCTTTCATTTTATGCAATCTTTTTTTTTGTCGTTATTTTTTTCCTTTTTCCTTTTTTTTTTTGTGTATATACAAGTACACACACAGAAAAAAAAAATTAATTTAGTTTCGTGTATCCGGAATGTAAGTACATGACGTTATACATGAAAGTCCTTTTTTTTTTGTCTTGTATTTGATATGTTGTAAAGTTGTGAAAATTGTGGGTACAAAAAAAAAAGTTTCAACAAAACACAACACCCTCTATTAAGATGAAACACGACAGATAACTTTTTTTTTTTTTTGCTTTTGTACAACAAAAATTCCTTTTTCTTAATCCTTTTTTTTTACAAAAAAACATAATTTTTTCCTTACTAAAAAAAAATTATTTTCTGTGCACTTTAAACTGAATTAAAAATTTAACGAAAAAAGAAATAAAAATATAAATGAAAAATATATAAGTTTATAGAATATCCTTAAAGGATACAAAAATATATTTAAAATACAAAAAAAAAAAAAAGTCCCTGGCAAGAAGAGTTAATTTTTTTTTGTGTGTATGATAGCGCATCAGGTGTTTTTGTTTATTTACTTCTTTAAAAAGAAACTTATTTATGATTATGGTTTTTTGTTCATAAATTTATGAGTTTACATCATTTCGGAACATGTTATTTTGGTTCCAAATACAAAAAAATACCCCAAAGAAGAGAAAATAGTAAAAATATTTTATGATAATTGATGCGGAATAAAAAAAAAATATAAAGGATAGATAGGATACATATAAATATTTTTATTAGATTTTATGAAACAAACTTAATAAGAGCAAAATTAATGTTGGTATAAAATTTTTTTTAAAGTAAATTGTATTTAACAACCAAAACTTTGGTTGTTAAATACAATTTTTGTCGAGTAAATTAGCTTATTTAAAAAATTTCAGGTAAATTGGAAAAAACAATTTTTAAATACCTTTTATATAAAAAGGATTTTCTCAAAATTTATAATAGTGTTTTAAACCAAAGCTTATAATCACTTTCAGAAGGGATAAGGAAAATTTAAAAAAAATTTAACATGGATTTATATAAAAAAGATGTTATTAATTGAAAAATGAATTAATTGTTGGAAAAATACAAAAACTTTACAACAAAATTATGATTGCGAATTTATAACTGATGCTTTTGAAATACTTGTAATTTTAATATTATTAACTGAGTTCTTTTTCATATACAAAGTAGCAATATTTCTATTGAACCGTGAGGCCATTTGGAAAAGTTGAGGTCGTTTTTTCTTTCAAAAAATTAGTCTTTTCTGAAAGCGATTCAGACGAATTTAATTTGGCAAAGAACTTGAGTTCGGACAAAACCAATTGAAGTTTGAAAAAAACCACAAAAATTTGTACGGAATAGGATGTTTTACCCCACTAAATCATTTTTACTATAAATCATTTCTTATGACTGCGTGAACCACTACAACTATTTGGGTTCACAAATTTTTATAATAAATACATAATACACAATAACTTCTACAATCAGCTAATTTATACTGAGACTGGTCCAGATGAAATTGGATTTATAATAAAATACTCTAATTTTACTTTTCATTATTCCACTTTAACCAATTTACTATATGTTTCAAATCACATACATATATCACTAAACTTGATCAACGAAAATTTTTAAATTGCATTTAATATTATCGATCAAAACTATGATTCTCGGATTACAATATTAAAAAATATGTGAATTAAATATGCTGTTGTAACTTTAAGTAACTATCAGCTCTAAATAATTTTCTATAATGATTCTAAATAAGTTATAAATAAAATTTAATAAACTTTTAAACCATGTAATCTAAGTAAATGTTAGATGATTTTCTGACAACAAATTAATAATTTATTTGTTACAAGTAAAACTATAAAATGACAAAATTTGAAATATAAAACATATAAATAAATTATTAATTTGAAATTGTATAACAAGTTTACGAAACACTGACAAAGTTTCTTTTCAATTGTTGTGCAACTGTCAAAAGTAAAATTTAATTTTCTTGTGCATAAATTAAATTAGTAAACAATTAAAATTTATTTCATCAACTTTGATTGTTTTTAAATTTGTTGAATTGAGATTTTCGTTTTATTTTGTTGATTTTCCCCAATAAATTGGTAAACAAAAAAATTATGACCTTATCAGGAATGCAAAATGCAATCTATTTGTATACCAAAGATAACAAATCATCATGTAATTTAAATATCATACAAACAATACAATAATAACTACAAATAACCAAGAGTGTTGTACAAACATCTGTAAAAATTTACAATTAAATATTAAATATTATACACATTTTCATATAAAATATGAATCTGAAAGAAAGTTAAGTGTTTTAACAACCTTAGGAACAAAAAAAACATATTTTCATTTGATGAAAATTCTTTAAAATTTTTATTTAATTGAAATTTTTTTTTTAATTAACATAAATATTGTGTCTTACATTTTCTGGAAAATAGAAAAAATCACATATAAGTATTTTCTTGAAAATTTAATTTAATTTCATATATATTTTGTGATACAGATTTGTTCATATTTTTCTCATAATCCTGAAATAAAACTTTAGGACAATAAAAGTTTTTCATATTCCATAGTTATATAAAGAAAATATTGCAAGGATTTTGTTTTTCACTTGAAAAACTTAAAAAAAACAAAGAAAAACTTTTTATTATTACACAAGAAAAACTATACTACAAATATTCATATGCTATGTAAAGATTTACAGAATATCCTTAAAACATTATACGGTATACATATATATATATATTTTTTTTAATATTTTAAAGTTGGCAAATAATAATTCTTGTTTTTTATGGTAATTTACGGTAAATAAAATATAATAGTTATAAACATAACTTTTCATTTCATTTTTTTTTTCTGTAGGAAAATTGAGGTCATATTACCGCCTGGATGGACTATAAATTTATTATGAAGAAAGATTTTAGGTCATTAATTGGATTTTTATATATGGAAACGCATATAGTTTTGTAGAAAGAAGAAGATTACTTTTACACAAAAAAATGTTTAATATAATTTCCTAGAGACATTTTCATTTCAGAATTGCAGTGTTTTTGGTTATGTTCCCAAGGATATAATCCAAATTTTTATTTTTTTATTTTATAGAAAATTGTTGGTATGAGAAAAGTTTCATTCGACATTTAGGGAATTATGTGATTGCAATCAAAAATATGTTGTAAAAGAGATTTGTATAAAAGTTATATTTATTAAATTTATTAGTTTGTAAAACTGATAAAAGTAAGTTATATAGAAATTAGAAGATTTTAAAAAAAAATTTTAAAATTGTATTTTGAATGTAATACACAAATGGGAATCAAAGATTGAGCATAAAATTTATCTGAAATTTAAATAGTGATTTTAAAAACTAATTTTAAATTGAATGCAACTATTTATTTTTAATTATGGTACAATTTAATAAAATAACTTACAGTTTTTAAATCTGAAAACAGTTTTTAGAAAGTATAATTGTAGCAATTATTTAGGTCATTTTATTTTAATGTATAACTGAAATTTAAATGATCCTAAATAATTTGTAGTGCAACTTAAACAAGTTTATGTAAACATACCCGTTGGCAAGTTGTTGTCTTTTTTTCTGATTGTTTACTTTAATATTTTAGTTATTTTGTAAGCAAAATAGATATTTTTAAAAATATTATTTAACTTTAACATAACAACGTTTTGTTGTCTCGTTCAAGCTGGCACTTCTTTGCAGGACTGTCTTTTGGTAGCAAAGTAAGTTATAAAAACTATTTATTACTCTGTAAAGTCGTTAGTTTTACAACAAATTTGTGATTAATTTATACTATCATAATTATATTTAATTCTCTTCAATTTTATAAACCAGAGAAATACTAATTACAAATTCTGCATTAACTATAAAGAAGGTATAAATATAAAAGAATTAAATAGTAATATTAAACAGAAATTTATTATTCTGTCATTATTTTCTAGACTATAAAATAAGCAGCAGAAAAATTATCGCTAATTATCTCAAACGTCTTTTCATCATTTGGAAAAGTTTCTACATGAAAAATCATGTTTCTATATAAACCTACAGATTATAAAAATGTTGACCTTTTCTATATTTAATAGAAAATTAATTCACTAATTAAATACTTTTTATTCTTTTAAACTTTATTTATTTTTATTATAGTTTTCCCAGCTGAGACTTTAATACAAATTATTTGTTTTATCCTTCGGGCTTTTGACATTTAAGTCATTTTTCAAAACAATTTTTATTATGAACTTATTTTTTTTTTTTTTTTTATTTAAGTTGTTTGTAGCTTTTGGCACACCTGCCATTAAAATAACATTAAATATACATATATAACAATAGATAATATACAAGTCAAAATAAAAAATTATTATGATTCCAAAGGACATTAAGGAATAAAGAGAGAAAATCAATAAATTACTTGTAAAAATATAAAAAATTTTCATTTTTTTTTTTTCACCATTAGGCAAAAATAATATAAATAATCATTTTAATAGGCTATTATAAAAAATCCTAATTGGTTTTGAAAAGCATCACGTCCTTTGATCGATTGTTAGAAGAGAAAATACAGATTTTATTATATACATATATTTACATTTATTTACTTGTTCAAGACTCGAAATAATATTTAATACAGAAATTCTTATATATTGGAAATATCCTTTGTATAATTATACAAAAACAGGAAACTTAAAAATTAATTAATAATTGATTGAGTTCACTATACATAAGAGAGGAAAAAGGAAAATATTTAATAAACTGACTTCAAGCCAGTTAATTATGATAAGACAAACTTTTGACAGGAAATTTGTTCTAGAAAAAATTTCATAATTAAAGGAAAATCATTTTTGAAAGAAGTCTCATATTACTTGTAATGGAATAATTTATTATTGAAAAAGAATTATTATATTTGTCAACCATCGATCATTATGACCATTTATGTTGACTGAACAATTTCTGTAATAAAAAAGTCATAACACATTTTTTTTGGCATTGCAATATTATGAGTATGATAATAATTAGGTCTAACATATCTGGCATTCAAATAAAATGAACTTGTTGGCAGTGAAGCCATTGCCAGGCAACCGCCGTCGCATATACGTCAAAAACATTTTCCCTTATATCTTCAATAAAAGGTTACTACAACTTCTTAAGACAACAGAAATCAGGCGCTTATTGCAATATAGTTTTAGAAATTGGTTTTTCTCAAAGTAAAAAATAACTAATGTTTGTGATAACAGTTTAATTGCATACCTTTAGGCGCATAAGCCATCAGCTAAAGAAATGCATTAATAAAACAGTCGACAATTCGATAAAATGTAATTTATAGCGATGAAACGAAGTGTCACATATGGGGAATATATCATACTCATAGGTGGAATGAAGATACAATTTATAGAAATGTTGAATTATGAAACCGCTGCTTATCTATCTATATAATTAGCAAAAGATTTCGATCTTTTGGTAAATCATACTTAGAACCATGGTGAATCGTCTCCCTTCAAAATATTTTTTCGGTTTATTTATAAACTAATATTTTCAACGGATGTGTAATATTTAAAGTAGAAGGTGCTATAATAGAAAGACTAGTGATGGTCGGTCGCTCTGGTATTCGCGGATACTCATGCCCAGTACTTAATAGTTATATTATTATATTGTAAGGCCTTTTCTAAGCTTTTTACTACTGTTGCATGTATAAGAAGTGAATAGTATGTTTTTTTTTACTAGATTGCAGGTAATTAATTATAATATTATTTTGAGGTATCCACTATGTTAGCGTTTATTATTTTTAGAAAATATAATTAAATTGAAATTATAGTATAGTTAATTAAATTTAATTGTATTTTCTAAAAATAACGAACGCTAAAAAAAGAAGCTAAATTTTATAAAATTCTTTGATGGAATTTTACAGAAAGTATTGCAATTTATATATCATTTCTATTTACATTACTGTGAACATAATTTAATTTTAATGTACTATTAATAGATTGAATAACATTGTATTAAAGTTAAATATTTTCATACTGTAGTGTCTATAGACAATTTAATGGTATTACAATGCTATTCAGTTTACTAATAGCAAAAAATTGACTTATTTAAAATCAATTTAATTTCCTCAGTAGTTCTTTTATAGTCCAAATCTATTTAACAACGAACTTCTGTGTAACACAATCTCTTCAACTATTAACAAACATAAAAAAACTATTGTCAATGGCAATAGGTTTCCTTTAAAAAGACTTGGGATCTTTGTACACAAGTCTACTCAACAAAAAAAAAACAACAACAACGAAAAAATAAACTTAATTTTCAAAAAATTAAAATATTTCGTTTTTTATAAATTGTAATTTCCTTTTTTCACCTTACATCCTTCTCAAGAAAACACTTACTTTCTGTATTAAAGTATGCTGCAAAAAAAAAAATTGCATTTTTACACTTCTTGTTTTTACATTCCTCAAAAACCTTATATACACTTGTCGTTAGTTTTACGTACTGTCAATGACTTTTTAAGTTAGTTTTTTTTCTTCTTTTCATTTTCCTTTATATAAAATACTTAAATAATAAATATCCTTAGAAGATATTTTACCTACACTCATGTTAAATAAACAAAATCCTTTTCACTTTAAAACAATCTTAACACAATTACAATATTTTTTTTTTTTTTTTGGTTTTTTTTTATGCTTGTATGCTCGACAATATGTAAGAAAAATTTGTACATATAAGGAAATTCAATTTTGTTAACCAAACATAAAATTTTTAACTTACAAATTGTCATCCTTTCCTCAAAAAAAAAATCTAGAATTTAATAATGAAACTATACAAAAGTCCTGTGTACATTAAAGTTTATTCATTCAACAAAAACTTTATTATAGTAAAAAAACCGAATTGGAAATAAAGTTATAAGAAATCTCGGAAATCACATAACAAGGATAGAGTAAAAAAAAATAATTCATCCTTTTATCTTTTGGATTTTTATTCCATGGTAAATAAAAGAAAATTATATGTCTAAGCATACAACAACAAAAAAAAATGATGTATGACTTATGATGTTCAAATTGTGGAATGTATAAAACAGCATAACTCTATGTACTTCAAATCAATCTTAATGTTGACGTGCTTTTATAAATTAATTTTAAATAAAAAAAAAAGTTAGTTTTTCTATTTTTTTTTTGGAATAGATATCACAAGGACGAAAATAAGATAAAGTTGTTCTGATGTAAAATAAAAAAAAAATATGTTTTAAAAAGTTTTATAAATTGATTTACAAAAAAAAATGTATTTATATATAAATAGTACATTATCAGGGCTTTGAGAAATGTCACCAACTCATTTTCAAATGTGTCAGAATTTTAGTAGTTGTGTAATACTTGTACCAAGAATGTTAAAATTCCTGATTGGTTTAATTATGTTAATTTTAATATTATTCATTATTAGATTTGGCTATAGTAGTTCTGAGGCGGGACCTTAGATTGGCACTTTCTAGGTCAGGATGTCTATTTTGCAATTAGTTCATCCAAAGTAAGATAAATTAAGGAGACTAATTTTTAAAAAAACATTAAATTTATTAGTAAAAAAGGTCAAATTGTTTAGCGAAAGGAGTTTTGAACTGAAAATATTATTTAAATGTCAAATCTGAACCTCGATTGTCTCTACTTGCTTGTGGATTTATTTGAATTGTTTAACTTATTTGGTATTGACCATAAACTGCACTTGGTATCCCACTAATTTCTCTTCTTGATATCAAATTTTTGACAAAAACTAAACCACAACGTGTTTTACTTAATACTAAGGCAAATACAAAAATCATGATTTATTGACCGTTTCACTACTAGTTTTTGTTTCATAAAACTGAAACGGAGAAAATTTTCTCACTGAAATATGATATTGGTCTTCATTCACAGAGTGTCATAGATTTCTACAATAATTGTGTAAATATCGAAATAAATCGTATTTAAAACCGGGCTAATATTCAGCAGTCAATTGAAAATATTTAGAGAGCTAATCAAAATATAAATACAATTTTGAAGATACATGTTTTGGTTAGACATGCATAATTAACATGATTAGTCTTAAATATCTTCATTTACATATCCTTTATAGAACTTTCTTAAATATCATTAGCCCCTAATTTATGACAAAACCTCAAAGACTTTGAAATATGAAAATGGTTTTTTTTTCTGTTAAAATATCTTTTTTTGTTGTTGTTGTTAAATAGAAAATGATGAAAAATCTCTTTTAAAACTTTTTGACAGTTTTCTGTTCATTTAATAGACAAAAATAGATGTAAAAAAAAAATTATTATTATTTTTTATTTCAATTTTCCATGAAAAATTATTTAACAAAAAAAAAAAAAAAAAAAACTCCTTCCCAAAAATTTAGTTCAAAAGTTTGAAAGTAGATGATGATGTTTAAGAATCATGTTTTATGATTATGTATGTTTTTTTTACTTCAAAAAGTTTTATATATCCTTTCAAAAATTTGTGGCATGCCAAAAAAAGGAAAAATCTATTTTCAACTAACTTTTTTTTGTTGTGTGTGTGTATGTGTGACAACACTTAGTACAGAAATCAAACCCATTAAAATTTACAATTTTTTTTTTTTACACTATATTGTAAATATTATTTTTGATAGTATGTATATATATACATATTATCCTTAAATATAACCGTTAACTGAATCCTTGACATCAAAAATTATTATATATTTTTGTGATAAAGGAAAAAAATTAAAATAAGGAAAAATTAACATAATTTATTTTCACGTAAAAAGAAACACAAAAAAAAAAACAAATACTTTTGAAAAAGTTTGTAAAAAGTAAACTGAAGGCTTAGAAAAAAGTTAAATTAACCAGGATTAAAGGTACGGAAAACAATTCTTAGGTAATTTAGAAAAAAATATTTTAGAAAAAGTTTAAGAATTTGTTGAGACAAAATGGATTTTAATATAAAACAACAAAATTTGAAATTGTATTTCTATTTTTATTATTAATGATGACAATTATATTCATATAAAAATTTTCATTTGGATTTTTAAAGTTCAATTACACAGAAAGTTATGATTAATCAAAGTTCTCTTGATTGCAAAAAATTATAAAGATAAGATTTTCCTTCCTTCTATTTTCTTAAATAAAAGCATTTGAAAAACATTGCTTCAAACTATTCGAAATTATTTATTAATATTAAATTAAATACAATTTATGCTTTCAATTGGATTCAATTGAATTAGAATATTTAAAAGCAAAAGCTTATTTGGTTTAAAGTGAGTTCTGCCATTAACTTTTATCAAGAATAATTTTAAATTAAGTGGAGAACATGTTGAGGAGGAAGATGGAACATCTCCTATGTACTTTTCATGCAGCTCGATGGAAAAGAAACAATCGGACACTAGCTTGTCGCCAAGCATGCGGCTAGACTGAGTTTAGTCACTAATAGGACGTGGATAAACTGTAAAGAAAACGGAGAGGAGGAAAATTTTAAACACCATCACCCGTGATTATACTAAATACTATTCAAAAAGGACCTAACAGTGGTGCGGTCAAGTCAGTCGTAAGAGTGGTCTAGTCTTTCGACCTTCTATAAAACAGCCACCATAAGTCCCAATGACGTATGGGGCTATTTAACTCTTTCGAATAATGGAATCGTTAAAGAACCAGCATGGTGTATCGCCACTTTAACCTAACCTATCGAACGGATATTAGAGTACCATCTAAGATCATATCGATCGTAAAACAATTGTTTGACACGTTTAAGGAATAACACAATCCTCAATGGGAAAACCCATTTAAATTTACAGATGAAATACAGTGAACGTTAATTTCTCTCATTAACATGCAATCAGTCACATTAAATTTACTAATTGATTTGTGATTATTTCATATAATGATTAAAAAAAAGTTTTACAACATAATTTTAAAAAAATACATACAAATAACATGTTTAGCTAATTAATTAAATTTGTTTTCTGATACTTAAACTTTTACAAAGTAAAAAACAAAAATATATTAGTAAATGTCACCATAAATTTCTGATCCCTCTGGCAAATATATAACCAATTGATTTATATTACCTTTGTGGTGCCATCGCAAAAAAAAAAAATATTTTTTATTTCTTTACTTTCGTTAAATTTAAAGGTGAAACACAGAAATAGAATAGAAAAATTTGAAAAAAACATCATTTTAGTTTAAATTTATAGTTTTTTCTTGTTTTTTTTTTTGTGTCCCTCTTAAACCTTCAGGTAAGAAAAGTCATGAAAGAATAACGAAGAGAATTAAATGAAAAATCATTCTCAAGAGATCCTTTTCTGATCCTTATAAAAACGAAATTATTTCTGTACACAACTATATACATATATTTATTTCTATATAATAAGAAAGGCAATTCTTTAATGGTGCTTCGTGGTTTTAACGAAATGTTTCTTCAAATTATAAGGACCACTTTTTTTTTCGTTTTGAGGTGAAAAGTAAGTTTATTTATTGCGTATACCACATTTTTCTTCTATAAATTTAAAAAGTTTTCTTATGAAAGTAACAAAAATTTTTAGAAAAATGTAATAGAAAATTTCTTTTACCGAAAATTTTTTCTTAATTGGGTAGAAATCCAGACATTTTTTGTGGTCCTAGATGAAAAATTATGTACTATACATATATACTTTTTTTTTAAAAAGAGTTCTTAAAATATTTTTGTGAAAACAAATGGACACTTAAATGGTTTTAGTACAATTAAAAATTAAAATATTTTCATATAAAATTACAATAATAGAAAATTATTTACAACAAGAAAAAAAAAAATGATTTTCATTAAGAGCTCTTACAAGGTAAATGCAATTATTTACTTCAATTTCATTAAAAACAATTATTACATAATTTGTACAAGAATTTACTTATATATAAAAAAAATAAGAAGAAATTTCTATAGTTTTAATTAATTTAAAAGTGTTAAAATAAATTTTCACTCCAAAGGTTTTCCATAATTAAAGAAAGCTATAATAATTTCTACTTTATTATACAACTTTTTTTTATAATTAGATTTAATAAAAAAAAAATAAAGTTCTTCATATCCTTTATTCCTATTATAAATAATTTGAAAGTTAATATAATCAGAAGGTATAAGAATTAAAGGAAATCGTGATAATGCATAAAAATTCTGTCATTATATCTCTTAGGTGTGTTATATCTGAAACTTGCATTTTTACATAAATCTTTATTTTTTTAAGAAAATTGTGAAAAGTTTATCTATAAAGATTGTAAAATGATTGTAAAATTAAGATTAATGTAAAATATATAAATTATTTACTATTACAGAAATAATTAAGCCATGTCAAAAATCAGTTGTGTCAAAATTTAATAATTTTTGAGAAATCGGAATATGCTAGTCGAAATTTCTATTAAGAATGACTCAAGAAGATTTTTTTAATTCGAAAGTTCAGTTCTATTTCGGTTTAACTTCCCTAAATAAATCGATAGATTACAATTGCTGAGTTTGTTAAGATTAAGACCTAAAAATTACTTCGTCTACCTTAAAACTATTGTCATACCCCAATTTTCAAAAAGATCCTGAAAGAAACTTAGATTTTCAAAAAAATTCCAGAATCTGTTTTGAAGACCAGGAACTTATAAACTTAGCGAACATATGTCCTAAAAATATTTAACTGACTCGAACAAGTCCCACTGGGGGCAGTGGTTTGTAAATAATCCTAGAAGAAATAGAATCTGATTTTCTTTGAAGTTTAGATATACTGTAGTTTTTTCTTCATTAAAAGCATAAATTCCAGTGTTTTAGCACTGCTGTTTTTGTTAATACTGCTCTTTGATGGGTTTAATGGGATACACATAGGAAGGAAAGTATTCTAATATGCTACCTGCTCATATAATTTTACTAATTTACTACGTTGTATGATTAGAAAGTTATCTAATTGACAATCATCTGACATATTATACTATGATAATTAACGTTTATTACAAGATTTGTTAAATATTCCGAAAGATAATCCAACTTAAAAAAAAAAAAAAAAAACTTACAGAAAATTAAGATTTTTTTCACATCCTTCGTTATCCTGTTAAATTTTCTTGTCATAAAAGTGATTATAATTAACATTATTAATAAGATTTTTGAAAAATAAATTTTTTTACTTGCTTCAGATTTTCACCTTTCTAGACAACATGGAATTTTAAATAACTCTGAATAAAGTGTATTGCATTTTCAATATTATGTAAATATATGCATTTTGAATATTTTAATATACATATTATAGTCATACATAATTATAACTGTTTTATATTTTTATTAACCAAACCAGTTTGTTTTTTTTTATGAAATTTAAGATTAAGGTAAATTTTTCATAACAATTTTTGTTATTTGTCTTCAAAGATGGATACAAGTTGATTTACAAAATCGTCCATGTCTATAAAATTAACAACAATAAATATTTTATAATCTTGGAGTGGAATTGTAATTCATAATTTTAAGCTGTATTTAGGTTATTGATATTTATATCAGAAAAAAATTAATTTAACTTAATCCCAGTAAGGATTTTAAAAAAAAACTTTTTAATTCAATTTTTTAACAAAATATTCTATTTTAAAGTACGTTTAAAACGTGGGTATAAAATATACAACCGTTAATTTAATATTCTTCGCATGTCACTTTTTTTTTTTACATATTCACATAGATTTTCAAACCAGCCTGTCTAAGCACAGAGTCTCAATTACAAACAATCTAAAGATAAAAAAAATATTATTCATAGGATAAAATATTATACGGAAACTTATTATAAAAAATATTATATATGTATATAATATTATTCATTAAAAAAAATATGTCTGCTCTAAATTCCTGAAAACGTAACGTCGACTAGCATATAAATATTTTTTTTTTTATGTTATATTTAAAATAAAGTTTTGAATATTATTTTTACGTTGTCTCTTAGTTTCAATTATTTTTAAAAAAATTTATTTTTAAGAAATATTTTATAACAAAACAAATAGCCTCAATAATTTAGAAGTATTTTTAATTTATTATTCAATTAATTACTAAAAAATAATGTTTGAAAGTGCAAATTTCTGTATAAATTAATAGAATTACATATTTACTGAAATGTGTAACTACTAATTTATAATTGATAGAGTGAGGAATTAAATGATCTATAGTTGCTTAGTGGTAGTGCACTAAGCTACGTTTAGATACTGCATTAAATACTGGGTTCAACTCCCGCCCGAGGCATCGATGTTGCTTTAAGTTTACTGAGCTTGAAATGAATATCAGTAATAAAATAAAATGTAATTTAAGGCTTGGAAAAATGAAAACCGTCGAGGTCACATACATATATCTCTAATAAGGGCTTTAACTTGTTGTAATTAAAGTTTCTTCACTATAAAGAAATTTATGGTTTGAAATAGGTTCAAATTCCATTAGAATTGTTAGGAAACCCTTTTATGGGAGACCTATGCTCTTCACGCGCTGTAACGCCAAGGAGAAAGCGGAGGAATTAATTTATATTCTTGAATACAACTTTATAAATCCACATATAAATTTGTACGATAAATACAAATAAGACTCAGCAATACATTAAAATAGTAAATGTGAAATTTCAATTTCCGGATATTTTGGCAAATCATAAAAAAAAACTTCAGAAATTTGAACATAAAAAGTCTTTTAAATCATAACAATTTTTTTTTGCCAGCAATAAACCTTAGGGTAAAAAATATATGTTATTTATGAAAATTTAGGTTTCATATAAACATATTCCGACATTTGTATTCTTCTAAATTAAGTTGTTTCGACATTAAACTCGTAAAATCTAATTTTTTCCTTTAATATTAAAAAAACCACATAATATATTTAAGTTTTGTATTTCTTTTTTATTCAGTTGAAGGACTTTTATAAAATCCATTAAAAATTTAAATGAAATTTCCTTCTTACAGTCTGCATTTTAATAAATTTTTCTATCGACATTTTATGAATATCTAATGTTTTAAAGAAATTTCTTCATTATTTTCTAATATATATATGATTGTTGTCTCAAAGAAGCTCATAAATATAATCAAATTTTTGTTGTGGCCACAAAAATAAAGAATCTATTTAAAATACAAAAAAAATTGAATTTATTACTCAGAATAAATGAATATTAAGGAATTTTCTTGTAATGGCCACCGGATGAAATTAAATAACATAAACATATTACAAAAAAAAATAATAATTGTGACTGTAAAATTATAAACAATAAATATTTTCGTCCTTTGTCCTTAAAAATAGTTAAATATGTAATTTGATAAAAGAAAATATAAATTGTTTTTTTTTTTTATGAAGAATAATGAAAATAATGATAAAAAATTCCTTGTCGATTATTGTATTTTTTTATTTATTATGGAATTGTGTATGACGACAAAAAATATTTTTTTTATATTTATATATGTTATGTACTTACGTCAATACAGAAAAAAATGCGTTAATAGAATATTAGATTAAAATGTATTTATAAATTTCATAGAACTTATCTGTTAGTAACAAATTAAAATTCACTTAATCTGAAGTATCTTTATGAAGACATACCAGGATCTTCATGAAAAGATGTGGACTGAGGTAAATTGCGTAATTTAAATGGATTTTTTAAAAACTTCCCCTACAATTGTAATTTGCCTCGAAACATAATTAAAAATATATTCTCTGTAACTGGCATAGTTATAAAGTTAATGAATACTGTCTATTTTAATTAAAAACCAGATTGCATATTTTTAGGTGTACCGAATTTTTTTTCTTACAAAAATCTGTCAAATTTTTTACGAACAAATATAAAATTTATTTTTTAAAAGTATTTACATCATATTTAACCACCGAGAACCATACATCTTTAAAATTGTTGTTCCTAAGAAAATCCTAGAATTGTATTATTTTTTTTATTATTATTATTTCTTGAAAATATTTCAGTCAAACTAAAAAATTTATTGTGTCAGTCACTGTGACGAAAAAAAGAAATATAAAAAAAATTAAATATAAAAAAAATCTAAAAATAAAGTTTTTTTTTTAAGAATTTTCTGTAAACGACAGGAAATAAATATTTTATTGTTTTTTTTTTTTGTAATTTGTGAAAAAGGACAAAATAGACAAAGGACAATAATAAGAAAAATGATAAAGGACGAACCGGGAAGGGAGTGAAAACAAACAAAATGAAGAAAAAAAAAAAAATGTTGACTGAGTTTTTTTTTTATCAATTTATCTTTTGTTCTGGATTTGAAAATTGTAATAAAAGGAAAAAAAGGACACGATAAGAGAAAAAATTCAAAAGGATGTTTTTTTTTTTTTTCAATGACAAAAAATGGAAAAATGGAAAGAAAAAAAGAAATACGATGACAAAATTTACTTTTCTTGGAAATCTAGAAAGTTTTCTTTTTATTTTTTTTTATTTTATTTCATCATCATCATTTTCTGAATGATAATCATCATCATCATGATGACGACAGTAATATAGAATATACGAATATATACAGAAATGATGATTGGAATTTTATTATTGGTAATATTAAAATTTATATTGAAGTAAGTATATAAAAAAAAAAAACATGACTTTAGTAAAGGATAATTTCCTTTTAATTCTATATTAAAAAAGCAAGGAACAAAAAAAAAAAAATATAAATAAATTTTCAATTTTATGTGGTGGTTTTCCTTTATGTTTGGGGGGTAATAACTAAATAAAAAAAAAGGATATTTTCTGACTTGTATATAATATTATTATTTGTGAACAATATTTTCACTATGCTTTTTTTTTTTTATTTCAAATTGAAATTTATTTTGTCATTTTTATTCTTTTCTATTGTAAATATTTTTTTTGTTCAGATATTAAAAGGATATTACAAGGATATTTATATTTTATTATTATAAATACCGTATATATATATAAATTTTCAAGAGAAACTTGAGAACTATAATCAAAAGAAATTCTTCAAATTATTAATAAAAAAAGGATTATTAATATGATAATTCTGGGTAAACTATCATTATCATGGGACTTGAGGTAAAATTGGCTGATTTAATTCAATATTTAAATAGTTATTTGAAACTTGAGACAAACAATTCAAAAAATAACAAATTTTGTTGTTAAATTAATAGTTTTTATTTAAAATTACAAATATTACAATTAACTTTAATAAGTAATTATATAATTATGTACTAAATTACTTATTCCAGTTCAATTCTAAATTCAACAAATTGTATATTTTAAATAATTAATGTTGAGATTTGTCTTGTTTTCACAATAAATAAAATTCTATAAAATATAATATAATTGATATCGTCGGTTGGATATGGTTTGCCATATAACATATAAATTACTTGTTAAAGGATTGATTGCCTGGAACAAAAATGTGGTGTTTTTTCAATATCACCATAGATAAAAAAACAGAATATTTTTTTAAAATTTAAGTTTCCAGGATCCGCATCCGCACTCACAGTTACGAGTTTTTTCTATTAAAAATATACCGTATGCCTTATACGACAAAACTGTGTGTGAGTGAAACAGAAAGGGAGAAATTAACACTGTGGACATTTTTTTAATAAAATATTAAAAACTTCAATTATTTTGAAAAAATTTCTTTAATAATAGTTCTGAATATTGATTTGAGAGCTGATGGACGATGGCATTTTAATTTAAAGTAAACTAAATTTTAGTTAAAATGTGTTATGAAAATTACTACCATGAAACACTATTAACCTAAAAATAGCACTGCCTAAACATCGTAAAGAAATAATGAAAAAATATTAAATATTCAAAGTAGTATTTTTTAGGTACATGCACATGAGGCAAAATGAAATCACGCTGAAAAGAAGGGTACGAAAATTCTCCTTCATGTACATTACGTATTCACGAATGACATTCTAATATTAATATAATACAAAAATATGGAATATACGGCAAACGCTCACCTTTAGCTATAAACTATTAGACAGTTGGAAACGGATTTTAAAAGACCAAGTCGAAAAAACTATGGAACTATCATTGAGTGTCAATGTAGCGTTTATGGCATTCAAATATCCAACCGGCGATATATTCTAATAGTAAAATTAATGACTTTTTAATGTAAAGTCCTATTACTGTACCAGTTGTCAGTTGAATGACTTCACTTATAAATAATTTTCATAAAATATTTATTATTTTTAATATAATTAGATTGTTAAATTTATGAATGATTCACAACAAATTTATTGTGGAATTATTTTATAAATTTATTTTAATTATTAATAGAATTTCCCAAGAAAAACATTTTTATTTAGCATCAGTGGTTTAAAGAGACTATTTTAAATCGTTTTTGAGATTTTTAAAGACTTTCAATTATTAATTCACACTATGTTTTCGTAAACAAATATTTCATATATAAAGTATATTTCAATAATTCTTCCTAGCAGCAAAATTAATTTTGTAACTAATTTTCAAGAATTACCATAATAAATAAGATCCAAATAAAAATTATATACCCTTAGACGAACTATCAGACTAACTACTTAAAAACCTTATCTCCTTAAGTATTCTATGTATAATCTATTAATTTGTAATTAAATTATATAAAAAAAAAAATTTATGATAAAAAGCATTAAAATGAAAATATAATCATTAAAATTCCACTTAAGCCAAACATTAGAAATGAAAATTTCCATTAATATCATTCTATTTCACAATATTCTCTATGGCTAATATTGTATAATAT